>OX442355.1:23691147-23861147 GCA_949357725.1 Hyperoplus immaculatus
GCACGTCGGAGGCATGTCGGAGGCAAGTCTGCAGCGACGCTCCCCTTTACCTCAGGAGGCTTGCCTATTTTTTTCTGAGAGCTGCGCGTCTCTCTCGGGTCTCTCTGCTTTAACTGATAGAGAAATACTCTGCTGAGAGTCATATTGACTTCATACCGGCAGCTTTCGCTGTATTTTCACCATTTCCTGGTGTGTCCCTTTCAAAATAAAACTTCCAACAAGCGAAAATGTGGCAAAAAAATAAATAAAAAAAAGGCAAATGGGGTGCACGGATTACTGCCCAGACTCAATATTAGACTCAATATAAATCATATGCATCATAAATGACACAAAAGAACTTCATTTTAATGGGAATTATCTATGAAAACTTTGTGTAGAAAGATAGGGCTTTTAGAAGCAGCGCTGCAACAGCAGCAGCTGAGACGTTCCATGTGTGTCCGAGAAAAGTCCGAGAGATGCAGCAGTAAGGTAAGGCGATGCGCTCCAGAGGTAGAAGCAGGATGTGTGCAGAGGCCGTAACGGCCTCCACACACATCCTGCGTCTACCACATGTCTACCTCGCGCCTGCGTCTGACTTTTTGTCACTGACCGTGTAATCAACCTAGAGCGGGCACACATCTAACCTCAGACGCACTGCTGATGCACGTCGGAGGCACGTCTGCAGCGACGCTCCCCTTTACCTCAGGAGGCTCGCCTATTTTTTTCTGGGAGCCGCGCGTCTCTCTCGGGTCTCTCTGCTTTAACTGATAGAGAAATACTCTGCTGAGAGTCATATTGACTTCATACCGCCAGCTTTCGCTGTAGTTTCACCATTACCTGGTGTGTCCCTTTCAAAATAAAACTTCCAACAAGCGAAAATGTGGCAAAAAAAAGAAAAGAAGAAAAAGGCAATGGGGCGCACGGATTACTGTCCAGACTTAATATTAGACTCAATATAAATCATAGGCATCATAAAAGACACAAAATAACTTCATTTTTAATGGGAATTATCTATGAAAACTCTATGTCGAAAGATAGGGCTTTTAGAAGCAGCGCTGCAGCAGCAGCTGCTGCTGAGACGTTCCATGTGTGTCCGAGAAAAGTCCGAGAGACGCAGTAGTAAGGTGAGGCGACGCGCTCCAGAGGTAGACGCAGGATGTGTGCAGAGGCCGTAAGTGCGGCAAACATTTGTCAGAAGGAGAGAGCAGGAAAGAGAGAGTGTGTGTGTGTGTGTGTGTGTGTGTGTGTGTGTGTGTGTGTGTGTGTGTGTGTGTGTGTGTGTGTGTGTGTGTGTGTGATGACACAAGTAAGTGTGAAGACAAACATATCAATCTGGATGGAATATGCCTTGCGGTTAACTTTCCCCCGACGCATGAACCAAGTCATCTGTGTTTCACTGTGGAAGAAGAAATAATCAGAGCTGGGCTAAATGGTGTTTGAAAATATAGAATGCATGCCAGCTAGAAGGAGCAGACTGAACAAAACAATCGCCGAGATTTGAAATGTCTTGTATTGGCAACTTGTCATGTAATAGTTTGTCTGCTGTTGCTATTGCAACGCATGAGTTTAAATGCCCCGGAAACGTTTTTTCAAATCTTTAGTTTTTTCTATAGGATTAAATTCAAGGTGCACTCTACAGACTATACATGTCAACATACATGTTTTCACCGAGGTCTGCTGCATTGCTTGGGACAACAGTTCTAAGTTGTATTGGCTCAGATGGGGGCTCTGCAAGAACTCCAGCAATAACCATGATGATGTAATACATGTGGTCTTAGTTTGGGTTTTAATATTAGTGTACTTTTAATAAATATAATTTATACTGGGAATTTGGGATAAAAAAGAGCATTTAGAGGAAATAAAAGTCTACTTGAATTGCATTGTGGGAAATTCAGTGTCAGGTGTTTTCGGGGCTCAGGCGGAAATGTATCTTAGCTGATTTGCTTTATCTGAATCTTTGGGTTTTCTTTGATACGTTTTGATTGAAAAACACCAAACCCAGAAACCTTTCATGTCAAATAAAAAAAGTCAATAGTTGTACATTTCACATACAATTTTGTGTTCATATCTAACACCAATTGCTTGAGTAAATCGCTGAATGAAGGATGTTTTAAAGGATTTTCGGTTACAATATTGCAATATCTACACAATTCCACGATTCAACTTTAGACAGTAAGAATGTCATATTAAATTATTGTAACACAACGTATGTTAATGATTAAGGTCGACATATAAGCAAAACGGTGATAGGACAAGTCGGTCTCCAGCTGCCTCCGGAACAGCAATAGATACTAGGGGACTCCCATAATGCATCGGGCGGTTTCGATGTGGGGTGAATCGTGCTGCAGGAAATGTTTCCTTCACCCCCAGTGACAATTAAAAAGTGAATTGGGTTTTTAGCTAGGACGACCGGTGACACAGGAGAAAGAAAGGAGCCCACTTCACAGCTGTGCACGCTGTCAACACGAGTTAAATTGACAGTCGTAGGTTTATGCGTGATGTCAATTTTGACAATGATGTTATCGCAAAACAAAGGCAATCATTTGACAGCTGGGAAATGTTGGTTTATAACCCCATGTGTTTGTCAGCCGCGAAGGAACTGTCAATGACAAGCCGGCACTGATGCAACCTGGAGAAACAGCAGATGAAGAGCAAACTTCCTGTGTGGCCTAATCAGGCTCCTAGCCACCGGTGCCACACACACACACACACACACACACACACACACACACACACACACACACACACACACACACACACACACACACACACACCTCTCTCTGTGTGTAACCCTATTATTTCACACACACTCACAAAAAGTCTCAAAGGAGATAGACAAATTGATTGTAGTCTCCATTCCTTGTCCTTGACGCCTTTAAAAAAAAGTGCAAGGATAACTATACCATATTCATAATTCATCGCACCGTGCCTTTTTAAATGAAGCGATGATGGAGCAAGTGAGGAGTCATTTGAAAAGCAGAGCTAAAGCGGGCAATCAGCTCCGGGTGATTTGTCAATGGCAAGCAATTCATGTTTAGGGCTGTTGTGCAATGCCCTACAGGTAAACATGGGGGTGGGGGGGGTGGGAAACATTCAAGTGCACTCTTCCTCTTCACACACACACACACACACACACACACACGGACAGGCACGCACAAACAACTCCTCAGCTGTTGTTGTCGGCATGTTAATCAGGCTTTGGTACGGATGTAGCCCGGAGGCGCTGTGTGATATAAACACAGATAGAATAAATATCTGATTTTAGTACCTTTTAAATGACTAACTGTGTTGTCTTCCTCCCTGACGGCTCCGAGAAGAATTCCTACTTTAATTAAGTATTTATGATGTTTAGTGTGCGACAAGGCCACTATCTCTCTGATGCCGTTAAAAAGATACCTCACAACGTGCTGCTGCTGCTTGTGAGTGCTTGTGACCTTTCCGTGGGAGGCCAGCGGTGCTACACGGCTGGCATTTGAGATGAGATCATTACGGTTCTGCGTTTTTAATGGAGGCCTTTATCCCAGGTGTAATCTGCGCTAAACAAACAACGCCGGAATCAGCCAAGACCCAATTAGGCCGGTGGGGAGAATTGTGTGTGGCGATGCAATGCCTCTTCATAATCAGCAGAAAATAATACTCGATGAAAGGGGTCTCGATATATATCTCTACCCGTCTTCGCGACTAATTGTCTGTAATTAGTACAGGGCAGGGGTAAATGGGAAGCTTGGTGTTATTATGAGAAATATCATTGTGTACAATATTCAGATGTTCCTATTGAGTAGGCTTTTGAAATGATAATTAAAAAAATAAAAAAACCTATGGGATGCCTTTAATTGCTGTCATAATAGGGCACTTTCACATGGGAATATTACATGATGTCATTAAGACAAAATGGAGGGGGGGGGGAGCTGTTTGAGAAAAGGGAATCATCATTAGGAGGATTTCTGTCACCTTCTAATCAGTGAAACGCTAGATTCCGTTGTGGGAGACATGGGCGTTAATCTTGACACGATAGCCCAGACCTCCAAATGACTTCACACCGCTGTGGCCTGAGAGAGATAAACAAAACTTAAGCAGAAGAAGAAGAAAAAGAAAAGAAAAAGGCACACCAGCAATATTCCTCTGTAGTTAATTTTGTGACGCAATAAGCCTGGAAATCCCCCTGAATCAAATTACCCAACATGGGGCGTCCCACCTCATCCAGTGTGCCCCACCACTTCTGCTGCTGCTGCGCGACAAACGGGCTTAACGCAATCACATGCATTTAATGAAATCATGTGAATTAATGTCTTAGATCTTTGCTTTTATGAATTTGCCTACGGTGGCCAATGCAGAAGGAAGTCAATGGGAAATTATTCAGCCGTTGCTCCGTGGAGTGGGGTTTGTGTGTGTCAGCACATGCCTAGGAGGAAACGGGGGGAAGTAATAGGACAATGAGGGATGATGCACTTATTCCTTGATATTGCAATATGGTGTGTGGATATAGGTGTGCTTTTAATATGTTAATACATCCATTTCTGCAACGATGTACATGTAAATTAGGCAATTACTGATTACTACTGTTTTACATATGGAGCAAGAGTTTATATTCCATATCCGTAACTGGTGGGTCATGATGCAAAAGTGGGTCGCATGTCTTTTTGGAGTGGATTGGTGGCATGTCAGTTTTTGGTAGAGAAATGTTTTTAATTTTTTCTTCTCCCATGCACAGTGTTTCCTAAGCCTCACTGAAACATGCAGTTGTAATGTCCCTATACTGTCCAACAGTTGTTGTGATTGCAAACCACAACCACCGCAGCTTACCGCACTGTTAAAGCCAATAGTATTGATACGTTTGCAATACATTTTTAAGGAATTACTCTTCATAATAGCGTACAAATGCATTTGTACCTACTGCAGTGTGATCACGCCCCCCAGTGCAGCCCCCATGACCTGGCTGAACCGACCCCATCAGCTGTGACCTGCGCCAGATACTGGCAGAACAACATCTGAAGATTGCAACGGACTCGAATAAGAAGAAGAGCGTACAAATGAAGTCAGGTATAAGCCAAAAAGGACGGACAACTTATAGGCGACTGTGACTGGTATTCATTTTTTGTAGTTTACCATCAGGATTCCCACAGTTTACCAACTGGAAATTGAGTGCATGGCATCAGGACACACAGTTATTTCTTATCAACTCATCCACATTTATAACTGAATGCTTGTAACTATTCTACAAAGCGTTGTTAACTGATTGTTTACCAATATATTATAATACATAATATAATATCTCTTTATTTAATTCTATATTAAAAGAAAAAAACATATCAGCCCTAGCCAAGGAACATTGGCAATGAAGTTCGGTAAAGGCTTAGGAACCACCCACAACAAGATGATGAAACTGATCAGAAAACTGAAGATAGTGCAAAATGGCTTTCAACCTCCATCCCCCATTCCCTCGATCTCGTGACTCACTGTAAATGCATTGATAGGTAAATGGATGAGGTCGACTTTTTCCAACGTGAGGGGGAGAGTGACTGTTTGTCTGTATGAGATAATACAAAAAAACGAAAAAATGTCAGCAGCTCATCTGATACACTGCAACATGGCTCATAATCGCCTCACCTGGGGTTACTGTAGCAATCTCTTTGTTAGCTAAATGTCAGCGCCCCACCTGGCTCCTATCACACAGCCTGCCATTCCCCTCAGGCAGCACTCAGAGATACAGCTGAGGTCCAAAGGTTCCAACTCACCCTCTCTCTGTCTGTCTAAAGCCAAATCTACAGCACTGCACATACTGTATGTCTGAACAAGGTGAGGGTGAGGTAAAGTCCACCCATTTCTGCTTTTCCCTTGAGGGATAACCTATATTCTTACAATATGTGAATCATCAGGACAGGTGGTTCAGATAACACAAATCCTCAGGTGCCAAATCACCTTTACAAGTGGGAAAGCAGAACATAAGTTATTTTTTAATGTAGGAATTGTCACAGTTTTCAATGTTGTAACTTTTAATTCAATATGTAGTAGAATGCAACTGTAATAGATTAACATTGCAAATAATGTCCTGTGAAAGTAATGCATTACTTGGTTTATTTCCGATGCCGTGAAAAACTGCAGGGATTGATGAACACCTGACTAACTATATAGCAAGTTGCAAAACATCCTAGGCTCTAGGACCTAGAGTATATTGTGCATGAAAAACGTAAACAGTAGACATGCATTTCCTATAAATGCAGTAATTTATGAACGCCACATCCGTGATGTTAGCTTTTTTTAATTAGAATTGCTGGATACATGCATTGGGCTGGACTCGACGGAAATTATCCTGTTTTGAATGCACTTTTCAGATGCTCTTGACTCCTCTGAACCTGGACAGTCTGCTATGGAGTCTGTATGCTGGATGGAGATCTTTTAGTTAGGTTTGTTTCAGGAAAATAATACAGGTAATATGTGTTGCATAACTTGGATGGCTATTTTCAAGCATGAAACGTTTTACAGGAGCACTTTTCGGTGCTTTCATAAAATCAGCCATGCCTAATGGTGATTGTGGGGCGAGTGCCTCTTCACTCATCAAAAAAGCCGGGTTAGCATATATCCATCGTGTTGGAGGGAGATGGGAAGTGGGTGCTAGATGTGGGTCACTGCCTACATCACTCACAGCCGATTGCTACTAAAAGTTCTAACTGTCAGATGTATGTTGCTGGAGCACCCCCAATAAATAATTGTATATTTGAAAAAATGGTCAGTGTTTGACAGCCTCCCACAAGTTCAGCTTTTAAATAACATTGGATATTCTGGTAGGAACTAAAACTGCATATCCAGAAGAAGAGGCCTAGGCGTCAAGCATGTAGCATGCTGGAAAGTGGTGGTGACATGCCTTGAAATCAGCAAAGCTTTTGAAAACCTAAATGTGCATGATAATTTTTGCGGGTCCATTAAACTCTCACATTAACTAACTTAATTTGAATTCATTGGAATTTATCATCACAATCTCAACATACAAACATTATTCATTGTGTTATCCTATAGCCATGTTGGCCACAACATTCCACTGATAACTAGCTTTAGAGTTTTGTTTGCCTCTTCACCAACTTCATTTTGTGCCAAAGCTAAATTCTGATCGACACCCTGCAATGGGGAGGCTCAGCCTTCACCCTGTCCTCCACTTAGTCATCTACAGTGTGTCACTGTATTCCTCTGAAGTAGAGGTTAGTTGAAAAACTTGTCTGCAGTATGCCTGTGCTGACTTACCATATACCTTCATCACCACTACATGGGAGCACAAGTGCCATTTATTTATTTTCTGCCTACTTAAATAAGTATCACTTTTGCTGAGACACATCAGGCCTTGGTACACTGCATGTACAATGTTATTTGTTTTGCCTGTGCACAGGGCTGTGCAGTGCGACAGTTTTGATCGCATTTGCTACTGAAATTGATCACGTGCGATGATGAATACAAGTACACTCGCACGAGTGCTAATGAGCAGATGCTGTCTGTTTGAGACACAGAGGAGTGCTGCTCAACACTGCTACATTAACACTCTCCAAATTCGGGTAAATGTAGTCTTAGGCAAGTAAGTTATTGAGTCCACCCTCCACTTTGGCTGGTGAAAGATGTGTGCTCGGGACCTGTGCTTGTGCGGCGATTCTAGCGTCTAATACACTTTACCAACGGTAATAACCGGAAGGAGACGGCATGCAGTTAAGTTAGCGCGTGTGCAAACAGAACATTTCCTGTGCGCCTTCACATTAAAAGCATGTTACTAGCCAAACGCGAATTGACTTTTTTGAAGCCGGTAAGAACAGGAAGTTCGCACTTCACAGCCCTGCAGTGTGCTAGCTTGAAAATCAACTGCTTCAGCTGCAGAGAGCAGTCAACAACAGTAGTCTATTTAAACAAAGTTTGAAATAACTGATAAGCCACTGAAGAACTACTCCCAACACATTCACAACAACCTATTTAACTTATCCTAAATTGTACCAATATGTATACTTATTTATTTAATAGGCTATATGTTTTAAAGTTATAGGTTTTAATTAACAGAAGGACATTTACCAAAAATGTTTATTATTATGAATATAATAATGATATGTATATACAAAAAATATATAGATATTAATTTTATGGGGAGAAATAATTCTGAATCAGCAAAAAATTGCAATTGGCAGGCAGGTTAGATTATTTTGTCTAAATTACAATCAGTGCACCCCTATTAATTTTTCTACAATTATTACTGCACACACTAGGATATGACATTTATTGAGAATTTCAAATGAGACCAAGATGACAGGCTAAAAGGTAATTAGAGCAAAATGCATGGGTTAAAGTTATGCAAGTTTTCGATCATACTTTGTGTGCTACTGAATTCATTTTTGTGCTACTGATTTTTTTTTGCTTGCTAGCACCAGTGCTACCACCTAAAAAAATAAGCGTACAGCCCGGCCTGTGCAACAGTACAAAAGTGACATTAGTAATAAAGAGTCACTATGTCTTATATCCTCTGTTTGTGTGAAATTACACGTTAACAACACACTATGTTAACTGTGGAGCAAAGTCTGCCTGTATCCATGGGGACGGCTGCTTTCTGTTTATGAAGTGAGAGTTTACCTGTTTATTTATACTCTCTCGCTAACTTCAGATTGTGCTCCACAGCTGTGAGCATGACTTCTTGTCGGAAGGCACTGATAAAGAATCAGGAAAATACTTCCTGGAAAATAGCTCACTTTTTGGGAAACTGAGAATTGTACCTGTTTCATTTGTTGTGACGATGCCACATGTTACATTATGAAGCTGGAGGAGTGGAGGAACCCATATTACTTGCATGCAGCACTTATGGTGACTGGTGCAAAGATACATGTGTATCAGCTGATAAGTAGCGAAAGGTAGTGCTGTTCAAGCTATATGTTTCTAGTTATTGTATAGAACGGAATGTTGTGACACAGGAAATCAGGTGAGGGAACACTATAAACTGTCAAAACTAATGCCAGTTTGGGATCACACATGCTATGCAACCATTATTGTAGTTAAAGGTACTTGCGACAGCTTTACAACAGCACTGTAGGTCAACAATACTTATTTATTTGGACTCAAGTTATGTTGACCATTAGTTATAATGATAGTTGCATAGCTGCATTGCCTGGTCAATAGACAGTGCCACCTTCTGGGTTAAACATTTTTATTCTATTTATTGTTTTATGTGTGTTCAAAATATAAATTGTATGCCTGGGTTATAATTATCTTCCTCTTCATACCCTCTCTCTCAATGGCTCTTGGGCAATAGAAACATCTCCCAGTTAGTGAAACAGCACTGACAATTGCTAACAGAAGATATGCATACATTTATCCAAAAGCATCCTTAAATCTGAGGGCGCAAGGCTGATTCATTTATTGCATGAAGCAGAGTCAGTTGGTGCTAGACTAGAGATACCTGGGATTATTGACAATGATGAACATGGGTACTCAGGATGCAGACATCCAGTTGCTCCACAAATTCAGTAAGATCACTTCTCCAAAATCAGCTGTGGTGAAGAAACTGAAAAGTCAAAGAGTTTGGCTCAGATCTACCTGACATGAAAATCAGACAATACGCTACACGATGCTCCTCTCTTAGGCCAATTTGGCAAATCTGAAAAACAAATGGGACAAATACAGCATGGACTTAAAGGAGTCATGAAACATTTGTCTTAGAAGATTCAGAAACATAAGTGTATGAGGCCACACATCGATATACATGGTCAAGCTAGCCGTCATGCTAGGCAGAGTTAACGTTGCTACGCAACTGGACAAAAAGGCAATAGGACCTTGGTGAAAAAATACAACATAGAGGTGGATAAGAATAGGCACATTTCATCAAAGATAAGTGACGTTAAATTATACGGCCACAATCAGAGCAAATCTTCAGACCACCCAGGCCTTTTAAGAGGTTCAGTAGACCTTGTTGTCTCACTAGGCAGTGTGCTGCAGAAGCAGCTAAACACAGCAAACGTTTTCAAAGGCACCTCACACACTGTGCAAACTAACTTTTGGACTGTTTGCTGTCATCTTCTTAAAGGTTACATTGGGGAAGATATAAAAAATGCTGATTCGCCTACTATCCAGGCAGATGACACAACTGACATTACCACCCACTGCTATGTAGTGCTTGCGCTATACGGTACATCAACATCCAGAACTGCGTCCAAGAGCATTTTCACGAGTTCATCCCTAATCAGAATGCAACTGCTGACATAATCACCACAGCACTGATGGAGAGGCTAAGCACTAGCCTTCCCGAGGGACAAGACAGCAGACTAATTGGCCAGACCTATGAAAGAGCTGTCGTGAAGAGGGGAACCACAGGTAGAGTGAAAGGTATAAGGATGTCTACAGAAATTCTGCATGGATGGTAAATGAACTGTACTTATATAGGTTTTTTTCCCAAAGCGCTTTACATAGTTTGTTTTATTAAACCACTCAAGCACATTCATAAACAGGTATAGCAGCAGCTACCCTTTTTCAGATCTTAGTGGATTTGCATCAAGTAAATCTATAATCTAATGATATATATAGTCCACTTATGTGTTCTTATGGCGTCCCTCTTGAATTGTCTATGTTCTACCAACTATACTGTACTACTTACTGTACTGTGCACCTCCTCCTTTTCTCTTAGCCAAGTGTACTGTTAGATTTAGTTCATTTGCATATTAGGTAAATGCTGATGCATTTACTGATACACATACTACATTATTTAAAAGGGCCCTTTCAGCTGTACCCATTCCAAAATAAGCAAGTCAATAGCTCTGTTTCAAATGCACATGGAGATATTGTGTTTTTGTGCAATGTGTTATACGCCAGCCAATATGGTAATTGGTTGACACATTGCTTATCAGAGAGGTGTCAAGAAAAATGTAGGTGGACTTATTGACGTTAATACAAACAAGTTATTGACAACATGTATTTAATGTGGGGTCGGTGATGGATGCATAATATTGTAATTAAATGAGGCATCAAATGCACACTAAAAGCAGCTGAATCAGTTACGGTCTGTGAGATGTGACAGCTTAAACAGTCGATAAGGGCAACAAAGCTACTCCGAATGCAGACAGAACCAGTTTTTTCCATCCACTGGTTTGTGCCAAGTCGACATTTTTTTTTGTGCAGGAAAACCTTGACTTTACTGTCAGCAACTAAAGCTATTATGTATGTGCTGGGGTCTGCTGTGAGCACACTGATCTGTGTTGGCTCGCAGCATGATGCAGCATTCATGGAAAGTCTATACGGTCGCCTTGGGTCATCAACCTTACATGCTCTTTTTTTCCCCGCTGCTTTTTTCTCAACACTGTTTGAATTGACTATGCCGGTCCCTACACCTGAAGGCACTTTGGCAAACACAGCCATCCTGCGCACTTGAACCTGCAACCTCTACAATTTGCCATTAGCGAGACACTGTGAAAGTCCCTGCACGCCCCGAGGCCAGGTGTTTCACGAAGAGCCACTCAAGCTTTATTTTTTAGCCCTGAGCTACACCGCCGCTCTAAGAGGGAGAAAAAAAGAAGAAGCTTTGAGCCGGCAATCTTCAGCAAGCCACAGATTGGTTCCACAGGTACTACCACTGAAGATGTTGTTAAAAAGGACCTGAGGATAGCCCCGTGTCCGGGACAAACCTCCCCTTCAAGGACTATCAATAATTCAAAAGGACAAAGTGTCTGATACATGAGTGTAAAAAAACGCAGCTTGCTTTCCCCGTCCCCGTGTCAATATTTTGACATCAAGTGCAAAGAGGGGGAAGGAATTCCGCGGGGACTCATGCCATGTTAAGTGTTCTTTGATGTTTGTGAAAAGTGAGAGGGAACTCTTCCCTCTCTCTACATCCATGAAATGAAGAGTTGAGAGGAAGCCACTGTGCTGGGTACGGTCTGTTCGGACTGAGCGGCTAACTTAACGAGTGACTGGCTGTGAAAATGACTGACCTTTTTTTTTTCTCTTCTACTCTGCAGCGGCTCGGGCGCCCAGTCTCTCAGCATTAACATTTTTCTTTCACTCTTACGCTTCCTCCCCCCCAAAGAACAAAAGACAAGAGCGGAGGGGAAGGTCATTAAAGTTATGAGGAGGAGAGAGAATAACACACAGAAGGAGACGGAGAGAGCTGTCGAGATGAAGGGAATGAGCATAAAACAAATGGAGAGGAGTGTGCAAAAGGTAATGAGCCCCAAAAAGAAAGGGAGCGACTGAAAGGAGCATGATAACAAGGTAATGCGCTACTGCCAGCGTAGTCCTGATTTAAAAGAAATGACTTCTATCACATCCAACAGATTTCTATTGTTTGAATATTTTGGGGGGGGGGCATTTTGTACCAGTCATAGCTGAGTAAAATGTTTTTTTGAATTGTTCTTGACTTTGGGATTTAAAGCTGTAGTGTGTAATGTATGTGGCCCCCATGAGGAATTCTGAGTAATTGCAACTACACTGTCTGGCATCGATATGAAGTATGCTTTGGTGATCGCACATGGATTATACAGGTGAAACTCGAAAAATTAGAATATCGTGCAAAAGTTCATTTATTTCAGTAATTCAACCTAAATGGTGAAACTAATATATTATATAGACTCATTACATTCAAAGTGACATATTTCAAGCCTTTATTTGTTATAATTATGATTATTATGGCTTACAGTTTATGAAACCCCAAATTTAAAATCTCAGAAAATTAGAATATTACATAAAATCAATAAAAACAATATTTTAAATACAGAAATGTCGGCCCTCTAGAAAGTATAGTCATGCATATGTATTAAGTACTTGGTTTGGGCCCCTTTTGCACAAATTATTGCCTAAATGTGGTGTGGCATGGATGCTATCAGTCTGTGGCACCGCTGAGGTGTTATGGAAGCCCAGGTTGCTTTGATAGAGGCCTTCAGCTCGTCTGTATTGTTGGGTCTGGTGTGTATCATCTTCCTCTTGACAATAGTCCATAGTTTCTCTATTGGGTTCAGGTCAGGAGAGTTGTCTGGCCAATCAACACAGTAATACCATGGTCAGTCAATCAGTTACTTGTGGTTTTGGCACTGTGGACAGGTGTCAAGTCTTGCTGGAAAAAGTTATTCAGCATCTCCATAAAGCTTGTCAACAGACAGGAGCATGAAGTGCTCTAAAATCTCCTGGTAGACAGCTGTGGTGACTTTGGACTTGATAACACAGTGGACCAACACCATCAGATGACATGGTGCCTCAAATCATTACTGACTGTTGAAACTTGACAGTTGTCTTCAAGCAACTTGGATTTTGTGCCTCTCCACTCTTCCTCTAGACTGTGGGACATTGATTTCCAAATGAAACACAACATTTCATTAGGATCAGTGATGATTTGGGGTGCCATGTCATCTGCTGGTGTTGGTTCAATGTGTTATCAAGTCCAAAGTCACCACAGCCATCTACCAGAAGAGTTTAGAGCACTTCATGCTTCTGTCTGTTGACAAGCTTTATGGTGATGACAATTTCCATTTCCAGCTAGACTTGGCACCTGCCCACATTACCATAAACCATAACTGGTTGACTGACCATGGTATTATTGTGCATGAATGGCCAGACAACTCTCCTGACCTGAACTCCATAGAGAAACTATGGACTATTGTCAAGAGGAAGATGATACACACCAGACCCAACAATACAGACGAGCTGAAGGCCACTATCAAAGCAACCTGGGCTTCCATAACACCTCAGCAGTGCCACAGACTGATAGCATCCATGCCACACCGCATTGAGGCAAGAATTCATGCAAAAGGGGCCCAAACCAAGTACTCAGTACATATGCATGATTATACTTTCTAGAGGGCCGACATTTCTTTATTTAAAAACCTTTTTTTATTGATTTTATGTAATATTCTAATTTTCTGAGATTTTGAATTTGGGGTTTTTATAAACTGTAAGCCATGATAATCACAATTATAACAAATAAAGGCTTCACATATCTCACTTTGCATGTAATGAGTCTGTATAAGATATTATTTTCACCTTTAAAGTTGAATTACTGAAATAAATGAACTTTTGCACGATATTCTAATTTTTCGAGTTTCACCTATATACCTTCTGCTTTACATCCAGGTTTTCGTAGCAGTAGAATCAACAACTGAAACATTTCTTGGGCACTTCATGAGATCTTTCTGAGCCCCTGTGCCAGTTTCGGGGGACGTCAACAGTTTGTAAACGCTGCAATACTGAGACACACAGAGAGAGTTTTGTGGAGCTGATGGGCTTTATCATCATTGTGTCAATTTGTTTGACAATGGCTTGAATGTAACTGCAACTTCATTTATATTGGAAAGTTACGCACTATAGCTTTAAAAGCATAACATAGAACGCTGCATCACCTATTTAAAGCACTAATTATCCAGATTTAGGGATAGTAGTTAAACAGGTAGCGAGAAGGCTGTCGTCCACATTTGGGTTGCACATTGTGACTCATCACTTGACTCTCCCAAAAGTGTCTTTGTGCTGCAAAGTACAAACACGTACACACACACACACACACACGCACACACACACACACACACACACACACACACACACACACACACAGTGGGGCGAGGATGTGAGCCACCAACACTCCTTTTAATTATGCCGTGAAGTTTTTTCTCCCAGATGCCCTAGTTTTTCCGGGGGAGCGGGGGATGCGGCGCAGTCTTTGGGGACAGACGACGCTCCCTGAAGTGAGCGGAGGAGGATTGTAGACGTCCCTGGTGGCACCAAGAGGAAGACCAAGTCAGTGTTTTCATGGGGGGCATCAGGACCTTGTTTTACCCCCCTTTCTTTCTATTCCCTCTCCAACGAATGAAAAGAAAACAAGACAACATCTCTGAAGCACTTTTGTCACTCTTGTTCTGTAATGATACCGAATACAAAAAAGAAAAATATAGTCATCAGATGGACCATTAGTGTTTCATAGGCTGTGCTTTGTTCTCTCTTACCCCCTCCCCCCCTTTCCTTTGAAATAATATGGTGAAGGGCCAATACATCTTTGCAGTGAAAATGTGGAACCTGCTGATGGCATTAGCTGAAAGGTTACGGATCCATAAAGTTGTAAACAAATTATTTTGAAAGCTACATGAACTTCTTTACCAAATTTCATGACAATTATTCCACTATTTGTTTTGACATTTCACTCAAAATCACAATTGTCGGCCTCATGGCGCAACAGGAAAAGCCTACACCAAACATAATCCGGTACCAAAGAGTATGTGCACAACATTTTGGGCTAAAACATCTATTAAAAGTTGAGATATTTGATTTAATAGTTTTATTATAATTTCTTTTTTTTTCTTTTGTTTTGCTGGTGGGGTTTAAATAGACTTCGAAGGATCACCAAAGTTAATTAGGATTAATCCTCCGGGCACAGAGAGATCGAAATTCCAAGGAAATCCATTGAATAGTTGTCAAAATATTTCACACCCCAAAAACAAAACTAAAAATGTCAAGCCAATTGTGCTGGAGGAAAAGTCAGGGATCAGCAAAGTCAATAGACTGCAGCCTCTGGGGACGATGAACTTCACTACAATCCATCTAAAAGTTGTTCACATATTTCAGTCCCCTGGAGCCATGTGTTGCTTCACTTCTTCATCTTAAAACGTCTAATGCCTTAATCTGAATAGATTTGGAATGTGATACAGAGCTCAACATAATACAAAAGTTCCTTTCAGTGTGATGTGATGGTTCGACTCAGGGTTTTTTCTTTTTAGATTTGACTTGACTCGTAGTGGAGTACTTTGGTAAAAAATCTTATAATATTAGTAGAATAAGTAGAAAAAGGGAAATGATCAGTCTCCAAAAAGGTATTGATGCCTCAGGGTCTTTGCAAATCAGTGTCCAAGGGCCTCACAAAAACAGATTTGCAAGCGCTGCTTTTACGAAGATCACATTGAAATGAACGATTCACGACAAGTTATGAATCATACTCGGAAATAATCTCGAGGAACCCTTACAGGCGGGGACAAAAACTGAATTGTCTGAGATTCCGACAAACTTGTCACAGTGTCTCTATACTATGTCCCTCCTGTCCAGCCACACATCCCATGCTATGGGCCCTTTCACTGCCATATTCCATCCATTCACCAGGGGCCATAGGACTTTCTTCACATAACTTTGTTGTCATTATTTCCTGTGTACCTGCCAGTGAGCTCCTATTGTTCAATAGATCACTGAAATCAAACTGCTTCTCCAACTGTCTGGGTCCAATCCCCTATTACCCTGCTCTCACAAGACTGGACCATATTAAAATGTCATTGCATAAGGAACTTTTTAAACAAACACACTAAACGATGTTGACGTCTTGTGCTCGTGTGTTTCATCTTCTGTATGAGTAAGTGCGGCTTGTTTTGTGTGATATCCTCAGTGCATCATCCGACTGATCAGAACAGAAGAACGTTTGTGTGAGCTCCCAAAATAACTAATTACACCGTATAGGAAACACAGTGTATTTCCGTGTTTCCAATTAGCATAATATGCTCACTTTGACAAGGCCCTGTCACTGCATTTGTCTTTTTCACTAAGCACCTGACCCTGTTTTCCTGCTTCCACATGTTGTGATTGCAACACTGTAATTGAAAAAAATGGTATGGCTGCTGTGTTAAGCCCTCCTTCATGGCACTGGATACGTTGCTAAATGGTATGACTCATATTAAAATGTATCAACACCCTGGCTTGAACCACACTCAAAGGTCAAGTCTCCATTTCTGCATAGATGTGACTTTTGATAATATGTTTATTTGTTGCTTTGCTTCCCATCTAATCGGTTATAAGACGGCGTCATATTAATATGGTCCATGTGGCCTGTTAGCTCCTCTGAGTGATGGTCAGAGAGATATCAAACATGTTTCATCAATTCAACATAGAGGCACTTAGTTATCATGTGTCAAGTCAATGTTCATATCCATACAGTATAACTTAAACAAACGTTTCAACTAAAACTCTACTACTAAGAGTGTTTTTGCCCTTTTTTTACTAAACAAAATGAAAGCCAGTCACCATATTTGACCCTGCCCCTTTCACAAATGTTGAGAAAATAAGCAGGCCTGTAAACATGTGCCCTTCTGAGTAGGTGCATAATAAAGGTGCTAATCAAACAAAAAGTGTTTGTAATAATGACTTACTGATACACTTTTGACAGATTGTTCCACATTAAAAAGAAAGTTGGCTAGTTGGTGAAAATCTAAAAATCGCACAAACTAGACTATTAAAATAGAATACATGAAAAAAACAATCACATTTCTGAACTCATTTCATACGTGTAAAGCAGTGTGACATAGCAGATATGTCGGGATAAAGATGGTACTGTACTGCTGTGTTGAGATTTCACACTGAGTATAATTTACTGCTCCAGTGATACCTAGCGTCAGACAGCTTAAGTCATATAGCGCTGTGAACCCAACCACACTTATCTGAAGAGATAACAATTATATAATATATTCAATATGCATCTCTGAGGCAAAATTTTGCCGCAGGTTTTTTTTTTGGTAATCCAGGGCTATTGGTAAGTTCCTATATCATTCCTCAAAGCTCGTCAGGAACCGAAAACCTTAATTTAATTACAGACAGAGTCATTCTTGACGCACTTGACGCCACCACTGCCAAACACCCCGACTTCAAACAACTTTGCCTCTCTCGCTAATGAGCAAAAGATGCATCCTGATTTTTTTCAAATCCACCAAGCGCCACCTTCTCTGAAATGCATTTCCCTTTTCTCTGTCTCTACAACCCACACCGCCTTCTTTCCTCCACCCCTTTTCCCAATTGAACTCTGAAGTGCCGGCACGCAAATCAAGCTCTAATCCATTTGAAGCTGACAGGGCGTCCTGATTACGGCGGCGGCTTTCTTCTTCAAACGTCCTATCACCATCATCTATCCAGGAACACATGTCGAAACATGAAAGAGCTCCCAAGTTCAATTAGCCGATCAATTGTTTGTCGGATGTGCCCAACAAACCGAGGGCAAATTGTCACATACGCAATAACACACACACACACACACACACACACACACACACACACACACACACACACACGCACACACACACACACACACACACACACACACACACACACACAAACACACACACCTGAGCCCAGGAGTTTAAGCTGTAGAGTTTGCATGAAAGGACACATTCACACACCGTCTCAAACAGACAACACAGGGCCTATTCATTTGTTGCGATAAAGCACCCAGCACATTCACAGTAGTTTAATTAGCTCTAAATGCTATCAGTCCTACCTGCAGTTGCTATGGAGAAGAAGGCAGCCATGAGCTGTGACTCAGGGATGTTCTCTGTTGCAACTGAAAAACAAGACAAAAAAAAAACAGTGACAAACAGGCTTTATCCAATATGAGGGTTTGAATGCATTATCTGTGCTATATGAAACATCATTTATTTTTGCTTCAGCTGGTCCTCATCGGCACATGCAACAGACTCATAAGCTCAGTGATTGGGTGTGTATCTACGATCATTCTTGGAATGGACATTGACGGCTCACTTTAAAACAGCATTAATCAGTTTTATTTTGGCCACATGGGGATAGAGCTCCACAGGCTGAAAATCATACACACTTGAAATATTAAGGCCATGAAAAACTTATGTTATGGCTCACATTTTTACAGACAGATAGCCAATTTAGCCATCTAGCAAACACATAGCAACATTAGCATTCCCTTTGAAGTGTGTACACTCTTGAGACCTGACAAGAAATAAGTCCAATATTCACTCTCCTCTTAGCTCCGTTTTAGTCTTCAGCAACATAAAAACAAACAAGCCCCGACTCTTTAACTGCTAAATACTCCACCGTATTTATGATTAAGATGCTAACTTTGACTGAATGGCTGTTTGGTGCTAGAAGGGTTGTGTGTAATTATTTGTTAACAAGTATAGATGCCGAATACGTCACTGATGCAAGCTAGCCAACTGAACTTAAACAGTAAAGTTGAAGGGTGTGCAATCATACAATTAACTGTACATTACTCAAATGCTGTGTAGAGGTGAGGGGAACCGCTTGTACATACAGGTGACATTCCTCACAATACCTATGGTTATTTCAGCCAGTATTCATACATAACCAATTTGAGTTTTTACATAGACAGACATCTTGAATCTCTGACCATGAACCACTGGAACAAACCAAATAACTAACTGAATATATGCAGATAAAAGAAAAAAAAACACAGGGAACAACAGCCAAATAACCTAACTATATAGTACTTTGTTTTTTTACTTTTTCAGACTTTAATTTAATCTGGTTATTTCCGATGCTGAAGACCCTTGCTTGACTTTCAGAGGCTACTCATTCATCTCATTCATTTCTTTCCCTGAAGCCCCTCTTAAACCAACCATAACCTTCCCCATTAAATACTGTACATATACTATAAAGTGTGGCATGTTGAAAGATGCCACAATGCTCCTGCACCACTGCTCCTCGTGGGTCACAGCCTCTTTTTTTCCAGCTCCATTGTCTCGTGCGCAGAACCTCATCTGCGTCATCGCCAAGTAATTAGATTTCAAATGCTAACCGACTTTGCTTTGTGTAATAGTCATTAGTGGTGTGAAATTTTAAAACATTACTCCCAGCTCTCTCATCCGTCTCAATCTATCCTCTAGACTCAGCTTCTTTCTCTCTCTCCCTTATAACACTCCCTCTCTCTCTCTCTCTCTCTCTCTCTCTCTCAAATGTTCCTTCCTTCTTGTGAACAGTAAGTACGTTTTTTTTTTAATTAACCTATCATCATTCATCAAATAATTGACATTAAAAGAATAGTATATCTGCAATGACGGAAAAACATTTTTTTCTGGTATAAATTCTAAATTATCCATCCGAAGCCTCTATACCTCTATATTACAGCAACAATCCTAAGTGCAGGACATCTACCACCATAAGGCCTTTCCACCTGCTTATTTTCCAGTTTGTATGTCGATTTCATGAACCAAATATGCAGCTTATTTTACTTTTTGTTTGTTATATAATTTAGTGATGGATAACATTTGTGTAAATGTGTCAATTTATTTTAATTTCAGAGCTTATGTCTATTGAAATCATATTTATTTGGAGTTAGCCTATACAGTATACATTCATGTTGAGAACTTTCCAAATTGATACATTTTACCATTAAAATGGCATTGACACAATAAAACATGGCCTTTAGCACACTTCAGCACATTATAGTCTTGTGTCTGGTGGTGGGGTCCAATACCTTGTTGATGGGTCCCCAAAATCCCAGGCTACATTCCAGCCTCTTCCACTTCTTGATAAATGTCCCTTTTCCCTTGCTCGCTGTACTTTCACTCCTCTGCTTCCACCCATGTTCTCATTTGCTCCCTTCCCTCTCATCTCTCTCTCTCTCTCTCTCTCTCTTTCTGTTCCTTCACGCCTCGGCCGCCCGTTTCCTTCTCTTTACCTTTCTCACTTTCACCCACTTTCTCTGCAAGCGTAGAAAGTCACAGAGATCAAAGGGAGGGTAGAGATAGGGAAGAGAGGCAAAGCTAACCCCCACGCACATACTGTATCTACCCAACCTGCAACTCCTTTTTGCTCTCCCACTCTGCTGGCTGCTAAATCTAATTATGTCTACCTCCACACTCGTTCCATCCCTCGTTCCTTCCTCTCACCTTCCTTGTCCTCTTTTTCTTGGACTTTTCACCCTGCCATCTTCACTTGCCTTCGCTCCACATCTATCTCCTCTGATCAGAACGCATGTAGTTACAGCTGACGTCAATCCAAGGAATTACTCAAAACACACACGCCACAGACACATAAGCAACGCGCTATAAGATAAACCAGCTCCCTCTGAACAATTCACTTGATTGCAAGATGAAATAATGAAGAAGACAAGGGGAATGGGGAGGAATGAATAGAGACTATAGCTGCTCCCACATACAATACACACAGAGACGATTAGCCCGCGGAGCTGCCAAGAGGGCCACGCATCTCTGTTCTCTTTCAGAATTCCACAGCCTTATTAGTGTCTGTGTATTGTTTTTTTTTTCAGCTATAAAGAGGTTCGCACAATACACGAGCACACACCTGGAACAAACGGCAATATAAGCACACACACACACACGCTAAGCTATTTACCCACACACACAGCTACACACCCCACACCTACATACACACACTCAAACTCTTTATATGTTAATAAAGTCCCTCTAGACTTTCTTTGTTCTTCATGCTGCTCCATCCATCCCTTTCCATTTCCCCCTAGAGTGTTGTCTCCAAACACAGCAAGGCACACATACAAGTCATGATCAAGAGCACAGAGAGAGAGAGAGAGAGAGAGAGAGAGAGAGAGAGAGAGAGAGAGAGAGAGAGAGAGAGAGAAGAGAGAGAGAGAGAGAGAGAGAGAGAGAGAGAGAGAGAGAGAGAGAGAGAGAGAGAGAGTGGTTGTGTGTGCATCTTGGAATGTCCGTCTGATGTATTCATAAAGGCAGACGCACATTGTTTGCACAACTTCTGAAACATATTAGCACTTTAGCAACGTGATGAAATTTCCAACACAAGACTGTAAATCTCTCCAGTGCGTCATAAGGCTTGTAGATGATAACTTGCTCAAAGAACCCCCCCCCCCCCATACACACACACTCAAAGTTCACCATGGTACACATCATCAGAGCCTTTAGACTGGGCTCTGTTAATTTATTTAGTCCTTTTTCTCCCTGAGGCATATACCACTGGGGTTCTCCCGCTAGCCACCCCTAGCAGGAACCTGTGGGATATTTCTCGTCTTGTGCGCCCGACTTTGATACCACTTAAAGAGCCCCAACAGGTAAAAAAAAAAAAAAAAAAAAAAAAAACTTGCAGGTGGATCGAGTGAAGCTCGCTTAAAGTCAAGGTTGAGCGATCTTAAAATAGAGGCGTGTGCACGTAAAGACTAGTGATGAAAATTGATTCTGAAAGATTGGGGAGATATATGGATGTTTAATGGAGGAAGGATCGTGACAGCAAGAGAAAAAAATGGGTACACAGTACACACCACACACACACACACACACACACACACACACACACACACACACTGTGCTGCCAATGTGTTTTTGTTTGTTTTAAAACAAACAGCATGATACTGTGAAGCTCTGCTTAACCCAGCCGTTGTTGGTGTGCCTACACAGTCGTTAGCCGCGTCAAAGAGAACAGAGTGTCAGAGAGGTAAAAGAAATGGGGGAAAAATAGACAGATAGAAATACTACTGGCCAACAATTTTATTTACCAATCTCCCCCCTGCCCCCTCTTCTTCCTCCTCTCATTTTTTCTCCCCTTTCCAATCAAAGTTTCAGTGTGCAACAATAAGACTGCTTACTCTCTCAAAAGCTGTTTAAGTGAATTTCACTGGCTCACCGGGGAATCGCCCCACTGAGGCTTTTGAAGGCATTGAGGCAGGGAGAGAAAGTAATTACTTTTTTCCCTAAACAGAAGTGGGGCGCGGTATGGTTTGTGTGTGTGTGTGTGTGAGCTTGTGAGTGTACGTGCATGAGTGTGTGTGTGAGGGAATGAATTAGTTTGTGTGCGTTTATGTTGTTATGTGAATCTGTGCCATGTGTTTATGTGTAAATGTGCAACCTTGTGTTTGTGTGTGAGACTGACAGACAAAAAGCGACAGAACAACAAGCATCTCACACTCAAGAGAGAAAGGAAGCCCCGGCAAGCTTTTTAGTATGGTCATGAAGCATTGGTGTGTGGGTGTGTGAGTGTGTTTCTCAACATGGTTCCATTGCATTTTACGCCTTTGTAACCTGAGACCTTTAAAATAAGTATATATATTTTTCTTTTTGTACAAAAGCAAGCAAAACTGACTGAAAATATTTAAGAACAGAATATTTTTGTGCAAAATGGTAGCGTACAGCATAACTTTGTCAATAATGCCTATTAACATGGCAAATTCAACAAGCAGATTGGCGTGCCTGGCATGGATTGATCTATGTCCCAACCCTAACCTATGTTCATAAACTTAACCAAGGAGGGCCCCTTTTCCTGCTGACACATTGGCAGTGTGCATGACCCTTGTGGGTGGTGGTGGGCCCCTACAGCGGTAGTGTAGGGACCAAGTGAATGAGATCGAGGATACAAGTATAGCTGAGTTTGCTTTAAGCATCTGAAGGGAACTCTAGAGCGGCAGCTGCTTCATATTGAAAGAAGTGAACCTGGGTGCTTTGGACGTCTCATAATCTCCTCCCTGTAGAGGTCTATTTCTAGAATTCCATTGACATCGGAGGAGATCCTTGTGCAGACACAGTGCACCCTGGATGTGTGACATATCCAATCTGGCTCCCATGGGGAAATCTTTGGAGCAACCAGGAAGAGTTGGAGGACATGGCAAGAGAGAAGGAATTTCTGTACGGGCTTCTTGCTTCAATGTTTTATAAAAGAAATGCACAGCTCTGGTTACCAGCATCTAGACACTGCAGTATTCTAACTTGCATTATGTAGGGAAATTTGCATAATTATCATTAGCATAATCACCTATATGGACAATATTTCAGCAACTGCTCGACCGAGTTGGACTCTATTGAAGTGGCTTGGGGGGTTTCTGAGGAGGCTGAATCCATCTCAAACTGGGCAGCGTTTGATTAAGTTTCAGTCAATTTAGAAGTTCTAGAGGGGCCAGAATCAATTGGTTTGGACCGACAGCTTATGCATTCGAAATAAACTTGGTTATACATAGTAGGATACTTATAAACACAAAACAAACACTACAGCATAGGACAACCTCTGTCCTTAGACCCTCCATTCCGATAAGGAACATCTGACCAAAAAAAAGCTTATCATTTTTAACAGGGAGAAAAACAGGCAAAGTGCAAGTGCAAAGTGCTAATAGCTTTTCAAACTTCTTTTATGTTTTCCCTTTACTCCCCGCTGGCAATTTGATTGCACATAATTTCATAATATAACGTTATTTAAATGAATAAATGCATTTAAATGAAAGAAAAATCAGCTCTCCAAGCTGTCAGTCATAGGCAGCTGGATAGGCCGGCTTGATCGTGGAAAAATAAGTTCACAGAATTTATTCAAAAGCTTTGTGTTTTGACACTCCCGTCTCACAACTATATGCAAACCATCCCACTTTTATGAATACATGTATACTCACATTTACACACACACACGTAATACCCACAGGATCACCTATGTGCTCCCATGGGTGTAGAAGCTCTTAAGAACTTGTGCATTGAAATGAGGTCATGTGTCATGTCATGCCATGGCAGCCCTGACTGAGTCCCTTCACTAAAGCTGGGTTCTGGCTGCTCTTAGATCGCTGGGATTCGTATGTAAATCCCCCTGACACCACTGCCGTCTCTGACACGGCCCTTCATTTGCTCTGCACCTCAAAGCCACAGCTTTTGCGATCAGTCGTCTGGTGCAACAGTCTTTTAACATTCCGCCATCACCGCACATGGCCATATATTCAGTGTATATGTACCTTTTTTTTAAATTTGAATAATGTTATTATCTTTTAACCTTTCTGAGGTAATCTTGAGCATGGATTCCACGTCTTTCAGCAGAAGTTGTTCCTGGTTGAACTCTCAAAGTAAATAGGATCATCAGAAGTCACATACAGGACTTGCTTGATGATCAACTGCCGAGGTTATGAACCGATAACAGACGCTACAGACTGTACTGTTCCCCAAGTGAAATAATTGGCTAAGATGCGGTGTAACACCCCAAGGGGGTTATATTCAATGAGATTAAAGGTTTATGCTTAGTGCAGAAAAGGATTTGGTAATTCAAGGATGTTGGAAAAATTCCTGTCGAGAAAAAACTTGTTCGTTTTCTAAGGGACAATGTCCAGAGTTGGTGCTTGACAACCTAATATTGTCCTTGGATTTCCACACAGAAAAAGGTACTTCTGATTTTATCTTTTTAGGAGGACTGTGATGATACAAAAGGAGGCATGCAATTAATTTTCAGACTTTGTACACTTTCTAATGTGATTAAGAAGGCAGCTGCACTTTTACTGTTGTCGAAGGTTGTGTGGTGGGATAACGAACAAATTATTTCGGCAACCTGGATGACTGACTGAATCTGTAAATGAAACAGCAAATGCTCATTCCATCCAAAGGGCACTACTGTGTTGCATATTGTGTGTGACAGATGTCTGTTAATTGTTTAAGGTGCTATTACAATATTTACTCTATTCACCTTTGGATAAGATGGAGCGAACCTTACTGAGTTAAATGGGGATATAAGGTGGTTACAGCAACAGCAAGTGAAAATATGAAATGAGTAAAAAGGACTGATAAGGAGTTTAACAATACAAAGTAGAAATTGTACATTTAAAAACATGTTGGTGCTCAACTAATCTAGACAAATAAAGGGGAACAAAGCTTTTTAAGTGCTAAAGTTTATTATCCAGAGACTTTAAACACAAACCACTTTAGAGTAATGTTAGCAGCCACATGCCATTAGCAGCTAAAGAGTGGCACCCCTTGACACCATTATGATATAGCTATTCTTACTGAACTGTTTGTATTCCATTTTACCTTAATCCACAACTTAAACCTTCTTGTCTTATCTCTCTTATACATACTCGTCCCATTGCAACCTTTTACACAGCCCATTTGTGTCCTATTTATGGCCTTTCCGCATTGCATCCCTCAAGTCCCTCAGCTCAGTCTTTATCACCTGACCCTTTTATACCGCGAATATACAGATCAACCAGTATACAGTATACAGCAATGTACTATTGGGATGTCATCATTTTGTGACATGTATATTGCTTCTAAAACAGCATGAATAGGACACTACATAGGACATCTGTATCTTGTTTAAAGAAAGTTAACTAATGTAGTAAACTAAAAGCTAAGAACCAAATGTCATGGTTAAACTTTTTAGGAAATATATGAGGAATGTATTTACTCATTAGTTTAGTCCAAGTAAAGACATTCAATAGTCTCCAGGAAGGTGCTTTTGGTCAGGGACGTCCTGTTGCGCTTGAAGGAGGATCAAGTAAATGAATAGGGGCCCTGACCCAAAGCTTGCTGCATTGAATGAAAAGGGGATTTAATTAATTGGAAAAATGTCCCTGCTGAAAGGCTTACCTTAATAAATTAACATTGTTCTGAACAGAGTGGGATTTTCTAAATTCCTCATTGTATTAAATGCCAGCTCTAGGTTTGGTATATGAACACAAGTCACAGGAGTTGAGGGGAAAACTAAGTGTTGACACCAAACCAACCTATCCAATACCCAACTACAACACACATATCTTTACACAGCTGTTTATTAAAAATCAGGACAGTTTGCGGTTGTGTCAAAATACGTTTTATGGCATGACTATAATTGTTACAATTTGTGTGTAGTTATTCACGTTCAAGAGCAACATTTGGCTGTAGTTTGCGTGAATAATCGTATATCTGTAATGCCAATCGCTAGCTTTTTTCCAGCATCCCAGTAATAATCCCCTATGTGGTTGGGCTGGCGGAACATCAAACTATATCTTCAAGTCACATGAAAACAGCACTTACAGTATCACAAACTATTCAACACCTTAAAACTACTCCAATCAAGATTTGTTTTAAAATGTAGAGTGTCAGTGATGACACAGCAAAAAATTAAGATCATCCCTCTGCAGATCTGAAGAGCTTTGTATCAGCTCATTGTTTTGGCTTTGCAGTCCGAAACTTCTCTGGTTCAGTGGTCATTGCCATAACCAGATTGTTGATGTACAACAACAAGATATCAGGTTAAGGGTGGCTACACTGTTGCTTAAATCTGACACGTTAGTGTGTAAAATAGATTAAGTAGTACATGAAGCCACTTGTGTATAATTTTAAAATGTTAGAAACTTTGTCAGAAAATAATGCAAGCCTGTACACCCCAACCACTCCAACCCATTGACAATGAATACATTGATTGGTATTTTTCCGATTTTCAGTCTATCTAGTTATTATTTTTTTACTAAATAGAATGCCATCAGCATACTTTTAGTACATGCTTTAACCATATAGAGTCTGATATAAATTGCTATAAAGGGGAATATATTTCTTACTGCAGTGTGCCCTGCATGTTTAACTCACATGGTAGACTGGATTTGACTAGTTAAAACTCAACTCAAACTGAGTGACACCACGCCATGCCCCTTCCACTTAGCCATGCTCCAGCTAAGACCTGCTGCTCCCTCTCTCTCTCTTTCTCTCTCTCTCTCTCTCGACTTGACAATCGCTCGCTTGGCTTCCCAACTACTCCTCTCTATCCTTTCTGCGGCTATATGACGCGCCACTCCCACATGCTCTCTGCATGACAATATTCACACCCTCATCCTCCTCTGTCAAACGATGACCTCTTTCCCCCTCATTTATCCTGTCCCTCATTTCCTCTCTCGCTAAGATCTGTTCAATCCGCGCCACATACGGAGAGGCTAATGCTAATACGGCTTGTGAATCTGGAGGGCGAGGGAACTATAGACGGACATGGTGACAAAGACAGTGATAGACATGGGCACATGCATATGTATGAATACACACATATGCATAATCTCAGAAACGGAAATGGTATAAATACACACACACACACACACACAGCCTGCACGCCAACACTAAGCCATGGCAGAGCTTGAGGTGCACACAGATCTAAGAGAAGGGATAGAGATTGTCAGCCCTGACATGTGTGTGCTTCGGAGGAAATGTGTCTCTGTGTGATATTATGTATAGGGTATATGACGGAGCATTTAACTGGTGGGTTTCAGCTCATGCCTTTTTTTATCTGTTGCATTTCTGTGTATAGCAATGAGCCATCTCATCAGTGGGCAGCGAGTGTTAGCTATTAAATGACTGATTCACAGCAGGTAACCTTCCAGTCTTATTTGACAGGAGAGAGCTGCTCAGATGAATCTCTGCGTTTACAATGAGGGAGGTATTTACACAGGGATTGAACCTTAGATTCCAACAACTACCACTAGTAAATATGTTAACTTAAATACTGTGTGATTGATTGGGCTGCTGTCGAGTGATATATAACTTGAAAGCAATGCCCGGGGGATGCAGTGAGTGATACCTAAAAGCAAGTAAAATACATAAACAAACAAAACAAGACTAACATGATTGATACATGTTATTCCTTTACACAAGTAGTGCCACACTGATTATGGACATATGTTCTACACTGCACCTATTTGGCAGCTACAGTGACTATTACTTGGCAGAAAAAGATCAGCTTCTTGAAATACATTTGTGATGAATCAAACAGCGAATTTGGTTATTTAATATTTCCATTTTTAGTCTTTTCAAGTGTCTTATCATATGCACATGCAGCAGATTTAACCTTTGAACACTGTGGTGTTACCGCTTTTTCTTCAACACGCATACATTGATCTTTTAGATCACTAGAGACAGGTCAGCAATCTGTAAACACAAGACTGACATGATCACCATATAACAATATTGACATGGTGGACGTTTGAGCAAACAGTGGCCTTTCGAGCAGAGATGGTGCAACACAGTAGCATTCATTTGGATACATGTTTGTGTCTACCTAAGAAATGCTTGTCCTATATTCACTCACCTTTAGCTTCACCCTTGAACACCTTGGGAAGTACTATAACTTGCTCTCTGGTATTTGGTGCTGGGCAGCAACCACACAAAAAGCTGTTTATGCTTTCGAAGAGAACAACCTTGGTAAGAGCAGTGAGACTGAATCGAAACGGTAAGGTTTTGGAAACACTGAGCTTAAAGACACAACAGTTCCATAGGTGAAGGGAATTGCAGTGTTGGCTGACAATAACCTGATTGCTCATCACTATAAGCAACCCCATTTGCATTACATCAAGTTATTTGATCCATGGTTTATTTTTATTTATTTATTTTATTTATTATTCTTCCGGACAATTACACACAATACACAATTTTCTCTTTGCATATTCATACATATTACTTTGTGTTATCGTCCGAAGGGTGGCAGGAGAAGCCAAAGGCTTATCGGGTCCCGCCCCCACTATTATATATACAAGTATTGATTTAAAGGTTCAGTAAGCGGAATGGTCAGTTTAGCTAACTTGTCACTGACTGCAGTCAGTAGTCCCCTCCCTCGTCCTCACGTCACCACATTAATGCACTGCAGTCTTAAAACAGCAAGTTATCTAGCATCATCTCAGATAAGTAAGTGTGATAAAAACCATCAAAACAGACATTAGGAAGGATTTTTACCTGCCCCGCCATTGTAGGCACATAAACAACCCATCTGTCTTTCTGCGCGTGCACCGGCAGTGAGACGGGTGCCGGTTTGTAGCGTTCTCTCTTGTGATTGGATATCAGTTTCGGGATCCCCGAAAAGTCTATTTGCCGATTACATGCAGAGCGGGTGACTGAGAGATCGGCTTTATGAAACGCGCACACTATGTAAGTGATCACTGTATGAATAAAGAGCGATTTAACACTTATATTAACATAAATAAATTGCTTATTTCACCTTTAAGTTAAGGATTTTCTTCAACTGGTGCTCTTGTAGGCAATACACTTTATTTGAAATACAATGTATGTAAAATTCCCTACATGCATTAATACTGTAAATTAGTAATCTTGATTGTATTCAAGATCGTATATATGGTTAGACAACAAAACTACAGATTCAAAGATGTCTTTGACAGGGGCATTCAAAAGATGTGCCTAAAGTTATTACGTAATACCATACATGTGTATTTGGAATTTAGCTGTCCCATGCTCCAACAACTTTTTGCTTCCCTTACCACTGGGAAGACTTTTAGACCCAGGCCTCCCCATGTTTCAACATTTAGTACATATCATTTCATTCTCACTAGGATTGATAGTGAGTGATCTCCAGTGATGAATGCAACTCAGTGTACTGTGACAGAAGCTCTGGCTACAAAGAGGGGGCTGTCTGGGCTTTTGTAGTACCGCCAGTGAACAAAAAAATCATAGTGCAGCATGTTCTGATGCTAGTTGTAAAATGTCCACTGGTGGGTCCATCCATTTGATTCTCACTGCCTAGGGGAATGGCAGTGACAGGCGTTTCAAATGGATTTGGACACTGGGAGTGTGATAAAAAGTAAAGTGACTAGTGTAGATAATGTGACATTTAATGTTAAGAAGCAGTGTTCCTTTTTTCCACCTCTAATGACACACGGAGGCCAGGAACTGCACATGATAGCATAGTACCACAATGACATAGCTAGGGTGACAATTTATGCGAGAAAAGATAAGGTCTTGAAGTAGGTGTGTGTGTATCACACAGCACGTTAACATGGAGAATCATATTTGGGTAAATAAACGAATAAGACTTCAACAGGACTTGTAAAATGCAAGTTCACACCTTTTATCCGATCTACTTCGCACAACAATCGGCACATTAACGGACAAGTGAAGTCGGATAAGAACACCTGGATAACTCGTTCATAGTCGGCATTCTACCTGCATGTATACAGGATCGCATATCACATATCGGAATTCATGTTCTGCGCATGCTCAAGAATTCCCGCTGGGGACTTCACAAGGAAGTGGAAGGGGATTACGTAATACATAGTAGTGTTTTTGCCGGAAAGGAACCGGAAGTGGATCTATAACCACTTGTTGAAAGGGCTACAGCGCCACCTAGCGTAGCGGAGTCAGCCATGCTCCGGCCATTTATTTGATTCTCTGAAAGGTCATGTATAGTCAGTCAAGTGACGCGGTCCGTTCGAGTGGAAACATTGGTAAATGGCTTAATCCTATCTAGCTGTCCCATGTCCATGCACTGGGGAAGAGGAAGAGGAGTTACAAGGGAGTGTGGCTGATCCCAGTTCCTGTACATAATACATACAAATAAATCCAATAAAAAATGGTTCGGTTAGCATTGATCATTTTTTTGAAGGTTTGAATCCAACCGTACTTCAACATGTATGCACTCTCTCCCCACAATCCCTCACTCTGGTTACCCTCATTTGTCCCCCACTGCCTTCAAACCCTCCTGCCTCCACAAACTTTGAAGCTAATAACCATTTAAAACAAACGTAAGAAGCACACCTCTCCCGCCTTTCCCTTTTCTTCCACAGAACCGGGTTCATTAAAGCATCTCGCCCACTGCACTGAAGCAGCACAACTGCTGTGACATATGGCTGACCCACCCAATCAGACCGAAAGAATAAGAGAGCAATGTATCTGTAGAGACCTCTGTCTGTTAATGTGTGTATGTTTGTGTGTGAGAGAGGTAGAATCAAGCCAACCTCTAATTACCTAGCTACTCATTAGTGTCCAGGTGCCAACTCGCAATTGGCAGAGGCTAACTCCATGCAGGCAGCCAGGGTGACATGTTAATGGTGTAATTGCGTTGACCCGTGTACCCTGATGGTTGATAATTACCTTCTCCGTGTATTTATAACGTGAGGGATTAAAATGAAAAGGGAGGCTGAAAAAAAGGGTTAGGAAAGTTCCCGAGACCCCGTCGAGACCCTCTGGGAGGTGCACAAAGCTGCAGTTCAGTGGCTAGGACCAAATCAAAGTAGAAAGGAAAAGCCTGGTGTGTGTGTGGTTAGGGTGGAGACGAATGTCAGGGTTGCTTTTTTTCTTCACCAATCAGAGAGCTAGGGCTGCTGGAAGACTGTGCTAATGCTGGATTCACTGAAACACCATGTGTACATTAGGGAACAAAAACTGTTGTGAAGATTTTCTTTTTTCAATATAAAAAAAAAATGGGATTTTGATGTATGAATGTGGTTTGGGAGATGTAATGTTTCTGGTCTGTAGCTTGATAACATGTGTATAAATTAATTGGAGTAGGCTGAAGATGACCTCGCTAACGATAGTGCTTTCCAATTAACACTTGTGCTGTTGGTTGTATAAAGGTTATTGTGATAGTTTCCAATCAAGTTTACTGTACCTCCCCAGCCAATGAGGTAATGATTTAATGGAGGATCCTCATCCCTGGCATTTTACTGCTTTACTCGGTAACACTGATTAGGTATTGTAATTGTACTTTTATAAATACATCCTCTAACAGGGCTTTGAGGGTTTTAACTCTCATGCTTGCAGTTGCACACATTGAAAATTGAATAATGCACGCTTAGCCAGCCAACCAACGATAAGCCCCTACATTTGAGCTCCATATACAGTAACTAAACACTGCATTCACTACATTTCAGAGACTAGTGAAGTGGACCCTATAGGATTAGGGATGAAACCTGATACCCTGAACCCCTTGCCACGCCATCGTCAATGCACACCTAGGGCATAGACTATGAGCCATATGCATTGATCACTATAAACTATAACTTATAGCAAGGTTGGCCAAACATGTGCCATATTGAGCCTAGAATCTACAAGTTTTCATTCCTACCAAAGACTACACCCACTGATTAGAACCCCTTTAAAGCTGTTATCCGTTGTTTCTAGTAAATGTAGTTGCAGGCAGTTCTGGACCAGAGTTGCATTCAAAACAAAACATTATTGACTGTATGTCAGTAGATTGGCAGTTCCTACCTGAAGAATGCTTTCTCTGTGTGTTCTGATCCAACTTGGTGACCCAGAAGTTAAGAGACGTGCAGACAGAGAGAGTATGTATCACTACAGCCCAGGCCCGGTTCTAGACAGTTAGATTAGGGTGGGCCTGTAGAAATTTTAGGTGGGCACACTGGGCAGAGAGACCGAAGATGCGAGCGCGCGAGCATAATTTTTTTGCCCTTGTAAGATCTCTGCGTCTGCTTTTTGGCACATTTACTGTGAATTGTGTAGAACACAATATGCAAATAAACTTTGAGTGTTGCTGTGTGGGAGATTTGATTCTTGCATGTTTTTTTTCCAAAATGTTTATGAATAACATATTATACATTATATACAACATAATGTATCTTTTTTTAATCGCAGTATTAACTGTAGGCAGCCTGAGCTGATTGAAGAGAAAGCTTTGGGACTGGGCAACCTGGATGGTGGTAGTCCAGAGCTATATACTATACACACTATATAGATATATAGTCTTTCCACTATTACCTCCGATGTCCAGCTGGGTGAAAATAGTAGCCAGCTGAGGTCACGACCCTGCTAGGGGGCTCCGGGGGAATGCCCCCCCGGGAGATTTTATTTACCTTTTTAAAGTGAAATGCATGAATCTGGTGCACTATTGGCGCTTTTCCACCGCACATGTAGCTCGACTCGACTCAACTCGACTCTACTGGTTTCAGTAGGAGCACGGTCGTTTTCCACTGCACATAGTACCTCCTGAACGTGGGCGGGGTCGTCATACAAAGGGGCTGAAAGCCAACTCCGGAGCAAAGTAGCAAAGCAGAAATTACGAGCAGTTGTTGCACTATTAACTGAACCAACCGCGGATGAAAAATGTTTAAGAAATACCCTCCTTGTATCTGTTTGCTAAAAGAAGTAGAAGAATATTGTGACAGGCCATTAAAAGGGAGGATTGGTGTCCCAATGTGTGACTCTGCCACACAGTCAGCTGTAGGGATGCGTCACATACATCCCTATGCACGTACACACTGGCATGATAAAGTTGACTGTTTAGTGCTTGTGTCAGGATACGTGTTTTCAAATGCAAGCCGTGTCTCAGCCTGAATATTTTATTGAGGTAATCAGTTCAGTTCGAGGCTTAATGTAATCGCTCGCTATCATGTCTGTCCCAGCTGGCTATATAGGCTATTTAGCCTATATAGCTAAATAGCTGCTAGCTGCCCAGCCCTACATTACATGTCTCTTCTCGTATGTTTAAAGTAACTTCCCCAACAACCAACACAACTGGGTGAGCTTAGCGAATATATGGAAAAAAAAATTTGGATCTGTGATGCAAATCAAATGAAAGAGAGCCAGATAAGGCTGCATGCGGCATACATACACTCAAAAGTCCCGGAGAGTTGGGGAGAATAAACAACAGAATGAAGCCGGTAGTCTCTGGCCAATCAGAAGCGTCGGCAGACAGCCGGCCGCTAATTGGCCAGACGTGAGTCTCTGGCCAATCAGTCACTCAGCTCGCTTGGAACCTAGAGCGAGGCGATACCAGAAAAAGCAGCCGCTGCAGGGACCAGGTATCATGTTTTCGCGGTGGAAACGCCAAAAATGCGAGTTGAGTTGAGTTGAGTTGATACCATGCAGTGGAAAAGCGCCATTTGAGAGGAAAATTAAGAGGCCAAATCTGAGGAATTTTGTGTGAACAAATAATTTGGAGACACTGGGTCGGATGAATTAGAAGCTATTGAAGAAAGACACATAGATTTTCCATAGAAATATACATTTGAAATAAAATATTATGCAGGGTCCTCTGGGATGGGCTTGGTGCTCTTTTTCTTTCACGGGACATAATTTTCTGTAATATAATGAATTAATTTAATTGCAGTGAGAGGAACGAAGCAGAAGAACTCTGTTATCCAGTTATCTTTTTTTCCACAGACGAGGCTGGAATAGGCTATTGACTATACACAGTGCATGGGCAACTGAGGGCAGCCCCATTTTCAAATATTTTTAAATAAACTCAATACACACTGTGCATGCCATTGACTTGAACGTGACGTGATCAGTTAACCTCGGATTACCTCCCAGATGAACTGATTAAATTATTAAGCTATTAACTATCTACCAACACATTGTATTCCTTTTATTGTATAATAATTTACATTTACATTATATGATGTTGATATCAAACACACCCCCTGGCAGTCGGGACCCTAAGCAACCGCTCATTTCGCTTATGCCTCGGGCCGGCTCTGCTGACCAGTGACCACTATAAGTGGGTGGGTAACTTGGAGGCAGGCTGTCCTGCCCTCCCAATAATACAATTAGAAGCAATGCATGGTAATGGTATATTCTTTAGTCTTAATTAATTGTCTGAATTTTATTTGACATTTTCTTGGACAGCGAATGAACAGGTCCGTCCGATAGTGGGTCTGGACTTCCACCTAAAAAAAAAAAAAATTATTTATTTATTTTATTGGGTGGGCACGGCCCACCCTGGCCCCTTGCTACCGCCGGCCCTGCTACAGCCTGGCACTGCGCAGTGAGAGCACTCGCCCAGGCATGCATGCTTCGTTTGATTGCACCTGGAACATCAGACACGGCAGCACACATTATGTGCATAAAGACCCTCCCATACATGTTTTTGAAAATGTGGGACCTATGACTATGCCTTATACAAGACCATAGACTTTAAATAAAACATAAACAACAACATTAAAAACAAACTGATGTACTGGAATGCACACAGGTCTGAACTCAGTACTACTGAGTCTGAAGCTACAATGTCCTGAGTAAAAGAAGGCCAGTCATTTCAGAAGGGTGAAATGAATGGCAATCAAACTGTGAATCAAACTGTGAAATATCGACAGTGTAACTCCTGGCTATGCACAATACAAAGAGAGCATAGTTGTAATGGACTACGGCTGGGTAGCCTTAAGAAAACAACTTATCAGTGGGGCTTATCAGGAAAACAAATTATGCAAAGTGCCTACTGTACAAGCCTGTGGTGACAGTGTACAGGGTTATCTTGGGTTGCTTCAGTTGGGCAGCTCTAGGTTCAGCAACTTTATGTGCCAAAAAAAAGCTTATCAACATGTGCTATGTTGAATGGGTGCTAAAGATTGTCCAACAAAATATTTGAGTGTGCAACTTTGATTCTGTCCAGGCAGTGTATAACCAGCTGTGCAAACACCTTCTGGATATTGAAATGCATATTTCAGGGCTCAGTTGAACCAAATAATGTATCGACCATATGGTTAGCTTACTGTGTGTGGACAGGGGAAACTACACAGGACAGTGGGAATAACACTGCAAGGCACCATAGGTTGTCCCTGGATCAAGCAGGATGGATCAGATACTGCATGTTTATGTAGTAGCCCATCATGGTCATAAAACATGTCTGCCTCTGAAAAGAGATAGTGTCTGTATACTGTTGTAATCTCCAGACTATTGACACAGCGAGCCTCAGCTGTAGCCTGTGACCCACATAGTGTCATCGTCAAACAGAGTAGATGAGGTTGTCCTGATAAAAGAGCACTCTGGTCCCCCTTTCAATCGTCCGAGTAGCATTCCACACACTTTGAAAAAGTGCTGGATGAGTCGGATGGCTGAATGGTGGCCAATTACATTTGAAGGTAAACCCTATTGATGGGGAAACAAAGAATATGATTGTGCCATTAAACTGTGTGACCCCAGTATTGGGATTGATTATCCTGTCCAGTTTCAACAGGATGACCAGTGAATGGTTATCTGCCAATCTATTTATTTCTACTTTTAATCCAAGGACACACTTAGAAAAATAACTGAGTAAGGGACAGTCGGTTTCTTGTCTGTTCCTTGGTGGTACTGGTCTCTTCATCTCATCTTTTATGTATGACAGGTTGTCAAAGATGCCAAGTGGGATGTCTCAGTTTTTTCAACCATCTCTGCTGTCGGGTAGCCTAACTGTAACCTACTGTTAGCGGCATCCTTCCACAGGTCAGTTGGAGATGGGATAAAGCTACAGGGTGTGCCAGAGCTTATTCACAGTGCCACCCCCTAAATGATCAGTCAGCACCGTACTCCTAAACTGTCTGTTTAACAGAGTGTTCAAGGTGACGTATTACTGCAGCAACTTTGATGTACAGCTAGGGGACACCTCTAGTGCACTCTCATGCAGGGCTTAGTTAAAGGCAGTTTACCCCCGGGCTCTAGCCATGTGGAGGGCTGCCAGCTCCATGGGTCAGTTACTTTCTAAGGCTGGGCATGGTGGCAGGGGCAAGATAAATGACAACACAAAAGTATAGATGTTGAGAACAAGGGATGGGGACAAGGTGAGAATGCCATCATTCAATCAGAAAGCAGATTCCCATGAGCATGTGAAAATATTGGATTGCTCATGTGAGATGGGAATGGTTAGATATATGGGAATACAATGAGTTCTTGACCTGCATACACTATGAGATAGCCTCTAGGTGTGATATGTGTGTGTGTGTGATAGCATATGTTTCATTCCCTGGGGGGCTTGGACCATGTCTACAGCCACTCTGACAGACCATAGAAGCAGGTTTGCACCACAATTTGACTGCTATAACACCACTACTTGTCTTCCAGTTCGGATTGAAATAGAGAGCAGTGATATGGCTGGCCAGGGGGTAACAGCGCTGCCTCAACACTCGTAAAGGAAACTGATGAGACCCATTCAAAACTCAGGCACACTCATTTCGGCCTGAGAAATAGAGGTGGGATACTGCTGCTGCTTTTTTTTTTAGCAGCAGTTGGAAAGCCAGCGGGGTTTGCACATACTGGACAGTATACATGCATAAACAGACGTGTGTAAACTGTGTTCAAGTCTTCATCCAAGCACACTTTTAAAAGTTAATTCACATGCATTGTATGTGCTTTATAGGACATTTGTCTATATGTACTGTATATTCATATTGCAATTTATGTCACATATTCAATGTCTCAATCAGCAATTAAACTCCTCAGTTGGTATTTTTGCATACCATTGTTTAAGACTCATTCAATGAAGCCTATTGTCCCAACAAATCCCTGGCTTTATATTCCTGAATAACCTTGACTGCCTTGGCATTGAATGCACCACTTGGGGATCTAGGGACTCTCTTTGTCATTAGAAGCTGTTACACAGTAAATCTAGGAACTAGATTGCGGAGCAGTGAGCTGTGGCAGGGTTCAGGAAGGCAGCAGCAGCAAAAGGCGGGGATTGACAGCCCTGGCAGTTAAATCAAACATACGAGGGGGAAAAACAAATATTTGACTGGGATTCAATTGAGCTTTTGATCAGACTTAATAAGAGGTGTTATGAACCAAGTTAGGTTGAACGGGCAGCGTCCCTCTCTGTCACCACAGTGGGAAACAAATTTCAGCTTATTAGTAGGTAATGCCGTGGGTGGTGGAGGAGAACGGGCAAAATGAAGGAGATTATTCAGAGAAAATAAAAGGGAAAGGGGTAAGTGAATGAATATATGCAGATCCAGCACACTAGTGGGACTGAGAGCTGTTTTATGAGGAGCCGCGGAGACATGGAATCAAGGTGAAAGCTGATTGAATCGAGGAGGGCGTGTAGGTGACAGTTTATGCAGCCTCTAATCACTAATCACATCCATTTTGACCAAACAGAAAGTGATGGGGAAAGAAATTGCCAATACTTACTTCAATGATGAGCTCAAAACAGTGGCACAGATGAAGAAAATAAGTCAAGAGAATAACAATGTGATTACACAACTGCATGTTTTTTTTTGTTGCTTACTGGCCAGAGAAAGCAGGAAAGTGCAGATAATTTCACAGTGCAGCAAACTTTAATGATTAACATTTTTCATTTAATTTGAGCAGAAGCGAAAGAGGTTGGTTTGAGTCACTGTGAGCTAGAAGAAAGGCTCCCGTCCCCCTGCCTCTGGCCAATGAGACCAGGCCCTGCAGCTTTCAAAAACTATGCTTATTCAGTAGGAAAATAACAGGAAATAACAACAAAACACTTTTAAACATTCATTCAAGTTTTGATGACTTCAAGCTTGTGTCCCTATGTTGGTTATATGGACTTCAGTTGCTTTACAGTAGACTTGTGATCTCAGTATTTATCAAATTAGGGGATACAGCGCTAAATGTAATTTTTTGCCAAAAAGTGAAATATCTAACACCAATGTGAGACACAGAATGTATCACACACACACACACACACACACACACACACACACACACACACACACACACACACACACAGCAATAACAACATATGGTTATATTGTAATAGGAGCAGCAGTGTTTAAGATCAATCATCATGCCAATACCACTGCCACTCACTTTTTAAGTCATTTTCCAATCGCATTAACTGAATATTGAAATATCTGCACTTGTTATTGTTTTACGTTCAAATGTGTCCTTGAAGTCAGTCTTGAACTGTTGTTAATATCCGTTTGTTTGTTTATTGCATTCAGAATTACCCCCTGCATGTGATTGGGGACTCATATTGCAATATCATTTAGAAACAGCTCCTTCGCAGCAGTTCTTATTGGACTATTAAAACAAGCAAAATGTGCTGCTGCGATGTTGCAGCTGTCACTGGTTTATTTATGTGTTGGTCATGTGACTTCACATCATGAGCCACACACATGATGAGGATATTAGTCCCAACTAACAATCAGTGTATGATTGTGGTAGATGATACGGAGACGATTTGCCGTCAAGGGAGCTAAAAGCAAGATGATATTGAGTCTGAGCATGATTTCAATTGCAATCACGTTAACGGGCTGGCAGGGCTCTAATCACGGTTGCTCTTTCTGCCACATCTGTTGGGAACATGCATTTTCATCCAACATAAATAACCTTGTATCTTTGAACACCCGATGCATGATCTGAATGTAAACAAAAGGGCTGGGGCATGCTGTCTCTCACTTTTTTTTTATTGATCGTCTTTTATTTCTCGCCTTGTTTTCCCTGAGAAAACAAGGCGAGAAATATGTGAAAGTAGTGTTGTGTATGTGCCTACAGGTAAGGTATTAATGTTTCTAAGATGAGTGAAACAGGAAATATATATTTTTAAATATGATCAGCTGGTAAGTGGAAACACTTATTGTTTCACACGATACACTGAATATGTGAATATGGCAGGATTAATATAGTCACAAAAGCTGTTTTTATATCTTCACCCAGCCCCACACTTGGACATGCATTACATCCTGTGTTATGCATTAGCTGCATATCGTGGCTTATCGGAAACTGCCTCCTCTTATTAACCCATAAACACATACTATCTCCGTTCTATAACTTCAGTATCATCTATTTGATCCTGGGTCATATGGCATCTTAACCATATCACACATCCGCAAGGCAGTTTTCTTGAATCTGACTGAGCAATTAACCCCACAATATGTGCAGTAAGCGAGCTTCTGCAAGCATTCCTAGGAACACAGATCAGAGGGCCAAAGCAATTCGCTTTTTTTTTGTTGGTATGTGTATGAGCCTGTGATGTCAAACTGCAAACAAACCCAGCAAGCAAACAGTAAATGTATCTGCGAAACCAACAGACAAACTTTGCGACTTGGTGGCCTCTGTGTCCTTGCGTCTGTTAATGGCCAATTGCGCGCACCCACAGTGTTCAACTGGGCAAATAAACTGCTGCAGCACTGAATATACAGTTTATTTCATAAGGGATACATTTGACAAAACATTTATCCGTTGTATACTTGATATTATTTGCGCAGCAGGAGTTTAAAATGAATCAAATAAGTCACAATTTCGTTATAGGTAAAACTGGGGACTCCAAAAAAATAAATGTTAAAAAATGAAAGAAGTTGAAAAACATGAAACTAAAAAGGGTTGTCTTATAAATGTATCAGATGTGCACACACAAAAACAGACAATACGACTATGAACAGTGTGTCTCAACATTAAGGAAATATAACTAGCTCCCATCAGTGTTGAATCACAGAAAACCTACAGTAGATGTATAGTGTTGCCATGTGATAGATGAGCCTGCATCATCCCCTTCATCGACAGGCAGCGAGGCCCCTATCTATTCTCTATTCTCAGCACTGTTTGCATAATTTAAACAAGTTCATAACAGACTTTGACCATAATTTATGAGTGTGGGGCTCACTGATCAATTCAAGTAATCCCTCTGTTACCACAGTGCAGGCGGAGATATTCAAGCTTTCTAATCAGGCATCACCAGCGCAGTTTTATTTTGTTTTTATTGCAAGAACCCTATCTCCTAGAATTAACGACTCACTTCTGTAGATACAGTGGGTGTTGGATTCAAAAGTTGGAGTATATTTATATAGTATGCCACAATATTAAAGACAGTCACTTAGTAAAAACATCATGATGTGTTGTGCTTGGTTTTGTTATCTACTTGGTATAACTGGACTTCACCTGCAGGAAAACATGCAATCTGTAGCCCTCTATATTTGGGATCATAGTAGACCCGGCCCTTAATGTGAGTAGGATTGGGTCTGGTGCCTGGTTGACCAAATAGCTTGGGGCCAGTTATGAAAATGGTGCCTATATAGGTCATGCTCCTCTATTGCTTTGCCTTTTTTATGCATGGGTAACAATGTGGTGTTCCTTGTGAAATCATTCGAAGCCTGATTTTTGAAAATGCGATGCCCAATATTTTTTAATGTGAAACAGTAATCGTAATTGGAAAAAGACGATAACACACCTAAACTCAATCTTTCACTTTTCAGTTATTTGGTTGGTATTTAAAGACTTTAAAAAGTGTAGCGAATGCACTAGCTTGTTATACAGCATAAGGTCCTCAGCCTTCTTTGTTATGATGTCACTCATTATTCGATGCCCCACTTAGTCAAGTTGAAAAGAAAAACAAGATGTTATTCTGAAAAACGCTACACATTCAACCAAAATAAGACCTTTGCCTTCATTTATCAAAAAATAGGTGAAAAAAAGTGATTAAATTATTTATTGAAAGAATAAAAGATGAACAGACGTGAATAGAAAAAAAGTATTTAAACAGGAACAAAACATCATACCCTTCTTTTTAGTATGAAGACATTGTTCTGTTATTTTGATTTAATTTTAATTTATTTTTTCGAATTTACAAAACCATCAGTCTGGAGCGGGCTCCTTACATATTGTGTTTGTTTTCAATGACGTCTTGTATTTAAGTGTTCAAAGCCATCAGTTAGTTCCTCTTTGAAAACATTGGTCTTATCTATCAAATATAGTGATAAAGCTCTGATTCAAAAGCGTGTGGTGCTTATCTATAATAATACTTCAAACTGCAGTTCAACAAAAAATAATCTGAATATGTAAACGTCAAATCACTACATACACTCAACAAAAATATAAACGCAACACTTTTGTTTTTGCTCCCATTTTTCATGAGATGGACTTAAAGATCTAAAATTCATTCCAGATACACAATTGTACCATTTCTCTCAAACATTGTTCACAAATCTGTCTAAATGTGTGATAGTGAGCACGTCTGCTTTGCTGAGATAATCCATCCCACCTCACAGGTGTGCCACATCAAGATGCTGATCTGACATCATGATTAGTGCACAGGTGTGCCTTAGACTGTCCACAATAACAGGCCACTCTGAAATGTGCATTTTTTTGCTTTATTGGGGGTCTGGGGACTCAGAACCAGTCGGTATCTGGTGTGACCACCATTTGCCTCATGCAGTGCAACACATCTTCTTCGCATAGAGTTTATCAGATTGTCAATTGTGGCCTGTGGAATGTTGGTCCACTCCTCTTCAATGGCTGTGCGAAGTTGCTGGAGACGGCTTATGGTGGAGAAATGAACATTCAATGCACGAGCAACAGATCTGGTTGACATTCCTGCTGTCAGCATGCCAATTGCACGCTCCCTCAATGCTTGTGGCATCTGTGGCATTTTGCTGTGAGACAAAACTGCACATTTCAGGGTGGCCTTTTATTGTGGACAGTCTAAGGCACACCTGTGCACTAATCATGATGTCAGATCAGCATCTTGATGTGGCACACCTGTGAGGTGGGATGGATTATCTCAGCAAAGCAGAAGTGCTCACTATCACACATTTAGACAGATTTGTGAACAATGTTTGAGAGAAATGGTACAATTGTGTATCTGAAATGAATTTTAGATCTTTAAGTCCATCTCATGAAAAATGGGAGCAAAAACAAAAGTGTTGCGTTTATATTTTTGTTGAGTGTACATACTACCACAATTGTAGCCCTCCTCCATTTGTTCATTTTCTTTTTACACATTTATTCAAGGGGCTGGTGTGTGTGTGTGTGTGTGTGTGTGTGTGTTTTAAATAACCCCATCTGTGGTGGCACATAAACCACAAATGGGGAGATATCTGGTTGGAGTTCCTGTAGCCAGAGACAAACCAAAAGCCGTCATCTTAAATAGGCTGTGCCGCACAGACAACTGTGTTCCGTTACAGTGACAGCCCCGCATAAAGCATGATAATGAACATTCAAAGTGACAGTGAAGGGGGCTGTTATAGACTCTTCACAGCCTTGATGAGAGACACTGTTTATCTGTCAAGTGGACCTCAACATCTGCTCCTGATGAAAGGATGAGATGAGGAAAAAGAAAAGAAAAAGAAGTGGCACCAACACTAATTCATCCGGATGCGCTGGTTAATTCAATGGCTGCAAACACATCAATATCTCCCTGCTGTTTGTGAGGTTTTTTTCAGATAAAGAAAATAATTCAAAAGGAGGCTGGTGGTTCTCTTCACACCAGACATTGCAGGGAAATTGCTCAGAGCTTCTTTGTTCCAAAGGAATGTACAGTATGTGCGTATAGTGGTCCAATAGAATGCACATCAAATGCGGTGGATATGAAGTGACACAAGTTGGCACATTACATAAATACACACGTTATAGGAAGCATGGTCTCTTTGGTTTTTCACTGATTTTTTTTTTTTTTTTACTTTTGTTCCAAAGGCTCAATTGGTTTGATTGTGTTTTTCCTGTTACTCGTTGACTTCATTCCTGCCTTTTAGCCCCTGTGCCAGACCCACGCTGATTTACCGCGCTCGTGTTGCAGACATTTGCCCTGGACTTGACGTGCCTCTCTTTTTTTCTCAGCAATGGGAGAGCCACTCAGCCATCCAACTAACTAAACCAATCAAAACAAACGCAATCAGACAGAGTGGTTCCGATCCACCGTGTCAAAAAAGACAGGCAACATGATGTATTATATCTTTTATCACTTTTAATTTATCTGAAAAGCATTGGGACTTTTGATTCTTCACTTTTGATATGTGTCTAGGAGCTAAAGAGTGCGCCCAGTACAGAGGACACAAAAGCAGTGCAAATTAATTGAGGTTTAAAAGGGAACAAAGAACGGCGGCATGAAAGAGATAATCAAGTGCTCATTGGCCACTGTCTGAACCACTTTGTTCTCAGTAACTGTGGCCACTGCTCATAATTTGGCCAATTTCAACTCATCATTTTCAAGCGCTATGATTTTGAACACAACTTATGTCATTGCCAGTGGTGTTTGGATTCAAATGCGTTCTTTTATTTGGTTGTGGTACTGGTACAAAAGAGAAAAAAAAATAATTGGAGCAGATGAAAAGATTAGGAAAACATTTTGTATGCGTGACTTGACCCAGCTATTCAAACTCAAAAGCTGATGTCAGTTCATAATGATTGTCAATCCACCCAGCACATTGTGTCTCACTCCACTTCGACATGACAAAATACAGTGTTGGTCGTAGAGGGCCAAAATAACATGATAATTTTCTGATCTAATGCTTATTTTGGCTGGTACATACGGTGGCCCTGAGAGCTCACGGCACTGCAACATCAGAAAACACATGCAAGAAGACAAAACGCAAGCAAATTAAGAAAACATCTTCATCAATTTGACAACACATGCGCACCATTTAGAAAACACATGCAAGAAGAGAAAACGCAAGCAAATTAAGAAAACACGACGGAAGTGTTTCCAGAGGACACTTAAAAGTGATGCACACGTCTAGACAGGCTTGTTGTTTATGCAGATTTTGACAATGATTTTGACTCACAGTGCTATTACGGTTATCTTTCCGTCTACACTAGCCTACGCTGTGAAGCAAATGTTGGCAATCTCAAAGTGTGATTAAAGCAGTTTTACTGGACTGTGGAGGAGATTGTGTGCAGGAAGACTGAGACACCATCTGTCCGAAATGCAAGTAGTCATATTTTTTAAATAATTATGGCCCATTGTTAGTTGAATGTCTGTGATGTCCTTTATCGTATCCCTCCTATAATAACCAACACTGACTGAACTGAGAGAATGTTGCGGGGTAGTAGTTAGCGTTAGCGTCCGCTAGCTTAACCGTTAGCTTTAGGCTAACCGTTTGAGCTGTGGAGTCTTTGGCAACAATGACTGTTTGTTGTCGCCTGCGGCTCGTTTTTGTGAACTCACATTAGACCTGCAATGAAGGTCCCTGTGTGAAAAACAAATGGTGAAACTGACTGGTGTGTTGGAAACTGTAAAGAGTATTGTTTTTGAATAGCTTCAGGCTGCTACCTGCTAGCTGTCTGACTGTAAGCAGTAGGCTAGTGGTACAAGCACCAGTATATATGTCCAGTGTAATGTATACAGACAAGAATACTGTAAGATGCCTCTGCTGGTGTTTGTTTCCTGTCCAAACGGCACAGTATCACTCAGAACTAGTTGCTTATTGAGCCAGGGCTATACTGAATTTATTAGTAGCCCATCTTATTTTATAATGTAAGAAAAAAGTTTCAAGTAATCCTTTACTACAGGTAGCGAACAGTGACAGTAAGCAACACAATCCAATCCATTTGTTTAACAGTAAAACTTTATTATGAATGAGATCAAATCACAAATGATACATTACCTACTAGATATTGAAATGGTTTCTAATATATATTGAAATGGTGTCAGATCATTTGCAGCTCTGACAAGACTTCTAAAACATTATTTCAAAAATATATTTTACAAAAGTAAATGCCTTTCCAGCAAATCTTGACATGATTCATGATATATTCTTTTCCAGCCTCATTATGGTTACTGTTAACTATTACATTACGTAACATGCTGTGTAAGACCCAATTAGCGCTCTTGTATAAAGTAGGAATCAATCTTTGGTTCCACAGTTGCTACCCAGACATTGAAACAGTTTTTGAGCACACACAACCCATGTTACGTCAGGGTCTATGTTTGTATGTTGGGTTTAGAGTCTGTAGCTAAATAAAGTGAAAATGAACGAAACAGATGTTTTAAACTGCAAGAAAGACTCAGACTTTCATTCATCAATACCGGACAAAGGTGCGTCAAGAAGTATATCCTCGGCACAGCATCTCGGGCCTAAAGCTTGGGCTTGGCCTCTCTATGCTACATGTACATGTTTACATGTAACATCAGCATCGCTTCACAACCAAAGCTTTTTCCCTCCACTGGGCTGTAGGTCATTCCTCCGTTGAACCTGTAAAGACAAACGTAAAACAGGGTGTATTTCACCAGTTTAGAGAGTTTATGCAGAAATACTTAGCTCATATTCTGTTATTGACTGACATATTTAAACTGTATTTACCGTGAACACATCCTCCTCTGATGGAACAGATAGCTGTGTGAAGGTCCGGGTGGGTCAACATGTATCATACATCTGTAGTTATGGCAAAGCTACAAACTGAGGAGATTAGTTTTTTCTTACATTATAAAATAAGGCTACTAATCAATTCAGTATAGCCCTGGCTCAATAAGCAACTAGTTCTGAGTGATACTGTGCTGTTTGGACAGGAAACAAACACCAGCAGAGGCAACTTACAGTATTCTTGTCTGTATACACATTACACTGGACATATATACTGTTGCTTGTACCACTAGCCTACTGCTTACAGTCAGCCAGCTAGCAGGTAGCAGCCTGAAGCTATTCAAAAACAATACTCTTTACAGTTTCCAACACATCAGTCAGTTTCACCATTTGTTTTTCACACAGGGACCTTCATTGCAGGTCTAATGTGAGTTCACAAAAACGAGCCGCAGGCGACAACAAACAGTCATTGTTGCCAAAGACTCCACAGCTCAAACGGTTAGCCTAAAGCTAACGGTTAAGCTAGCAGACGCTAACGCTAACTACTACCCCGCAACATTCTCTCAGTTCAGTCAGTGTTGGTTATTATAGGAGGGATACGATAAAGGACATCAAAGACATTCAACTAACAATGGACCATAATTATTTAAAAAATATGACTACTTACATTTCGGACAGATGGTGTCTCAGTCTTCCTGCACACAATCTCCTCCACAGTCCAGTAAAACGGCTTTAATCACACTTTTAGATTGCCAACATGTGCTTCACAGCGTAGGCTAGTGTAGACGGAAAGATAACCTTAATAGCACTGTAAGTCAAAATCATTGTCAAATCTGCATAAACAACAAGCCTGTCTGGACGTGTGCATCACTTTTAAGTGTCTTCTGGAAACACTTCCGTCGTGTTTTCTTAATTTGCTTGCGTTTTCTCTTCTTGCATGTGTTTTCTAAATGGTGCGCATGTGTTGTCAAATTGATGAAGATGTTTTCTTAATTTGCTTGCGTTTTGTCTTCTTGCATGTGTTTTCTGATGTTGCAGTGCCGTGAGCTCTCAGGGCCACCGTAGGTACACCATCAATTATCAGCACTGTTACATACTGTATGTCTGCTCCACCAATGCTATGGTTCTTTTAAAACACATTAAAGCAGGGGAAAATAATGCCCTCATAGTAAACACGGTGGAGGACAGCTGCAGCCAATTGAGTTAGCAGCAGAGTAATGGTGTGAATTGTCAGGGGATAGCGGCCATGCTATATGTGCCATTCTACTGCTAAGAGAAAACCTGGATGTACAGCAGAAGGTGTCAAATCCATGCGTGATCACCGAAGGCCTATACCTCATGAGGTAAGCACAGTGTTGTTGCAATCTCTCAGAATTCCTGATGGGGGGGCAACATAAGTTACGCACTATAGCTTTAAGGAAACAAACTCTTTTTTTTAAATGTTTATTTTAAATGTGTAATGTTACAATTCACACAGTAGCTATTCCTTGTCATGGTTAATATACAGAGGTAAAATTCAGAATTCAAACAAACAACAAAATTTAGTCTCCACTCAAATGCAAACCACCTTTTTTCCGAGCTCTCTCTCAGCAGGTTTGAACTGACATGTTGTGCAGAGTGGTGCCTCAGGAGAAAGTAAAAAAAAAACTATTCACAATCTCACACTGGGCGAGGTAAAAAAAAAAAGATCAGGAGTTATCAAAACCATTGAAGTGTGTCTTTAACCATAGAGATTACTAGGGTGAAATTACCTTTCTATAATACCTGATAACACCAGGTTTCTCTCCTGTATCACGGACATACTCATCTAACCTTTCGGAGGCAGGAGATGATAGCACCGCAGTGTGAAAATGGAATCCCTCAATGTGATTGTTGATTTTTAAACAGTGAAGAACACGTTAGTTTCTTTCCATAATAATGTTGATTGCTAAACGGATAGATATTGTGTGTCAGTGTTTCGATAAGCAACGTGTTTAGAATTCTCAAAAGACTCTCTACCTGTATTTCAACCAGCGAGTGAACTGCACTGTGGCTTAGCACTCATCAAACCTGACACCTTCACCTTTTTTTCATTCCACTTCACTCAAATCTTTTGCTTTTCTGCTCCCATCCATTCAGACAATAAATCACAAGCCCCGTGCCTCTGAATCCAACCACCGACTTGATATCCTGAAGCCATCATTCATTCCCCTAGTGTTATATACCCTCCACGTACAACTACACCTTTTACACCGGCACTTTCAGAAGTCTTTGCCACACAGAGAATTACAAGCCACCACCTGAGGATGATCCCACGGAAGAATCAAAATAATTCCATTGCTTTTGCATTGATCGCCTCGGGCCAGGCTGGCTAACCATTGGAGTGGTAGTGGTATTGGAATCAGAGTTAAGTGTGTTTCGTTGTGGAAGGGTTAAGCCTTGTATAGTGAAAACCTTAGGGCTATGTGAAGGGAAATAGAGAGGGATTGAGGTATTCAGGTATGTCTCCACCACAGGCCTTTTTAGGAGTTAAAAATTGCCTCCCCAGAGGTTGAGATGCAGGTTTCATTCGCCTCAGCGAGCCCGTGTGAGTGTGTGACTGGTGATGAGTGGGAGCGCTCGCTTCACGTGTGTGTGTTTTTTTTGTAGGAATGACATGAAGTGTATCTGTCTGCATGTGCGCATGGGCATGTGTGTGTATGTGTGCTTCTGTCTGCAATAAATAGACAGACACTTGAGCATAGCCCCCTGGCTCTTCTCGCTTTAGTGCTTCTCAGACTAGCTAAGCCCCCCGGAGCCAAACATCTAACTGGATCTGTCAATATTGGCACTGACGAAACACACTTTCTCCATCCGTGGTTATAGAATATAATCCTTCATGTTCAAAAACTTTGTTGTTGGAATAAACCGCTTAAACCGACATGCATTCCCTGTTTCAGACAAATCCTTAAACTAACCATTACTGAGGTGTACTCGCACAGAGCAAGAGCATGTTGAAGTACAGTACTCGCTTACGCCACAACATATTGGCTTCATTTGAATCCAAACAAAGGGCTTTGGTGGGGTATGTTTCCCCAGGAGGGAACAGGGTAAACAGGGGTGGCATATAGAGCGATGTGAAGCAAAGGGACTGCAGGACGGGAGAACAGACCTCAGACCTGTCGGTGTGTTCTAAAGACCACAGGATGTTAGTGAGTGCAGTTTGAACCATTGATTGGTAATGCTCACGAATGCAGTCAGCAGTTAGAGCGGTGGCTGCAGTGAGGCAGCTCATTGAGTCAATTAAGGTACTTCAAAAGCCTTAGGCTTCAATTAGCATCAAAAATCCAACTCTTAGTTAAATGTAAACACACGGATATAATGCACTTGTTTTTAGATGAAGTGTGACTTGCACTCTCCAAGGATATCATTGCCTGCGATGTGCATTGCATAACACTTTGACACTCCTTATGACTCCAAAATGTGCCTGAATTATCACGTTTTCGAGCTTTCTTCAGTATCAATCAAATGATAGTTGTTTGTACATCCATGGCTTCATTTGGAACAGGAACGTATAGTGTCCAATGTGGCATAGTTTTAATATTGCCATATTATACTGTACATATAATTGGTCGTGGGGGACTTGGTCCTCTCCGTGTTATCTGAGGCAGACTTTGAAAAGCCCTGATCTAAAAGAAGCTTCACAACAGTAGATGTTTCTCAATTGAGATGAAAAGATGTCAGAGGGGAAACCCTTCAACAGAGCCCAGGTGGCAAAACAGACTGATCGGATATTGTTTCAACCCATACAAACGTGAGCTGTCAGTAGTACACACTGTGTGTCTTGTGTGTAACTAATAGCTCTATTTTAAACAAATAATTGACTTTTTTTTAATAAAAAGGAAATATAAGTCATTGTCTGGAAAAGTAATAGCTTAGCTTGAACTGTACAGTGTACCTCTTATACAAAACACAATGAATCCCCAAATTCCACCTTTTCTCTAAGTCATTTAGCATTTTAAAACAGGTCTACAATCCATTCCAAAGAAATGGTGTGCCTTAAAGCAATAACAGGTCTTACATTAGTATGCGCTGTGTATTATTCTATATCTGCAACTCTTTCTCCAAAAAGAAAATAACTCTAAAAGTGAACTCCTCTGAGTTAAAGTGCTCGTGAACTATCCCGTTACGGGCCAGCCTCGTATACACCGGGAAGACATTTACTGTCTGGGCCTGTCGTTCAGAGCATTATCCAATCAGACAGTGACATATGGTGAGAAATAAGGCCTTTGTCTTGAGGAGATCTAAAGATAAGAATCGTATTTCCATTAAATCAATGAGCTGTGTGCGTTACTGCAATGAATAATGCATCACCCCCACACACAAACCCTGCTTTACCTTACCACTGCTGTCCTTTCTCACTCTCTCTCTCTCTCTCTCTCAACTCTCGTGCACTGTTTGCCATTCTCGCCGGTGTGCGTTTTTTTTTTCTCTCTCAAGTGTTTTCGTACCTTCATAACTTCGTACCTTCATAATAAAGAGCAAGGTCTTAATTCCTCTCCGCTGGTGCTTCAATTTCACTCAATGATCCTCCCTGTAAAGGTTGACTGACGAGGACGGCACCGGAGGCTTCAAACAGACCTTTCGTTCAGTGCAACCATATGCCCTTTGAAATCATATACAGCCCTGGGAACCAAACACAAAATAACTATTTATTCTACAATGTCTCTTGGATATTGTATAGATGTGTGTGTGTATACAAGACAAGTGTGTGTGTGTGTGTGTGTGTGTGTGTGTGTGTGTGTGTGTGTGTGTGTGTGTGTGTGTGTGTGTGTGTGTGTGTGTGTGTGTGTGTGTGTGTGTGTGTGTGTGTGTGTGTGTGTGTGTGTGTGTATGTGTGTGTGTGTGTGAAGCCCTCAATCCCTCTCTGGCGCAGAGTTGAAATCTCTCCCAAACAAACTGGCTCCCTGCGCGTGTCACACTGCATTAGCCTACCTCTTCTTCTGTTGTGTGTCTCCCCGTCAACACTCCCACCTTTTCCCCGGATCCATTAGCTCCATTAAGTCCCATTCACTATCTCCCCCTTACTGTGAACCTAAAGCAAGCTGACATCCTTTACGCCCGTTCACCCTGACAGGCCGTAAATAGACACAATAGGCCGCGGTCCCCACTTCCTTAATAACTCGGTGAAAAGAAGTCTGCAAGCATGTGTAAAGCCCCCCTACTGATCCCCTCTAGAGCGAGAAGCAAGGCTAACAGTCCGCCGAGGTGTGTGAAGCGTTGACCTTGTCTGCCGCCGTGTAATTAATTAAAACTTCACAGCGGGACTGACAGCTGATGGATCGCCCTCTTGTTGATTGTTGTTGTGGTAATCGCGCACGTGCACGTACACACCCACACACACAGGCAACTCAGAGGTGTGTCCACTCACACCATGTCGAAAATGAGCAGGGAGCTTTGAGGGGGAAAAAGGGATTGCCTTGGTCTGTTAATGGTGACACCAGCAGTGCGGAAATATGTGCATTGTGTGTGTGTGTGTGTGTGTGTGTGTGTGTGTGTGTGTGTGTGTGTGTCACTGTTTAATTGAAAAAGATGCTTACTTGTGGCCAACCCCATAGAGCAGTTAATAGGTATGGTCACAGAATGTGTGTGTTTTTTGGTGTGCACTTCCCTATCCTCCTCACATACAACATCCCTCTGGTCTACCTGTGTCTTTTGTACTCTATCCCTTACCCTCCCTTCATCCCAGTCAGCCAACCAAAACTACAGTGTGTCAACCCCATTTCATCATGTTCTGTTCACTCTTTCAGTGAGAGTAAGATATTTTTCTTCTTCTTCTAACCCCTCACTGAGTCGACTGAGGCCATTTGGACAGACACAGTTTTGAAATCAGACTATCTGAGCCTTTTGTATTAATATTTCACACCATACATTTAACATTAGTCTTCTGCAACCCCGTGTGACTGTACCAACTTGTGTGAATATAATGATTTTCGATATCAATTCATGAATCCGTCTATTCCTGTATTTTTTGTTGTTGCTCCCTTGCTATCTTTACCAAATGAAGTCTGGACCTTCCTTAAATCATCATTTCTCCTGCAGCGTTGTTTATGATAAGGAGAGAGAGAGGGGGGCATCAAGATTAAAAATTTTTTAAATCGGCTAGCAGTAAACAGAATGACTTGGGATCCAGCAGCTGTTGCTCGGCCATATTCTAAATCAAAGTCTGTTCACTGCCGCCGATCTATACTAATTGACTGTGTCTAATGCAGACGTGAACAGAGGGATTATGAGGAAGACAGTTGCGGTCTTTACAAATGTAAATGTATTGACTATGAAAGAGGCCTGAACTGAAAGACTCGGAGGAAGACTTTTGTTGTAGAGGCAAATTTGTTTCAACATAAACATAACTTGAAAATAGGAAGCAGTGGTATAGGGTCCTTCATTTGTTTCACTGTATAGTTGCCGATACGTTCACCAACAGACAGGTTCACAGGCAAATGCTGAGGTAAAAAAAAATAGCATCTGACCTATAGCCGCTTTCTCATATCCATGTTCCATGACTTTGGAACCTGCCCGCCTTTCTTAAAACACAAACAGCTAAATAAACTATAATGAAATAAACTCAAATTTGTCTCCTATAATTGTAGTGATCATCACGCACCAACTATTTGGGTTGTTGTCTAGGGTTAGGGTGTGTTGTGAATGTGATATATTCATAATCCATTGAGCTTTTTAGGAAGCATTACTTTTTATTTACTATAAGACCTGCATTTAAGTTAACAAAAGGTAAGTCAGTTAAGATGTAACATTGCAATGTGCTTGCCAAATGTTACTATTCGACTTGTATTAGTCATGCTGATGGTTTGGCTGGATGCCAGTGTGTCTGTCTGTCTGTTGGTTTGCACTTAGATCACTTTGGTCCAGACCAACATATCTCTATAAGGAATACATGATTTTAGTGAAACATCAATGGCCCCAAGAGAAAGAATGCCGATAACTTTATTGTTCCCCAGACTTTTTCTAAAGCACCAACATGAAGTTGCCATTTGTGGTTTTGAGTAAAATAGCATTACCAATATGATAGATTACCAAGAAAGGTCATGCTCTGCTCAGAAAGAAATTGTAATAACGTTGGTTATTGTTTACACTTTTCATCTAGTAGCATAGCTGTTTTTTGTGCTAGGTGCTAAAAAGCAAATGTTAGCATGCACACTCGATTATCTGAAACTAAGATGGATTGAACATTTTTAACATCAGCATGTTAGCATTGTCATTTTGACCATTCAGCACAAAAAGGCAATGCATAAAGCAGGGATGGAAATTAACACCCGCCACACGCCAAATGCGGGTAGATGTTCATGCTGGCGTGTAAATTGTGTCACTTCGCCCGCCACTGTGTCGGGTAATACTTTCGAGTCAGGTCCGATCGATTTGCATATTTACATTCGTCATACGCATGATGCAAGTGCGCTGCACAGTTCCACAGTTTCTTTTTGCCTTTCATATTGAGCTGAACTACGCCGCAAGGAAATACTTTCTGCGAGTTGACGTGTGGAGGCATAAGTCGACAAATCAATCGACTTACTTTGCCCCCTTTTTTCTTCCCACAGCGGAGGTTGAGGTGTTGAAAATAAAGTGAAAACTGCGCTTTTCCTTTGAGCAGCAGAGCTGCCGCCGTTGTTACAGTATTTTCATCAAAGCCCAAATGGTAATACAAATGAGATGCTTTATTTAAACGCTGTCCGTGTTTAGGAGGTGATTGTAATTGTGTCGGCTGTAAACAGAAACTAACGGAGGGACTCGGCTCACTATAGTCCCTTGAGTTGCGCAGTCAGTTTGCCGACATGGCGTTGTGTTTTCAGGCGCGAGACATACAATCGGATTGCATACAAACAGGGAAGCCTTTCCCATCGGTATCGCTAACGGGGAGAATATCCCCGGTTATTATTTGAGCCTCAACCACAGAGTTCTTCCGCGCGGCGGCTCACTGGAGATCTCACTGTGAAACGCTGCTTTGCTCGGACGAAGGCTTTGTGTGTTTCTAAGGTGATTTAACATCATAGCCTCAGACGAGCGTTTAACATTATGTTGCATCTTTTGCACTGCACTGCACTGTTTTTATCAACAGTGAAAAAATGGTCCCACTCCCACTCCGGACTCTTCTGTGTAGCTGTTTACTTACTGCACGCACCTTGCAGAAGTGACGCTCCTGCAGCGCGCTCACGACCAGACGTGAACTCGCTACACGGTGACATCTCCCATTAAAAAACGGCATAACACCCTGATTTCGATTTTTAAATTCGACTTGAGCTCAATGGGTCGACACATTCACATCCCTAATGCATATGGAGAAAGTGATAAACACTACCACACCACCAAGACTGATCAGACCTTCATCTCTTATTTTCCCCCTATGTTTGACCATGACTTCTGCAGGTGAACTATTCATTAAACAGCCCGAATTCAAGAATAAAAACAATCATCAAACTACTGCACTTCGAATTACTGGCCCACGCCTTCCACGTACTTTCAGTTGTAGGTTCCAAATTCAATATGTTTGCCAGGTTTTATATTATGTGTATGCACAATATCAACATTTCATATCATTAACTAAAAAGAAATAAAAATATCTAAAGCTAACTTCAATACTGTATTATAATTATTGACTAAATGATGAAAAAAGGTGTCTGCAGGGCCAGTGACAATATACAAGGGGCCAGTAAACTCGGATCTACTGGCCAAGCGGGCCAGTTGGGAAAAAAAGTTGCATTGAACCCAGAGTATATATGGAGTTCAATTATAAAATGTTTTGAAATAAACATGGCGTGTATTGTGTATCATATGCAGCAAGTGTGTACCATTTGCAACTCAGTTCCTTGGTAGCACTCAGTAGAAATCACTTCTGATGGAAAAAGTAATGTGTATGAAAAACACTTTTATATTCTTACTATTGTATCGTTTAACATTAACGCATATATTAAAAAAAATATTGCGTATAAAATGTGGCTGGTAAAAAAGATGTGTGGCTGGTGGGCAAAAAAGTTAATTTCCATCTCTGGCACAAAGACACCCTGACAGAGCTGCTGGCATTGCTGTAGACTTTTACACATTTCTTAAAGGGCACTGCAAATTGATTATATTATCTACTACTATTAGCATGGCAACTATAGTATGGTTCAAGTTAAATCTATGTAAGACAAGACATTAACCAGACAGCAACCTCTGGGACTAAACAGAGTCCAATCTTCATTCCTTTTCTTTTTGCTGGGCAATATGAACGTTAAACAGCTCATTGTAGTGGTTCCGAATGTTGACATAGGATGCAAACTGAGGGGTATACTACGAAGCGAGATTAAGGGCTGAGCGAGGTCTGTTGAGTCTAAAGCCAGAGTTTTCAGTATCACGAAAGGTGGCTCTCTTTCTACCTGGCTAGATCACCGTGGTAACAGAGGCTGCACGGCTAACCTGCCCAGACCAGTTTTTGTTCCAGAGTTTAAGTTTAAATTCGGCTCTTAGAGCGCTGCCCTTTAAGGAAACTACACCTTTTGAAATCCCGCGGAGGCGCGGACCTGACTATATTGTCTGAGCGATACTTCTCACTGAGTAAACTAGGCTAGTTAAATCAGTAAACTCATTGATCAGTAAGTTAAAGAGGACCTATGATGCTTTTTGACTTTTATGACCTATAAACGTTGTTATGATGATTCATAGTCATGCTTAACCATACTAAATTATCAAATAATGACTTACATGCATTTCGACGTATTCCCTGCTGACCGTCTGGGGTGTCTGTGCAGAGCACTAAACACTATTCTAGCCAGTCAAGAAGTCACGTGTTCAAAGCGGTCTACCCTTTCATAATTCGTGACGTTGCATAAAACTTTGTGACTTCACCACGCGGATGTTTCCATGTATAGCAATGCTGTCACTTATCTGTTCGTGTCTGCCTCGCGCCCTTATAGGTCCATGCTCGCGCTTCCCGCCACTGAAAGTGTTCCGGAAGGAAGGTAACCAATCACAACGGAGTGGGGTTTGCAGGAGGGGGGGGGGGGGGGGAGCGGAGATGGCCGATCACAGGCGGAGGGAGCGGAGATTGCCGAAGCACACACACTCAAGTGTTGACAGGACGTGCTGGATCGCCAAAATAAGAGAAAGAGCTTCCCGAAAATCTACATAGTTTTTTGTGATGTGATTCGTGTCAGGTTGCTCTATAGCAGTGTAAAACAAGAAATTAAAACCAGAAAAGTAGTATAATAGGTCCTCTTTAATGAACAAAACGAAGCTGTGACATAAGGCTTAGCCTACATTAGAGTGAACTGTAACATCGCGCTGCAGCTTTTTGCCACATGCATACAGTTATTGATGCAGAAAATGTAAAATAGCCTAGACCTATGTATGCAGCGCCATGCTCTCACCTCAAATGATTTTACCTGGCGATCTACACACACTGGCTCTTAATGAAGCGTTCTATAAAATCACAGGTTGCAATATTATTTCACTGTAGGCTTCTTTCTTTTCATCAGTAGCGATTACAGTTGTGACGTGACAGGTGACAGCTGTCACAGTTCGGACATCGCTGCAGACTCGCAGGTTAAGCTTCTCACAGTAGATTCATATTTGTCCGGAAAATACAGACTAGCCTACAGGTTTTTTATCTAGGCTAATTATTTTAATGGTATTTATAAGATGCAAATAAAGGGCTATTAGCCTAAATCAAAATCAAAAATGTATTAATTTTGATGTGGCCCAAAACTAACGTGATTTTCCACAAGGCTTTGCTATTCATTAGGGGACAGTGTCAGACTTAAATCAGATTCTTAAGTGTAGGATTATCAACTTGGCTAAATGGTGTACTGTTTAAATCCGAGTTCAACCTTTAATTGCTTTATAATGTCACGTTACGCACTGCGAGAACGATCTGTAAAATAAATTAATCAATTCAGTAGCCCAGTTTTCTGACAACATTCCACTCTCTCCTTATTTGCAGTATGAGTTTTTTTCGGCTCTCTGTTTTCTGCTGTTCTGTGATCATTCAGACTGACAAACTCTTGTGAAGTCAGCGAAGTCAGCTGCTCGCAATCAGTCCGTTAGTGTAAAGTTAGCGGCACAAGATCAGTCCAGTCTGTGCAGAAGCAGAGTCAAATGACGGCCAAACGCCCCCTCTTATGGGGACGCGCACAGAGCCTGAAGCCGAAACCCTCGTTCAACATAAGAGGTTGATAACTTCCTTCGTGATACCAGTTAGCTCTGAGCGAGGGTATGTGTTATGTTGAACCAGATCAAAAAAAGAGAGCCGGGCTCTGTTGAGTTTGCTTTGTAGTATACCCCTCTGGCAGCATTGTTTGCAATACGGATGTTATTCATGTGGAGACTTAATATGTTTACGTACACACGAGAAATTGGGTTAATTTAATGCAGGTGATTGTAGATTCTGTTTGAGATTAGTGCAAAATCCCAATAACTGCAAAACCCCATTTTATTTTCAGTTGGTATATTGTACAATCTATTCACCAAAGCCTACATTGTGTTGGAAACAACAATTGTCACATGTAGACACATGCAAAATCCACTGTCAACATGTATCTGTTTTACCTATCTGGGGAAGATACCAACCTATTTTGATAAACGTAATTATCATTACATGAGATTGTTTCTGGATGCGAGGATGGCACACTGCTACAACCAGATAGCACATTTAAAGCATATCTCCGTACATTCCAATACAGTACTGATACAGTGGTGCTTTATCTTTCGTGGCCGGACATGAACACATTTAAACTTAATTATTAAAGCGAATAAATCAAGTTGTTTCCAGCAGAAATTAAGCTGCGATAGCCTGCAGGTCTCCCCTTGACATCACGTCAAATAAATACATTTCCTGTAGATATCGGACGATAATCAGAATACTTAAACACACTCCCTTCACTGGGTTTATAAAGTAAGAAAATGCAATGGACAGACATTTCAATAAACCTCAAGACAGCTCCAGGAAATGCACTCTGTTCAATTCTGTGTTTTTCTCCATCTTCAATTTTCTGGCAAATCCTGGAAACAGGGGGCGGGGAGGGAGACTATTGAATTCCAATCATCTCAGCATGCCTGCGTCTCTCCAAAGGACTTCCAAGTCTTAGCAGTTCAAACAAACTCCCAATTTTTCAGTTGAAGAAATGTCGAGGAGAGGATTATGCAGCCAGTGACGACTTAAGAGATTCCGCGTCTGAAACACCAGTCAAAACCACAACAATACCTTGGTGTCTCCCGCTCCGTCTTGGGGGAGCTGAGTTGAGCTAATTAGCCATAATATCTGCAAGCAAACTCTCCTTGCTTCGTTGACGCACACACACACACACACACACACACACACACACACACACACACACACACACACACACACACACACACACACACACACACACACACACACAGGCCCCTAATTGACGGCCAGGAGTTTTGAGGCTTTAACACGGTGAAGAAACAAGCTGTACCTTGGCGATTACGAGGCCCGGGGATACACTGCATTACATACGGCACATTTCTCGCAGAACCAATCCAATGTCACAAACTTCTAAAATACAACACTGTTTGAATAAACAAAGATGTGCTCAAACATTTTTTTAAAGCCCCAAAGGAAAGTGAAAGCGTTCAACAAAGAAGTCTCTTTTTAAAGCTAAAGGCATTTTGTATTTTTGGGCTGATTCTCTGAATAGCAAAACAGTCATGCAGAAAAACTGAAAGGCTCTACTACCACTGCCGTATATTTTTCACATACCATTAGACCACGAATCCTTCAATTATCACAACAAGGCAAAAGTATTGGGTTATATTTATTGTTCTATCGCCTTGTCTCCCAGCTTTAAGATGGAGTGCTTAGCAGATATTTTATGGACAGCCTTGAGATGTAGGCCCTCACACACACACACACACACACACACACACACACACACACACACACACACACACACACACACACACACACACACACACACACACACACACACACACACACACACACTCACTAGGGATCGATCATAACTTATTATGCCAACCACATAACAAAACAATTTCGGAATTGAATGAGGCTAGGGGTTGGGTTGAGGGGGGGGGGGGCAAGAAGAGTTGCAGTGAGGGGGAAAAAGCAAGGATATTGAACATAAACATCTATTTTCTGATGGAGTGGGTGGGGGGGCTGAGGGGTTTGAGTTTGAGGTGGGGCAGATGGCCTCTCGAGGCATTTAGACGAATCATCCATTTTTAAAAGGGATTTGATAGAATCCAATCCCCGTCTGAATCTTTCAAGCATTTTCCCCTGACAATGAAGGGGGGGACCTCCCCTGTCCAACTGTCAATCAAACCCGAGCAGCGCACATGTCACTTTTTGAGCCTGCAGCAGGTGAGGCACGGCACGTATACAGTGAAAACCCGCACGTATATTGACCGTTATATATTTGTTTGGAGTGTCCGTGCTACGTCTCTCCGCTGGAATAAATCTTTCATTTTCTCCGAGAGAGAGAGAGAGAGAGAGAGAGAGAGACAGAGAGAGAGAGAGAGTGTGGGAGGAATATGATGGGGGGCCTGACCTAACCTCTGGGGAGAGGCCAGTGCATTAGACAGAGAACAGATCAGTTCCAGCTAAGATGAATATGAGCACATAGATTGGTCTACTGTCTGGGGAGAGACTCAGAAATGCAGTCTTTTTGTACGCCGCGGAGCTGCAAGGGCCTCGGAGGCAGAGAGAGAGAGTGGAGGAGGGCAGGGATGGAGGCAATCACTGCATAACCAAACAGACCCCGAGGAGTGCACATCAGAGCCAAAGGCCAAGCTGACACAGACACAAATTGCTTATTGAGCTGATTTTAGAGGGACGGTATTAACAGAATCATATGGCTGAAGAAGAAAAGGGTTCTTTGCTCAGAATAGCTCATGCTTGTGGCATTGTCAGTCTATGGAATGTGTGTGTGTGTGTGTGTGGGGGGGGGGGGAGGGGAGTATGCCATGGGGAGGAGGTAAAAGTGTACTATTTTTGTATACGGATCATTAATGAATCAATGGTTGGAGTGCCAAACCCACAGATAGTAGATAGCTCCACAGTTCTCCACTGCCTTTTGGCGCCATTCAGATCATTGGTTTTGGTTTTTACGACCTTCCACTGTAACATTCTGGGCCAGGAGAGAAAGGACTTTATCAGGTGGAACCACAGCAGCAGATGAATGCTAATGTAATTCCATGTCTGCTGGATGAGTAAATAAGCCAATGTTTGTGAATACATTTATCACAATTACTTTATAAGGTTAAAGTAAGTCCATTTGAGTGTTTAAATCTTGTTTCACCGCACCTGAGGGGCAAAACAATGACATCATTGCTGCTTACAGAGCTTTCACTGCAAAAAGGTTTAGCACCGTGGAAGGATAGGATGAGGGTAAGCTAGTTTGAAATACATTTTTTGAGATTCTACACACATTTAAGAAGCGTCATTCTGACATTGCTAGCTTATCCAAAGTGCCAACGGATGGCTTTTAAAGGGTGGTATGGCTGCTGTGAGAAATTGCTTTTCTGCTTACATTTTTCTGTTCTTTTTTTACATTCACTGACAGTTGTTTTTTTTTAACCATGTGCCAGAATCCTCCTTAAGATCGCGCTTCACATCGTAACTCATTTTACTCCGTATGCCATCTGCACTATGTCACTTTCCCGTTTCTATGCTTGCTTACGCGGTATAAAGTTTGTGTTCTTCATCTCTTCGAATGACACCGGCTCCATTGATGGTTTGATTTCTTAATGGTTCTTAAGCATCGTGCCAAGAAAGGCGAGAGATGAAAATGATCTCGCTGACAGTCACTGATGAATATATAGAAATGGTGATGGATTCTCTCTCTGGTGAAAATAAACCAATTACCTAAAGTAGCATCAGCTTTCGTCTTCTCCTCTTCCTTTTTTCTTCCATTCCTTATCAGCAGCGTTCACTGCCTGTCAGGCCCGGATCGCCATCTTCTTCACCTCCCTTTTCCCCTTCACCTCCCCTCATCTCATTCTGACACCTCGCCCTCCAGAGGCCCCTGTATACATCCATCCATACCTCCGATGCCATCACACTCTCTCGCTCATCCTGCCCTAATCTACTGTCCACTGCTTCCTTTGGGCACCATATTTCCCTTCCTTCCTTCCTTATATCTTTCCTACCAACACCCCTCACTTTTTGCTCCCAACCTCTATCCCTCCATCCATCAGACTGAGTAATGGCCGTCAGGGTACGGAGTAACCCCGCAGCTGTCTGAGACGGACACTGATTACACATACACAGTCACTTTGGGGCTTAGAGCACAGCCATCCATTTTGCACATGGTCTTGTCCCTGCCTCACAGCCCACTGTATACTTTTCAGACTTAAGCAATTACAGAAACCAGAATTGTATGAAAGCGGCTGGTCACACTTATTTTGGGATTAAAGGGGGAGTCAGCGATTCTGGAGAATGCTTATTGTCAAACTCACTTTCTGTCAAAATCAGTGAATATTCCCTCACTATCCGCTATCCATTTGTACAGTGGGTGTGTGCAAAAATATATATATTCTGGTGTTAATTTCCACAGCCAATGCTGTGTAGATTTGTATTAATGTGCACACAGTATGGAACGGTAGCGGATCGTGAGGAGACATTCACTGATTTAGAAAAAAAAGTGATGTTGACAACAAGCCACCTCCAGAATCGCTGACTCCACCTTTTGTAAGGCAAATGTATTGTGCCCACTGTGAGTACCTTCTGCTTTACAGCCAAATAACATGGCCGAATTAACAATAGTGGGACAGTTAATAACGGCAAATTGTAGTGGCTCCAGTATTGATCAGTTTTCTTCTCTGCCTTGATTATTGCAACAATGAATGGGACTGACTCTAGTGTCCACAGTTGTACTGTTTGTTTATTGATCTGTCATGTTCTCCCTTACAGGTTCCCATGGCGTTTATGACCCTTTGGCCCGGAGCAAGCCACTGAGTTAATATCACAGAAATGAACACGGTTCTCTTCTCTCCGTACTGATCACCAGGAGTGCATTTAAAACAGGCTCTAACTAATTTTCCTGAGTAGTGATTGTGTGCTTAAATCCACACACACACACACACACACACACACACACACACACACACACACACACACACACACACACACACACACACACACACACACACACACTCCTATTGACATGTTGAGAGGGACCATACCTCCCGTTTACTAGCATGTCATTGGACCACAACTCAGTTCTATGGTGGTCTCTGAAGTGCATTTTTTAAGCAGCTGCTGGGTACAGGTCCATCGAAGGGCAATGTCTAGGCTTACGGTATATCCTCTGGGTGCTAACCCCCTTAATGATATCTTAATTGCGTTTTTGTTCATATTATGCATTTTTAATGACCTACTGAGCTGTTACCTACGGACTGGCCTTGGTCTGTTTAGGCCCCTTACATCATGGCCAGTCATGACATCATCTGTCGAAAAATGATGTCCCATTAGTCTTTTTTGAGACACTAAATTATGAATGTACCAACAGTGAAAGGAGGATGACCACCACTGATGTTATCATTTGCTCATGGGAAAGGGCAATCTGGAATGATGTTGAGCCAAATGCAGTTTGTTTTTTAGATTTAAAGCTAGGAAAAGTATGGTTGTTTTTAAAATGTGCTATATAACAATGTAACTTGAAGCAACATCTTTGTGTGTAGAATATACAGTACTGTATCATTCCGATGCCAACATGATTTTAAGCAGTGTGTATTCATCGTGGAAAGTACAGATAGTAGGCTATCATGGAGACACACTCTTGCCAATAATGAGTTGAGAGAATTACCGCTCTCATATCCGTCTGTTTAGTAGTAGTAGTAGTAGTAAAAATAAAAATATTTATTTCGGTCCATCAAAGCACATCACATGCGATCAATAAAAAAAAAAAAAAAAAAAAAAAAAAAAAATGGCCGAAAAGGTCTAGGCTGAAGCCGAGGCTTATTATGCCGACCCTTTTTACAATAATAGTAAGTTCATTATTAACACCTTCATTTACCATTATTAATTATACATATAAAAGAAAAATACATATACTGTATATATACTATATATATATATATATATTTTTTTTTAACGTTTACAAATATATAACTCTCTGCAAATACATAATATAATATAATACAATACAACAAGATACAATATGACATAATACAATATAACATAATATAATATAATACTATAAATATAATACACTAAAAATATAATATATATATTCATATTTTAACCTCTAAAATATATCATTTTCTACGCTTACACAACATAGCATAACATAACAGAACATAATATAATATAATAAGATACAATATAACATAATACAATCTAACATAAGATGACACAATATTATAAATATACCATAAATATGAATATAATATACTATAAACATTATTTACCATGAATACAACATAAGATAAGATAACATAATATAACACAACACATAATACAATATAATAATTCGAAAAAAAGAAAAACAACAAAAAAACTAAAACAAAGCAAAAACAAAGTCATAATGACGCTTTATATCTTTCTATTACCTTGGTTTTGAAATTCCTTTTGAATGTTTTAATAGAGTTGCACGTTTTTAGTTCACAGTCCAATTGGTTCCATAGGTTGATACCTTTAACGGAAATGCACCTACTCTTAGTGTCCGTTCTTGCCCCTGCACTTCTAAACATATGTGCGCCTCTTAATTGGTAGTGACCATCTCTAGCCCCAAACATCTCCTGGATACAGTGCGTGAAGCATGAAGCTACAGTCAGACTAGCAGAACTTTTTTTTTTGACAGCAGGCCTTTTGGGCTGTTAGAGCAGCAGAAGCATTATGTGTTATTGATGTTGTTCCATTTAGGCGAGTTAGTTCTAGGGTCCTGGTGCTGTGCATGCTGGCTAACCGTCAAGGCTGATCTGAACACTAAAGGGCACTTTCATACCTGATAGTCCTCTTCTAGTTTGCTTCCTTGTTTCGTGAGCATGATACATTGGTTTATTTTGCAACAGGTTCAGTTATCAGATGTGTCTGAGTCGGTAGCAATGATATAGTTGCTGAACTGCTCTACAATTGGTCAGAATTTCCATGCCAGAAATCTACAGAAATAATCATCAGGATGTAGATCATTTGCCTCATCCCTTAATGCAAAGCATAGCTTAGCTGGCTAAGGGAGCTCGTTACACGGAGCTTCCTGCAGTTGGGTCGGACTCAGTCTGCTCAGAGTTTGTTTTGAAGCGTACCGAGACTCTTCAACAAGGTCTTGCTTGGTCCTCTTTCGGTCTGCACCCGAGTGCGATTTCTGTGTTTTCACAGAAAAACAGACCGCAGGAAAGGTGGCAAATAACCCAAGTTTGTTTCAAACCAACCAAACACAGAAGGTTTGAAAACCGCCCTAAGTAGGCAATACACTTTTAGAATGAAACAAGTTCCGTGTGTTCTTTCTCTCCTGTGGGGAACAGTTCTACCACGTTCTGCTTTTTTAAAATTTGGCTTCATTGATGCCAAGTAAGCTAAGTTAACTGGCTCTTTACTATATTTGAACTAGTGTCAATGTGAGTCAAAAGTGGTAGGCCTACATCAACATTCGTCAAACTAGATCTTATCATCTTGGTTGCAAGAATGGATGAATCATGTGACAGGACCACAGTCAGTTACTTGCTAATATTAGCGTCTGTCTCAGTGATGAAACAACTGAGAGCATGTTGAACGACTTAAAAGCCCCACATAACCACGATAAACCCAGAACGAATGTTGTCACATATTTTGGACCATGTATAGACTTCTGTTGATTGACACGTTCTTTACTGGAAAACATTAGAACTTTCTAACTCTTACAGTCCTTTTTTCATGTTGTTTTTTCACAGAAGCCATTTTGCCATGTCACAGTTGGAGTAGCACAGGTGTAGATGATGAAGTGAATGACAGCGTTCACAGTGCTGGCTCCCTGCCACGCTGTTCATCCAGCCATTGTTAGTGTTATAACACCTGTTCTTCCTGCTATTGCATCTCGAAATGTGTGTTCTGCGAAAAGGCGCTGTTTGTACAAAGCGTTGGGGGACTTTTGCTTTATTCCCCCAGAGCTGTGCTGCTCAAGATCAATCTCAGCCGAGGTCTAATAAGGGCTTGTGTCTCTATAACAAGTACATTTACTTATATAGTTTAAGTAGTCTACATACATCTAATAACATCCAAAGTACTAACATAAATTAAGTTTAGTTCAAATCAAATAATATCATATATAGTTTTCAAGAATATTGATGGATTTATACAGTATTAGTCCATCAATATTTAAAGGACATTTCATACACGTGACATTTTAGTTCTTAAATGAAATGCTAGTATGCTAGTTCTGGTGTTATTTGTCATAAGCCGTGTGACTTTACTAGACTATGGTGTGTGTGTGTGTGTGTGTGTGTGTGTGTGTGTGTGTGTGTGTGTGTGTGTGTGTGTGTGTGTGTGTGTGTGTGTGTGTGTGTGTGTGTGTGTGTGTGAGTATTAAAGGGCAATATAAGTGGGAAATAAATGTTCTGTGTTGTTTCAAATGTAACTTCACTCCCAGGATTTCTTTGTTTTTTTTTTATGAAAGAGAAAGCAGGCAGCCGCGAGGGGGCGACGTTGGTCTCTGTAACACGCTGACAGTCACACGTAGAGAGAGAGAGAGAGAGAGAGAGAGAGAGAGAGAGAGAGAGAGAGAGTGGGGAGGGGGGGGGGAGAGAGAGGGGGGGGGGGGCTGAGGTGCGCTCGGCTTTGAGATCTGACTCCGGTGTCAGCTTGATTCAGTCACACAGCACCGGCTCAGACATGGCTGCAAATTCATCCAACGTCTCCTCTTTGTTTCTCCTGACTTGTATGGCGAGATACAGAATCGCGCATCACTCGCTATTTAATCCAGTGCACAATGGACACGTCGCTTTGCATTAACGGCCGATAGTGTTGCTCTCCGTATATTACACTCGGAATTACAGACTTATGCTAATTAACTTCAATTACGCTCGTTTTCATCTTTTTGTCATCATCCTCCAAATGGTGTGTGCAAGTGGTTAGACCCCTACTATTTTTTTGTCTCTCTCCCTCACAACTATACCATTTGCATATTTAATTTAATTCTTTATGAATTTAATTAGCAAATGATGAAACTGCATCCTAGTTAAGGCCGTGCATGTGGGAGGGGGGGTGGGGGGTGATAAGAATGGGAAGATAGGAGAACTAATAGGCTCCGGGGCTATTAGCAACAATGTAGGAACTAAAGTATTATGCTTCATAGGACTGAATTGAAGTAAGTCATGTGTGATCCTGCTCTGATTGAACCTTGTAGGCTATCATAGTCTACTGATGCTCACTACGAAACAACACAAACAACAGATATTAGCCTACTTTATCTCAAATGTTTCATCTCAAAGGAAGAGAGACACACAGAGAGAGAAAGAGAGAGAGAGAGAGAGGGTGAGTGGGAATGGCCATGGCACTGTGGGGTGTTGCGTCACTAGCTGCTGTACTTACTTGCTCAGGCTCTTTACATGGTGGTCTTTGGCTGTGGGCATCCAAGCAACATATTCTGACTCACGCATTGGTATATCAGTGCAGAGCTTTAATGGCAAACTGTTGAAATAATTGCGTCAAGGACAACCTTCTGAGGGTCACGGTTTTTATATTTTGCAAATTCAGAGTCATTTATCACACTGGTGGAGGAAAATAAGGGGGGGGGGGGGAAGCAGTCATGATCAGAATAAATAAAGGCAGTATTATACAATACTCAGCTTTCACATGGCAGTGGCAAGCACATAGCCTCGCCAAATGCTAAATGTCACACACGATTATTCGACTTTCTTAATTCGGTGGATGTGTAAAACATTTAATTTCCCTGACACAACTGAGGCTGGTCTTGGTGGAGAGAGAGACAGAGAGAGAAACAGAGAGAGGGAGAGGGGGGACAACTGAGGCTGGTCCTGGTGGAGAGAGAGAAACAGAGAGAGGGAGAGGGGGGGAGAGAGGAGAGGAACGCAGCAGCACTTAACTGGTTTTGTTATGAGGGCCCGTTGTGCGCGCTGCCTGGCGTCGCGGAGCCCCAATCAGGTGCCATTACAGCCGGTGTTTGAGAATGCCATTGGCTGGTGGGGAAAGGAGCTGTGCGCAAAACCAACCCTGCTGCTCGCACTCGCCTTACAGAAGCCGAGCTGAGAGCATCATCCGCTTTGAGCGCTTAGGCGCAGTGATTACATTCTCACATAGAGAGAGAGAGGTAGAGAGAGAGAAAAGTCCTGACATTTGCCAGTTTTTATTTAAAAGTTGTATTGGTTAAAGGGTTTGGCGGTGCGTAAAAAAGGATTTCTTTTCCATTCTTTTTCTTTTGCTCGAGTGGAATTGTGTGACTTTTATGTGAAGAAGGGGCCAGTCTGTTCTGTGCACAGGGAGTGTTGGCTGCGCGTCCTGGCTCCATCCACTGCCTGCAATGTTTGCGCTGACGCCAAAAACTCACAGACCGGTGCAGAATTGATTAAAGCAGAGGAGCTGTTCGGATCAGATGGCTGTGCTTCTTCTCACAGCTGAAACGACGCAATGTTCCACTGACCCGAGGCCGACGAGAGGAATTTCACAATCGGACAGCCGCCTTGCTGTTTATTTCGCTGCCCTTTTGCGGACAGGAGAAATGGGAAATGCTCACATCTTGTAAGAAAAAGGAATAACACTTTTTTTATTTTTATTTTTTTTTGCTTTTCGTCTTGAAGTGCACTTTGTGAGAGCGATGGATAGAGGAGAGATGATTTGGTTAATAGTCCTGCTCTCCATCCTGGAGGGAGCTGTCTCTCAGCTGCACTACTCCGTGCCAGAGGAGCAGGAGCCGGGCTCCGTGGTTGGGAATATCGCAGAGGATCTGGGGCTGGACATTACCAAACTTTCCGCTCGCCGCTTTCAGACGGTGCCTAGTTCACGGACACCTTACCTGGAGGTGAACTTAGAGAACGGTGCGCTCCTAGTAAAGGAGAAAATCGACCGGGAGGAAATCTGCAAACAGACCATCCCGTGCCTTCTTCACCTGGAGGTCTTTCTGGAGAACCCGCTGGAGCTCTTCCGCGTGGAGATCGAGGTGATGGATATCAACGACAATCCGCCCAGCTTTCCCGAGACGGACATTTCCGTGGAGATATCGGAGAGCGCCATCCCGGGGACCCGCTTCCCCGTGGAGAACGCCTTCGACCCGGACGTGGGCACCAACGCGCTCAGCACATACGCCATCACGAACAATAACTATTTCTACCTGGACGTGCAGACTCAGAGCGACGGGAACAAGTTCGCGGAGCTGGTGCTGGAGAAGTCGCTGGACAGGGAGCAGCAGGCGGTGCACCGCTACGTGCTGACGGCGGTGGACGGGGGCATCCCGCAGCGCACTGGCACGGCTCTGCTGGTCGTCAAAGTTCTAGATTCCAACGACAACGCGCCCACCTTCGACCAGACGGTGTACTCCGTCAACCTGCGGGAGAACTCTCCCGTGGGCACGCTCATCATCCAGCTCAACGCCACGGACGTTGACGAGGGTCAGAACGGGGAAATAGTTTATTCCTTCAGCAGTCACAACGCACCGAGGATAAAGGACTTGTTCAATATCGATGCCAGGACGGGCAGGATAGAGGTGGCGGGCGAGGTGGACTACGAAGAGAGCAGCACGCACCAGATTTACGTGCAGGCTAAAGATCTCGGAGCCAATGCGGTCCCGGCGCACTGCAAAGTGCTGGTCAAACTGGTGGACATGAACGACAACACACCGGAGATCGGCTTCAGCACTGTGACGGAGTCGGTGAGCGAGCAGGACGCCCCGGGCACCGTGATTGCACTTTTCAGCGTCTCGGACCGCGATTCCGGAGAGAATGGACATATGAGCTGCGAGATACTGGGAGACGTTCCCTTCAAGCTCAAATCCTCTTTTAAAAACTACTACACCATCGTGACGGACGGGCCGCTGGACAGAGAGAACACAGACTCCTACACCGTCACCGTGGTGGCCAAAGACAAGGGTCAGCCGTCGCTCTCTACCAGCAAGTCCATCAAAGTGCACGTTTCCGACGAGAACGACAACGCGCCCCGTTTTACGCAGGTCGTGTACGATGTGTATGTGACTGAGAACAATGTCCCTGGTGCTTTCATTCACGCCGTGAGCGCTCTGGACCCAGATATAGGACCGAACGCTCTGATTACTTACTCCATATTGGAGTGTGACATACAGGGCATGTCCGTGGACACGTATGTATCCATCAACCAGGACACAGGCTACCTTTACGCGCTGCGCTCTTTCGACTACGAGCAGCTGAAGGAGTTTAGCTTCATGGTGCAGGCTAAGGACTCTGGTGTCGCTGAGCTCTTCTCCAACGCCACTGTAAACGTGATCATAGTTGACCAAAACGACAACGCCCCCTCTGTCATAGCCCCCGTCGGTAAAAACGGCACAGCCAAAGAGCACCTGCCGCGCTCTGCAGAGCCCGGCTACCTGGTTACGCGCATCGTGGCCATGGACGGGGACGATGGCGAAAACGCACGGCTGTCGTACAGCATTCTGCGGGGCAACGAGATGGGCATGTTCCGCATGGACTGGAGGACTGGGGAGCTGAGGACCGCCCGCCGGGTCTCTCCCAAGCGAGACCCTCAGGGCTACTACGACCTGCTGATAGAGGTTAGGGACCACGGGCAGCCGCCTCTCTCCTCCTCGGCGAGTGTGAGCGTAATCCTGGTGGACAGCGTGGTGGAGGGCCGCAGCGGGGACCGCGGCTCGGCCTCCAAGGCGAAGGAGACCTCCCTCGACCTCACCCTCATCCTCATCATCGCATTGGGCTCTGTGTCCTTCGTGTTCCTGCTGGCCATGATAGTGCTGGCGGTGCGCTGCCAAAAGGACAAGAAGCTCAACCTGTACACGTGCCTGCTGGCCGGCGAGTGCTGCCTGTGCTGCTGCAGCAGGCACGCGCGCAACCGGAAGCAAAAGAAGCTGAGCAAGTCCGACATCATGTTGGTCCAGAGCACCAACGTGACGTCAGGGGTTGGCCCCGTGGGACAGGTGCCCGTGGAGGAGTCGGGTATGATCGGGGGCGGCGTGGGAGTGGGGGGCTTCGGCTCCCACCACCACCAGAACCAGAACTCCTACTGCTACCAGGTGTGTCTGACGCCCGAGTCCGCCAAGACAGACCTGATGTTCCTCAAGCCGTGCAGCCCCTCGCGCAGCAACGACACGGACCACACCAACCCCTGCGGTGCCATAGTAACGGGCTACAGTGACCAGCAACCGGACATCATATCCAATGGCAGCATTCTCTCCAGTGAGGTAAGACACGTCTAAATAAGATGCTTTTTTTCTTACAGGGCTCCACTGCCTATAAGATGTATTGAAAATGCACCACACCGCAATTCAAAGGGTTAACCTCACTTTAAAGATCATCCCTATAGATCAACAGCTGTGTCTGCTTCATGTCAAAGTTTGTTATCCATTCAGGTCACGCGCAGCAGCAAAAAGTATCCGACAGGATGGCCGTGTGGTATCTGCTATTGACTCGGCTGTTCTGCTCAGTGGCCTTTAATCATTGTCATGCGTAATGGTGATTGGACACGTCAATGGTTAAATCTCATGTGGCCGTTTAGTTTTATTCGCAATAGAACGCTGCCAGAGCTGCCTTTAGATCGTGAGCAATAGGCTCAGTGTGACAGTGTGTGACAGAAATTTTGATTCTGGGCATAACCTGTTTAGAATGTCCAATTAGATCATGAAAGCCTTAAGAAACAAGTATCGTTTGATTTTATTCATTGGTGGTGTTGGTTTAATGTAATCCATTGATTAAAAAAAACGGAGTGAATTCATAGTCAGCAGGTTGTGAATAACTGGACTACCTGTGTGCTGAGGTGTGGCTCTTATCCAAATGAGTAGGGAACACAACAAACACAGTATTCCATCAGAAACTTTAGTTAAAAAGCGAAAAGAGGATTTCTGTGCATGCAAGATATCTCGATAACACCAGAAGGAGTCATTAACTGGTTCTCCCATGAAGCCCAGAACGTTTTAATCAAAACAACCATGTTAGGTTATACAATACCACCAGGATAAGGGAGGAGATGAGTGACTTGACGACCCTGTGGTGTTTTGAGATTTGGAGTTATGGGGCTTTTGTTGTTGTTGTTGTTGTTGATTGTGGTGTGACTGGAGGGGAGCCAAGCATCCACAGTCACTGCCTTGCCTTCTTTTTTTATTGCGGCTTGCGTTAAGTATTCCACGCACGACGCAGCACGGCAGCACCGTGAACAAAGGTTGTTCAGTTTGTGCATCGGGCGGCTCAATCATTTACGCATTCAATCGCCTCCCGCTAACCCTCTCTCCCCCATGCACTGCTCTCTGCGCATAACGTCAGTATATATACCCCCGTCTAGTGCGAGCTGCCACAGCTGCTTTCTGACTGTTACAAGTTGACAACCGATGTGTGCATTGGTGGCTATTTGTGTTCCTTTCATTTAGTGCAAACTTCATTGTATATGTATTTAACAAACTGTTCTTTTTTTTTGGCATCTAAGTGAGTAAATGTTTTGCTTCTGTGGGCCTTTCCAGACAAAACACCAACGGGCAGAACTCAGCTATCTAGTGGACAGACCCAGACGTGTCAACAGGTAGTGAAAAAGAACACACACACACACACACACACACACACACACACACACACACACCTCAGCTCTCTCGCTCTCTGTTACACACACACGGTTATCACCAATTGGCCAAACCTAGTGAGCCCTCGTGCCATCGACAATCAGAGGGCCTGTAAAATTCAATCTATAATAGGCCCTTGTGGAACCATAGCCTATTCACATATCAATAAGATTGAATATTACAGCCATCATTGTGAATCCTGTACATCCCCGTAAAGTTAATTGCGGCTTTCACAAGGCTACACAGCTCCCCGTGTATCCATATAACGTTCATCTTCAATTTGGCACCGGGCCCCATAACTGACAGAGCAGCGCCTATTAAAGCTCTAATGCTGGGATTTCATTACATGCCATGTGTAACATCCAATTTAGACTCTTGACGGACACCGTGACTGTATTACTGGGCTGATGATTTCTGATTCTCCCTATCTTGCTCTCTTCCCCCCCATCCCCCCATTTCCCCATATTGTATGTCAACCTCGTTCTCTGGGCCCCTGTATCATTTCCATACAATTTTTTTTGCCCTTTTTTTCTAACATGACTGTCTTTTCTCTCTCTCTCTCTCTCTCTCTCTCTCTCTCTCTCTCTCTCTCTCTCTCTCTCTCTCTCTCTCTCTCTCTCTCTCTCTCTCTCTCTCTCTCTCTCTCTCTCTCTCTCTCTCTCTCTCTCTCTCTCTCTCTCTCTCAGTTCGGCATTCCAAGAGGCAGACATTGTCAGCTCCAAAGACAGTGGCCATGGCGACAGCGAGCAGGGAGACAGTGACCACGACGCCACCAACCGGGGTCATTCGGCCGGTGAGTCCCCACCCCCCCCTCCTCACTCCTCCCTGCATCACATTAGTACAGTCATTTCAGGGCTCAGCCAACACTATGCCTTTCTTTCCTTTGCTTCCATAGTGTGTGTGTGTGTGTGTCTGTGTCTGTGAGTGTGTGTCTGTTTGTGTGTGTTTGGCGATTGCGAGTGGGGATAATGCTGAATTGTTGGTGCGGATCGGTGACTTTTAATTTCCTTAATTCGAGAGGAGAGTGTGCGAACTGCAAAAGGGGGCCCAGGCTGAGGCGCGTGTTGAAGGCTGGGCTGGTTGGCATGAACAGGGCCCCAGAGGTGCTGATTGTATTTCACACCCGGATGAAAAGGAGGAAAATAAATTTGGGAGATATTTTTTTTTTCTTCTTTTTTTTCTCTCTCTCTCTCTCTCTCTCTGCTTTTCTGTTTCGCTAAAGTGGTGCTGAAAGGACAGCGACACACAGCTAGGAAAACCTATAAAAACCTGTGAAAACCTATAGTGCTTTAGTGGCAGAAATCAATAAGTTCAACTCAATGAAAAGGAAACGGCATTGAATGATAATTGATATAATTAGAAGCATTTCAATCAGCCTCGCAGTGCGTGTACGTCAATGCCCTTTGTTGGTTATAGATTAACCACTTTTCCATGACTTGTCTCTGTCAGCCACATCTTTGTAGCACTGGCATGAAGCTACAAGCCAAAGGTATAAATGTCGGATATTAGGGCACACATTCCCATCAACCCTTTGGGTGTATTTACTGACTCTTGTTTTCTGTTGTACACTTACACACAACAGTGCAGTATAATTTGTTTCCTTCTCTTTTAGATACAGCTTTAGGTCTCATCATAAGCCTTTCCCCTTGTTCTCTCCTACATTCTATTAGGTTAGTACCTGTTTATTGATCAAAGTGGAATCGGAGAAAAAAAAAAAAAAAAAAAAAAAAAAGGAAAGAAAAGTGGAGCGGTAGAAAATCTCATTTCATATTGAATTGCCCTTTTCCTGTCCGAGAGATTGTTTCGTCCACGGCGTCTCGCTCAAGACCCCCTTGTCTGGACCGGAGAGCCCCGCTTGCCAAATATCATATCAGTGCTGGGAATACCAAACGGAGCAGATGAGATAAGGTGTTGCAGGGGATAGTCAATGGTTCCTCGTCAGGGTCCGTTGGCTTTGACATTATTAATGAACCGAGCCCAAACGGGGAGCCGATATGCAGCAGCAGCGCCGGTGGTATGGTGTCACTGCCTGGCCCCTCGCTGATGGAAACAGGGCTGGGGAAGGTCAAACTCTTCAAGACTGAAATGGAGAATTGGAAGAAATCCAAAAGGCTCACTCCTCCGTGTAACAAGAAATAAATTGCTCCGTGAAAAAAAAAAAGAAGAAGAAGAAGAAGAAGAAGAAGAAGAAGAAAAAGGGGGCAGCAAGGGGTGGTTAAATGCACATCTTGTTTCAGAAATATGTGCTTTTGGAAATATATTTCAAACAGCAAAGTCGTGACGAGCATAGCGGGACTTTTTGCAATTGCCCCTCAACAGACGCGGTGACATACGGGAAAGAGAATATATGGGTTGCATGAATATGTGATATGCATCTCCACCTATTCATCTAGCAGGTAACCCTAGACTTCAGTAATGAATCAGCCCCCGACATGATCTTCTGGCCTGGGACTACATTCAAAAAACATATTTCACATGAAGCACTGTCTTGAATTCCTCCTTGCCTGTAACAGGACCATATATTTACGAACCAATAACATGTTTTTTTTTGCCTTACTTGGCTCCGAGCACGCTAATTTGGCAATGGCCTGGTGTAATGTAGAGTTAGCGCCTTACTGTGTATTTCATACGAGGGAAACCAACATTTGTTCCTCGTGTTGGAATTAGAAGGGAACAGCTTCGCACTCTATGGGCGGTCATATCACACGACTGGTGCTTTTCTGGAGAGAGGGACACTCGAGTTCCGCAGACATTTTGTAAACAACAAAACCAGACAAGAGTTTTTGAGCTTGTGAGTGTGCGCTTGTGGGCCTAAAGGTATACCAATGTTTGGTTTAATATGTAGGCGTATACATTCCACCTGGGTAATCCGCTTGTGTAGGAGGAAACGAGGCTAGATGATGATGTCTGTGTTTTAAAAAAAAGGGTGTGTTTCCTTTGAGATGGTGCTCAGGGAAGCTTAGGAGTGATTAAGTTAGATAAGAGAGTGGTAGTTAGCACTTCACACTCTGCCAGGTGTGTATTGCCTCTATATAGGCTTGCCATTTGCTCATATGTTATGTATGTACATGCATGTGTGAGACGTACATCACTGTCTAAATATAGGAATAGGGAGATTATTCTTGGTGGTCTCATGTGGCTTGTATGCCATGTTTGTTGGTTATTGTGTGCGCTCACCTATGAGGGTTTAATGTGGCGTGCATGTTTTTCATTTTTCGCATAATGGAGGTAGAGAGCCAAACTGAAAAAAAGTCAAAGTCAATTCTTTGAAGAGACATATAGCGAGTGTATATTTTTATGTATTCCTGCATAATTTTTTTGCATAAACAAATCATATGTTGAGCATGCACCCACGGCATCCTGTGTGCGTTTGTTTGTCACACACACACACACACACACACACACACACACACACACACACACACACACACACACACACACACACAAGCTCTTCCACAGGGTTTGCGGCAGGGTCTCATCCTTCATTCTGTCTCCCCCACACGTTGGCTCTCCGCAACACTCGGCTGATCAGTAATTCATTTCTGGAACCTTTGCATAGCAATTATCAAAGGAGGGTTGGAGGCAAGGTTTTCCTCACGGGACGGCGCGACACACCCTCCCTTTTCGGTGCACCTCGGAATATTTCAAATCAAGAGGAAACCATTTCCCAGTTGGCATATCATCAACTACACCTGCCGTAGCTTCCCGCTCGGCCGCTCGTCTGACACTTTAGAAAATAAGTCTCCTGACGCGGTTTTAAATCAAAGGGACACCCAAGCCTGTGAGCCTGGGATATCAGCAGATACCTTTTAAAAAAGTGTCCAAATGGCTTTTTCCCTGAGAGCAGAGTGTCTGGAGAGAGGGACTGCCGCGTCAGGAGCAAAAAAAAAAAAAAAGCATTATTGATAGACTACCACAAGTTTTTTACCAATTATTTCTATTTTTGATTCAAATCAGACATTGCCTTCATCATTATTTTCCTCATGGTTCTGATATCAGCTGGCATGAAGAGTGAGCAGGTAAAACAAAAACAAAAAAAAAGATGACAGATAAGAGAGGAATAAATATCCCAACAGTGAAAAAAAGAAATGGAGGCGTCTCAGAAAAGCTTCGATCAGCTGTGGAAGGCTGCGTGACGGGGTGGGAGCCTGGAAACGATCATTATCATAGAGGCTTGTTTTGGTGAGAACAACAGCCGTGACAAATGGGCCGATTAAATCACTGTGGCAACGGTGTATTAGATGGCTGATTATGAATTAGTGGCGGGCACCGTGTTGCACTTTCCCCATGTCAGGCGAGCTGTCAGAGGGATTTAGCATGGCTTTTGAAACATCGGCACTAGATACTGACACAGACCTCGGGGGGCTTTGATCCCTGAGTCCATGATTCATCCAACCTAAAATTGTGTCTCACGTTTTTGATTTCAAAATGCTCACGTGTGCTCCACGTGAGGGGTAAAAAAAGGGTTGACAAAGGATGAGAGTAACTTTGCGTGGATACCGAGGGGATTGAAAATAAAGGTAAAAAGGTCACTTAACTGAAAGCTAGTTAGCTGAGAATTCTTTTTTCAGCTGTGTTTCCAAAAGAGTAATATCAGACTCAGGCTGCAATTGACACTTATTTTCAACATCATTTTCTGCCGATATTTTTTCTCAATTTATTGTTTAGCCTTGTGTGCATCAAAAGAGTCAGACATAGCTTGTTTTGTGAGACCAACAATCCTAAACCCAATGGTATTCTGTTATTTGTCATGTAAGACAACGAGGAGCAGCAGGTCCTTGCATTTGAGAAGCTAAAAACCAGCAACTATTTGGAATTTTTGCTTGGAAAACGACTCAACTTCAATGACACAATCCTTCAATAAGCAATAATCAGTGCAGAACACTTCCTGAAAACCAACAGCCTTTAAAAAAGGGTTTTTTTCCCCCCCAAATGCAGAGAGTGTAGGTCTACACCCAGGCCTTCGAAACCCATCGGCATATAACACAAAGAAGAGGAATGTGACATGACAAATGTAAAATCTATTACAGCAAATAGGATAAAAAATGTTGACTCATTAAAAATCAATGGGCTATTTGCCTGCACGGGGTAAAACTGTCTCCAACCCCTTCTGAGAAGACTGCATTGTTGCATATCAATAACAGTCACAGCAGAGAAATGAAAATATCGATCAATTTGACTTCCTAATTGACTGGACAACTTCAAATTGTTTGTCTCTCTTATGTCCAGGGGTGTAAAGTAGCGAATTACATTTACTCGCGTTCCTGTAATTGAGTAGTTTTTTCGTGTACTTGTAATTTTTTAAGTGATTTTTAAAACCTATACTTTTACTTTGAGTATGTTTATTGTGAAGTATTGTACTTCGCTACATTTTATATCACCTGCGTTACTGAGTAAAAAAATAGATAGGGAAAGGAGAGAAAATAAAAGAAATATCGCGGGGGCTTTTATTTTTACGGCACAATACCGGAAACTAACAGAGAATGATCGACAGGATCATTGCGACTAAATGATAACAACAAACATTGCTTCTCTCTATCATTAAAACAAAATAATCCTAGTTAAACTGTCATTGTACCGCACGTGAAGATGTGAAGGCTTTTAAATGCAGCAAACCTTTCATCCAGCCGTGCGATCGGCCCCTCCCTCACCTAGCTTTCAGTTTAACAGTGCAGAGTAGGATGGAGACGGTGCGTGTTGCCAGGAGCTTTGAAAAACTTCCAGAAGACGGCAGAAAGTCAGCATTTGCTCGAGAAGAAAGGTAAAAGTAATAGACTAAAACAATGTGCAAGATATGTTATGCGCGGACACGCGAGTCAGATGACATGCGCGACCGTGAGAGAGAGAGAGAAAAAGTCATATGCGAGTGCGACCCAGCTGCACCTCAAAACATCACGACCAATTAGTTTACTCACTTTATGTCGAATCCAAGTGGTCTATGACCAAGCAATAAAGGAATAAAAACACTGTAAGTTTAAAGCTCCTTGACTCTTGCCACCACAACAGTCATCAATTAAGAACACTGTGGCCTACAATGCAACTTGCTTATCCAGCCAGCTCCATGAGATATACATTAAAATATGCCCTCACATTCCTGCTAGCAAAAGAAGTGCCCTATCAACAACATTTGCAACGGTTTATTTTGATTTTGACACTTATTTTATTTAATTATAAAAAATATGTTTTACTTATTATATTATTACCTATTTGCATTTTCCTTGTTTTCAGTTCAATTAGGATATGTTTAAAGTCAAAAGTCATGGTTTCAAATGTTAATTAAGTGCATGTTGCAGTTCTTAAATCAATGAATAATTGTCTAATAATTGTGATTACACAATGTCAATCAAAATAATCATGGTTATGATTTTTGTCAAAATCGAGCAACCTAACCTTGCAATTTCCATGGTTTTGATCAATTATACACAATTACATTATTAGAACTGCAGCTGCAGTCTGTTTAGGTTTGTAGACCGGTTACTTTCCCATTCCCCCATTAACAGACTATTTGCTCCATATTTGCTTATCTAAAGTATAATGACACAGTATACATCCATACATGTGTGGTGACATGATTTGTTTAATTTGTGCACTTTAATTTGTAAAAGTGTTGCATTAATTAAACAAAACTAGTTTGAGATTTTTATCCCTTTGTCTGTAATGCCCTACACAGAAGAGACCCCTGCCCCCTCCCGCTGTTAAAAAGTAACTAGTAACTTGTACTTTAAGTACATTTTAAATCAGCTACTTTTTCACTTTTACTTCAGTAGATTTTTAGTCCAGTACTTTTACTTAAGTAAAATTTCATCCAAGTAATCATACTTTTACTTGAGTAGAATATTTTTGTACTCTGTCCACCTCTGCTTATGTCAAACGTTGTATTTAAATAAAAAAGAAAATTCTCCTTTTCACATGACCTTATGAAATGGGTAGAGCAGAGGGAGGAATGTATTCACTTCAACTCATTGACTTCAGTTTACAAATGAATCAAGGCCATAATAAGAACATGTGGAGCTATGATGAGCAATGCTCAATGGAATATCTTAGCCAGTATCTTGATGAATGCATTCTTTGTTGGAAAAGTATGTGCCTTCTGAATGAACTGAATAGCGCATCAACTGTTCCCAACCTTGATATAATTGGAAAACAAGGACATATGCCATCTCCATTTTCAGTACTAGGGCAGTAAGACTAATATAAATTGCAGCAAAGTCCTGAACATGCTTTGGCCATGAGGAAAATATCATCCTTTAATGCCACTGAACATCTGCCCCAGCCAGGCTGCGATGCTAAATCATGAACTAAGAGGTCATCGTGATATGTGTTGGTGAGGCTCAAAGTAGGCTAAGGTCTGGGACCAGTAGCTTTAGTAAACTCCCCAATATCATGTATGTACTAAATATGCTAATATGAATTAGCAGCCAGCTAACCTGTTACATTGGACAACATGTCTGAATGTCCTTTTCATTCCCCGTCAGACTATGTTGTGGCAATGTCGCTATGAGTGGGGAGGACAGTGGTATAACTGATAGAAATAATGGCCACAAACAAGACAAATATTATTACAGTTAAATACACCATCATTTTTCTTAAATTGGTGCAATCGGGAGGTCTCCGTGTCTACATGCTTGTCTGGTCAAGGCTATATATTACATATCATAGCTCGCTGCATTCAAAGGTGTAGTCTAAGTGATGAAAAGCTTACAAACCAGAGATTGATAAGCAGTGGTAATCCAGAACTTTTTGCTCTAACAGCATCTTAGGGGCCGATATTAATCAAACAGACACTGTTCGGGCAAGCAGCCATCTTGGCTGTCCTTTCCCGTGCACCCAAACATCGAAGATGGTAGCTGCCTCTCAGAGAACAGTTTCTCTGTCTGTGTGTCACGGCAGGCACCGTCTTGCTCTGTTTTGGCCCTGGGAGGTCTCTGGTTTACTCATCACAGGCTCACCGGCCAACTCATGTAAAGAAACTATGCTACCAACCCCCCCGCCGTCCTGAGCTCCTGTCCAAATATTGACGGTTTGTGTCTGCATTCTCTCTGGAACAGTGGTGGACAAGATGAAACACAGAGGTACGGATAGAAGACACATTCTACCTGTGGGGATGAGCAGTAATGTTTTTTTTTCTCTCTTTTTTTTTTGAGAAAAAGAGCTAAAGATAGAGAAGGAAAACGGGAAGAGAGGTTTAAATGTAAGAGAAAAATAAGAAGAGATAGAGAGTGAGAGAGAGAGATATGAGTGCAGAATGGGAACGAGTACAGATGCATATACCCCACAACCTGAACTCAAACAGCGTCATCTCATGTTTTCACAGGATATGTTTTCCCTCTCACGCTCCCAGACTCTGGATGTATGTCAGGCAACGCAATTAGTCAAATCACACACACTTTGACGATTTATCTTGAGATGTAATGAAAAAGTACAGGAGCGGTGTACAAATGAAGAAGAAATTCAAAAAACTCAAGTGCTGATTGCTTATTAGCTAAGTAGCTTTGTTGACGTGTCCCTGTGTCGTGCGTGCATGGGTGTTGCTTGCTTCCGTGCCTGATGAGGCCGCGGTGAGAGACGGGGCTGCTGGCAGGGCCTGTGATTGCCAGTCACTGTTTTTTGGTTGTTGTTTTGCTTCCTGCCTGAGGAGGAAAAAGGTGCTTCACAGGGAATCAACAGCCAGCGGGTGTCATGTGGTGTCATGGCTTGTCTGTCTGTTTTACTTGTCGGTACATTTACATATCTCTGCTTTAAGAGACAGTTTTTCTAGGCGCGCATGTGTGACTGTATCGCAAAAAACACATGTGTTGAAGTCGCTGTTTTTTTTTTTTACTTTTTTCTTTTTTAAGGGAGTGAACCGACTCAGTAGTTGGGGAGCTAGTGACAAGAGTTTCTTCATGTGAGAGCCTGATGTGCACTGAACAGTGACTGCCGCAGACAGTGTTTACCCATCAAATCCACAGTACGATACGCCCTCGTGCCTGCTTAATAAAAACCAAAAAGAGAGATCTGAGAAATATAGGGAACAAACCGAGCCTTCTCTTAATCCTTCCACATTCCACATTTGCTTTCAGTCCTTCTGCTGGTGTGTTGCTATGTTTAGAATAATTTGCACCACAGCTATTTACCTATAGCGCTTTATCTGTCGAATACAGCACAGAGAGATGATTACAAGGCTCGAGGTCAACACCCTTGTGTGTCCGAGGGGGAAAAATAATTTGCAAAGAAAAGTCCATTAAAAAGGTGAAAGACTAAAACTGAGGTGGGAATTAACTGAAATACCGTGTTTTATATGCCCCCTCCACCCCCCCTAGCACCATGAGACGCACATGAATATACATCAGTTCCAGGGGTCAAACCGAGGGTAATTGCATAGTGAACGTCACTCCGAGTCTGAATTAGCATTAACACAGACCTTCCAGAGTAGCTTTTCCCTCTAGGCTCTTGTTGGAAAGTCTAAGGGCGGTTTTACACCTGATGGCCCATCTCCAGTTTACTTACTTGCATTGCACCAGATGCGAGAATGATAAATCTGATTTGCAAAAAGTTCGGTTTCTTTTTCACACCTATATATTTTCCACTGGTCCGAAGCAAACCAAAATGCAGCGGCATAAGCTACGTGACAAGGTTCTTGTCACTCATTGGTCAGATTTGTCTTGGGCGGGAGCAATAAGGTAGTGCCTGCCTGAACTGCCCTAGCCTGGTGCTACCAGACCATCGTACTTCATTTCATTTGTACAGAAGGTCTGGCAGTGCTGTAATTGGCAAACGTTCACTCATGGAGGCGGGTGTCTGTTAAAGTTTAAAACTATTGGATCTGCCCAGTGCCACTCTGGATTAGCCAACCAATCGCATAACGTTTGGTCGTCACGTGTGTCATGAGCCCGCTTCTGGCAACTGAAACTGGAGCGCGACTTCGACGTCATCGTTCTCAGCCACTCGCTCTGTTCGCTGATTGGACCGGATGTCGAATCTCCGGCAAAACTGGGAAATGGGCTGTACACCCAGACTGACTACTGAAGGGAAAATAAAATTTGGCCAGAAGTAGGCGGGCGGGCGGAGCCAGGCTAGAACTGCCCTGCCATTGGTCAAAATTTTCATGCGGGACAAATATAGAAATAATCCACAGGACGTAGATTGTCTCCCTCATCCCTTTAAGCAAAATGTGTAGCTGACAACAGAAGCTTGTTTAGTGCAAACATTCTCAATGCTTTCTGCAGCTGGGTCTTATCCAGTCAAAGCACTTTCTTACCGACAAACGGACCTCATAAGCATACCAAGACCGCCTCCTCAACAAGGTCTCTGTCTGCTTTTGGTGAAAACAAAAGTAGGATTGCCTCTGCAATTGGTCAAACCGCAGCAATCGAACCAAACACAGCAGGTGTGAAAGCGCCCTGAGATTGCACGATCGGTTCTCCATCCGATCATTGTTTGTTTTTTTCCTGAGAACAGAGCTGCCATTGACCCACAAACGACATGTGCTGGGTGGTGATAAAAACAAATGAACGAGCCCCTTTGGTGGTGATTCTGTGGGTCGAGGCAGATGAGAGGGGAGGTGAACAGACGTACTGGAAAAACTGCTGAATAACCATATGCTAAATGAGATACAAAAGAAAAGCGGCTGTGCCTTCATACGCATACAGCTATTCAAAGCAGGTTGTAGTCGGTTGCTCCCACGGGAAAACAAGACCGTGCTGTTCATCTTCCTTGACATAATTAACTCGATCAAAGTTTAAGCGTGATTTTACATCAACATTTTTTCCTTGCATTCTCTCCAATAAATTCCAATTCATTAAACTGCTGTGGGCTCCAGTCCCACATGACCCTGGGTAGTTAGATAAGATTGTATAGAAAAGCGGTTTCAATATGATAGCATTAAAGTACATAAAAAAGCTAATGTCTAATTGGAGATTTTCATGGCTGGTACTTAAATCAACCCTGGCCAATCTATCTCCATCTGCGAGGCCTGCCCCTGCCCCTGTATTTTTTTTCCTAGCCATTGCTCTTTCCATCTGCGTTTGGCCAGGCCTCCCCTCTCCTTCCTTATGGTTCCTGTGGACTTCTCCTGGCCTGCTGCGTCTGTCTGAGACATTGGTGACTCACCGGTCTGTTTGGCCTTTTGTATGGCTAAACTTGTGAGGACATTCATTGACATACTGCATTCCCTAGCCCCCTTACCCTATTCATCAAAACAAATTGCCTGACCCCTAACCCTTCTAAAAACGTCATTCTAACCTGAATCATAAAGCCTAGGCTTATCCCCTCAAACAGCATTTTGAAGGCCTGTCCCGGGTTTTTATGGCCCAAATGTACTCACTTTCCAAACATTTCCTCACTCTTCAGGTGTAAAACTCAAATTGGTTCTCACAAAAATAGTTGTACAAGTACAAACACACACACAGACAATGAAAACATAGAACCTGACAGCGGCGGTTCTTAGACAATGTGTTGACAGTGCTCTTGTTAAAAATATATGATATATTTTTGTGCACTGCATGACACTCGTGGTTAGAATAACTCATGATATTATAGCAAATTTGACAGCTATAGCTATACATGTGTTTTGCTTTTATGTTTAGTAACTGTTCTGTTAACTGAATGACATTCAGAAGGCTTCTCAGCAAATGTTTGCTCTGTGATTGGAAGCCGCAAACACAACGCTCCCTACCTTGTCATTTCTTCTGCTTATTCTATTATATTTTGGTCTTCAATGTCTCATTTCGAGGTTACGCTACTGCCTCCGTTGTTTTATTGATGTTATACTACTCATGTGTCTTAATATCAACTGTAGCCACAGATAAATGTGAAGTTCCGATTGAAAAAAAAAAACATCTCCTAAACATTTTTATTATATTATGACAGATCGTATTACTTCATCGGGGGTGGTTGTATTGATATACGCTGATATTTAAAAGTGATACTGTTTCTTTGTCTGGGTGTACCTTCACTCTGCGTTAGTTGTAATCTTTTCTCTGTAGCCTAACGTCTATTGATTGTACTGTATATATGCTTACATTACACTGTTTGTTTGTGTACATACCTACTTTTAGTCATAGAAGAGCAGTGGGGCATTATCAGTCGGACGGATCAGTAGAATTGATTAGTGTAAGTGGACCCCTTTTGATCGGGAGCACTCTCGGACAAGGGGGAATAACAGATAGTAAGCTTGTCTACTTTCTATGTTTCTCCGTTTAACTTTTTCCCTGATGCATCCCGGCATCCCCAACGCTCCCCCCCAACACTGCAAAAACTACAAAACCAAAATGCACACGGGTGGAGAATGGCTGTTGTCTCATTACAATGATGACTCTTCCTGTCTTCTTGTTCTTTTCTCTTTCCTTTCATAATTTCTCCCCCCATCCGCCTCTCTTTATCCCCGTAATTAACATAACTGGAACCTCTTTCATGCTAGTTGTGTGCGTGCCTGAGTGAGTGTGTGTGTTTCTTATTCTATTATGTCATTTCACATGTTAATTCAATCTTCTCCTTTTTTCTGTTGATGTTTTTCTTTTTGTTTCTTGGCAGTGGCTTTGTGTCAATTACACACTTTGCTGGTTTGTGTATGGATGATTGACATTAGAATGTGATTAAGCAGCCAGTAAAGATTTATTTTTTTATTTTTTTTCGCGGGGCACAATTCTTTAAAGATAATTGTCGTCTTTTTGTTTGTGTAAGGATGATGGAATATGGATTCACGGTTTGTCTCTTGGTGTTTGGGAATCAATCGTGACTCCGAGGACGTTGATGCTGTAATGTTTTTCGCAACACCACATCACTTTGATTGCACATTTCGTTCGGAATGAATGGGGTGAGGAGGAAAAACAAACATTTCGCTTCATCAGTGTTGGCCCTGTCTCTTTGATGAATGGCTTTTGCTCGGTTTTTCTGCCCGCGACGCCGGCAAATGATTGCTAACTCATGTTCTCCCTTTTGCTCTCTTTCACATCTCCCCCTCCATCATCACTTTGCCTTTCCACTCCAAATACCCACGCCACTTCTCCTCTTTTACTTATCATCCCTCATATATCCATCCCCTTTTCCACCTTTCTGTCCCCCAATCCGCCCCTTCATCCTGGAACACAGTCACTGCATATGGACCTGAAACTGTCAAGCTCTATCCCATTAAGGGGTTTTTAAACTCATTTTAAACTCATTGTAAGGGTGATGGCAAAAGAGCATGATTGGAAACATGTAGTTTTTATGTGAAGTTCCTCTGTACTTGGCACTTTAATTTGGGGGGGGGTGATGATGACGCAAATAACCCAACACATTAAACAACAGTGAAACAGTAACTTTCCAGGTGGCTTTCTAACTTCTAAAACAGTGTTCCAGGGGTCCAGTTTTCCTGCGAAAAAAAGTTTGTCTATTCAGTTATGAGAATATACCCTGGATAATGCTCACTTCTCTGACACACACAAAGCTAAATAGTGCACCTTTTAATCAAAATGGGTACCACTTAAAGGTGCACCAAGGAACTTTCAGTTTGGGCTAATTCTTGCACCCCCTTTGGACAAAAGCGGTAGTGTTTTTACAATGCCAGCTTTTGTTTCAGGGTGAGGGATCCATGACAAAGGCATTAAGGAAAACTATATAAAAGTAGCATTCTTTGCACTGGTGGTCTCGTTTGCTGTTACATGTGATTTATGATCATCAGAGGAACAATTAGATTTTTTAAGACATTTATAAAAGTTCCTCTTAATATGTTTAATGATTTGATTCTGCAAACTGTCGCTTTAATTTTATTTTTTATTTTTTGTATATCTCTGCAGGCAATGACCTGTTCTCCAACTGCACAGAGGAGTGCAAGGCGCTGGGCCACTCGGACCGCTGCTGGATGCCGTCGTTCGTGGCGTCGGACGGTCGTCAGGGGCCGGACTACCGTAGCAACCTGCACGTGCCCGGCATGGACGCCACGCTGCCCGACACTGAGGTACCCGCCTCAGCCGTCGTCAACATGCCCCCAGAGCAACTCACCAACTCAATGACCCTGTCCAGCGATAGGTCATTCTCCACCTTTGGCAAGGACGGTCAGAGATCACAGTCACACCAGAGCCTTCACCATCACCTCCATCCGCCACCTCCACCGCAACAGCAACCACAACAGCAACCACAGTACAGCTCCAGCACGCTAGGGAGGAAAGAGTATGATAGGGGGACCCTGCCGTACAAACCCACCTTTCTCAGTGAGTATCAGTACGAAAGCTCCCTGGGACCCTACGACTTTGGTCTGGTCCAGTATAGATACTAAAAAAAAAAAATTAAAAAAGGAGGGGGCACGGTGAATCATCCGCCTCTTCTTGATTCTGATCTGGACTTTTTGTTTTGTTTTGTTATGTTGTTCAGCAACTTTTATTTCTTCTGTTTTTAAGGAGTTTTTAAAGGAACAATATGGCTTTGTTATTTTTTTTATTTTTTTGTAAATTATGATTTATATTTGTTGAATGTAATCTATGGTTGCTAACTCCCCTCCTCCAAAACCCACGTTGAACAAACTTACCCAATACTAACCCCAGAGTTACTGTCTGTAATCATGTTCTTATTATAAAAATAAACAACGCTTGAGTTGGACTCATGTTAAACTGCTGTGGCCCCTTTTTCTTTCTTTTTTCTCTAAATTTACCCTCAAAATCCTTCCCAATTAGTACGGAAGAGTGTTAGGGCCATGGAAGAGAAAGACATGAGAGGAGGAATCTGTTTTTTCTTCATTTTGCACTTTGAGAACAATGTTGAATATAAAGACAAAATGTTGGGAATTGAGACAAAATATAATGCCGAGAATGAACGCAACAGTTCAAGACTGCTGTTAATTTGGAAAGATTTTGACATAACTTTTGGGTTCAATAACTTGTAAAAAAAAAAAAATTAGCTAAATACTCAGTTTTACCATAACAAGACATACACTGCACCGTATAAGAGTGAATAGTTTCCATATTTTAGCTTCTTTAGGCTTATTAGACCACACTCTTGTGTCACAGCCCGCTGCACAAAGAGAGCATTGTTATTAGTCAAGCTTAGATGCCGTCCTGCTTCGGTAAGAGTAACGTGTTGTCTGCCTTATGACGTTAGCAGGGATGCATAGTTTGTGTTTTAATAACATTTTGCTTATGAGCTATTAATCCCGGAGGTTCAAATCTTTCAACATATTTCCAGCTTTACTGCAGTCTTTACCTGTCAAGTTTAATCTAGACATTGAATCTCATCTTTATTCACGACATTTGGAATTTTTTCTCAAAGTGCATGAATGGAAAACAAATCTTTCTCCTCTAGTATCTCTTTTCTTCTGCCATTGGCCTTAATCCTCGTCTATAAATCAGCTCTTTAAACTGATGCTCATATAAGTAAAGGTCACAACAGAAGCACGTCACGTTTCTATTCTTGCCATATGTACACATCCACAATCAAATACAGTGTCTTGTTTTATATCACGATTCTAGTGCATAGAGAGGGAATATAAGGTAGATCATCTCGTGCTGTGAAAGCCATCCTTTTCCATTCGCTTCTACAACAGAGTTTGGCTCGGACATGGTGACTTCCCTACTGAATCACTCGGACAGGTGAAACCCACAACCCAGAAGGAAGGAAGGAAGAGAAGAAAGGAAGAGTATATATACTCGCTTTGTTGCGGATTAATACGTGACATAAGGAATGGTGGGTGTGGGGGTCTGTCCACCCTTAGGTCAAGATTCTTCAGTATGAAAAGTCACACACTCAAGGCTGTGTACAAGAAAGGGAGGGAAACTGTTACAATGCGAGTAGCCTTTCATTTGGCAAATAAGAAATATTGATATCCACTGGAATCAAATTGAGATCCAAGCTTGAATTTCTAAAGAGGCAGAACAGGAGGCTTTAGAAAAAAAAGGGAAGGACACTTCTTGCCGCTCTCAATTCCTTGCCAAGCTCCACATTACATGAATATTCTATGAGCCCTAAGAGGAGGGAATGGATTTGATATACACACATTCAGTAGCGAAGTCATTTCCAGTCAAGTCACCCACCATGTTAACCACCATCCTCCATGATACTGCATGCCGACCGTGAACTGTCTCCCAGGTAAACAATGAGCAACATAATCTGCATTTTTCACCCCCCTACTTTTTATTTTTTTTCTTCTCCTTGTTTGTGACTGAGCAAAACAAAGCAGGCAAACAATCTTCCTCTTGCACATCAGGCCTGTGTGAAAAAATAATTTGTATTTAGCCTTCAGGTGCTAGAGCCTGCCTGCTCCAAATATAACCGCATGTGCGTCTGCTCATCTCAACTGCCTTGGAGGGGATATGATAAATGCACTCTGTGTTCGCTCAGTCCAAAACTTTGCAATGTTTCATTTTAATTTTTTGTTGATATACGATTTCTCCCTCTTTTTGCTGGTCTGTTGACCCCAAGCTGCTGCCACAGCAAAGGCTGTGTTGCTCATCAGTCTAAAGTAGAAAAAAGATATACGAGAACAGTCCCAGAGGCAGCGGCTCTATTAACCTATGGGCATCATTGTTCCACTTTTAAAAATAGCACTGTGCATGCTACTAGTGGCTATACAGTTATGCTCTAATCGCCAGGGTTGCCTTGATAAAGGGTTTATGAATGTTTAATGATCCATTTATAGATAGTTAATGAAGCAATTAGCGCTCTGTGTATTTTCTAGGCGGTGCATTATGTAGCCACCAAATTTCCAACATTCATCTTTAGTTGATGGACATGTTTTTTTTTTACCCAATTCCCAAATTAGTTTTACCATTACACAGCGAGGACCAGCCTTCAGGGAGTATACATAACTTCACAGAGAGTCCTTCGTGGCGTGTATTCTTCATAGATGGTCTTTCGAGGCCATTTTGTCTTAACGAAGTGTGTTCTCTCTTTGTCTCTTACAGCCCGCAAAAGGATTTGCTAGTTCGTTCCACGTGGACCTGTCGGAGACGGCGTGAATATTTTTTTTTCCAAATCCTTAAAACCACCAACACTGATACTAGAGGCGGCTGAGAAATAAAAACAACTAGAGAGACGTATACAGCAAACCCTGGACAACAGCAACCTCTTTTGAGCTTCATTATCCCGGGTGTTGAACTGTGACAAAGCCCCGGCAACAGTGGTCGCCGAGGGAGGAGAGATAAAATACTGAGTAGCTGTGTAAAAACCCTCTAGGTATCCGAGGAGCAATTCCAAAGGCCTTATATTCCTCTCAGCGGGACTGAGATTTCGAGGCCGCGACACGCAACTTGTGAAAATTATAAAGTCATCAGCAGCAGACAGGAGGAGAGAGAGAAGGAACTGAAATAAACAAGAGGAATACCAAGCGAAGAGGAGAGTTTTTTTTTCTTTCTTTCTTGGGTTTTGGACTGAGGAGTTAGCCTCTAGAGATGTGTGTGCCTGTTTACATGAAGAAGAAGAAGTAAAAAAAAACAACAACAAACTGATGTTTCTGTACAAACTTACAACCAATGTCACACGGAACCCTTTAGCTATTTCTATGGTCACCACTAAGCCAACTGTACAGAGACTGTGTGAAGGGGGACGGGGGGATGGACAGCCAGGGAGAAAGAGAGAGACTGTGAGCGAGAGACAATTAGACAGAAAGAGAGAGAGAGAGTGAGAGCAAGTATTGTACAGGTAAAATGACACCGGGGGAAAAAAAGAATGAAAAAGGGGGATACGCATAGATGATGTGCAGTACTATAAATTCTGTATCTCCGGATTTTTTCCGACTTGACTGTCTTTATATAACTTCTCTTTTTTGGTTTCTGTTGTTCTTTCTGTGTGGTTCAAAGTGTGCAGACTCTTTTAACGTATTCCAGCTAACAGACAGGAACATGCGGACGGGTGGAGACGGGGTTCAGTCCTCTTTCACGTTTAGCCACTTCAGGAAGGTGATTTTTTTGTGGTTGTTAAACAAATACACACTGCATAGGAAAACAAAGCTTATAAAAAAATGCCTCATGTTCAGTTTATCAATAAAACATCACCAATGAATGTTCTCATTTCTAAACCAAGCAACTAACGGCCCTCACATATCCCTTCCTGAGCTGACTGCAGAGAAAGTGAAATGACCCTTTAACCAGGATGTGGTTCCCATTGACGCCATTGGCCTATACATAAACAATCAGACACACTCAGTGGTTTTTATCATGTGTGCAAAGTGTTTACTGTGCTATTTTAAAAAAAATGCTTATAAATGAATATAAATCTATATATAACTATATATATATATATATACACGCAATCTACTTTTTTCTGAAAAACTGTGTAACCATTGGTTAGTTTCTACACCTCATAATGTCATACGGTCTAATAATACCAAGTGCTACAACAATCAAGAGTTGTATCGATTCAACAGGAGGATTGTTCAGCCTAAAAAAAGCAAACCCCTTCACACCAACCAAGGATTTAGTTGATGTTCTTATTTGATTGTTACTTTTCACCGTTTACAGACGCTGGGCCTTGTTGTGTGTAGCGAAAGACACCAGAGTTGAGTTGTTCTGGCCTGTTGTGTATTTCTACTAGCAGGACATGTGTTCATGTACAGGAAGGAGGACTATCACAATCGAGCTAGATATCAAAGGTTTTACAATCATACAAGCGAGGCATACACAGATAAATAAAGACATTAACAGATAATACATTGGAAAGTGCAATGTATTGCACACACACACAAACACACACACACACACACACACACACACAAGCACTACACGAACACACAGGTCAAGTGGTGATAAATAAACAGTGTCATTGAAGTATTCCAATGTGTGTTTTGTCGTGTTCACTTGGGAATCATATGTTTAACTGATCAGAAGACAAGTGTGAGTAATGTTCTCTTATACCATTAAAGGGATAGTTCAGCATTTCTGAAGTGGGGTTGTATGCGGTACCTATGCATAGTTAGAGTGTTACCTTATGGAGATGGCAGTAAGCGCAGCCACTACGTAGAAGGAGTTTGGTGGTGATTTCTCTGTAGCAGAAGTCAGCCTTGTACTGTTGCAGAGGGGAACATAAGAAAAAAAAAGCTTTTTCACCAATTTTATAAATTCTCAACTCATAAATAAATATATGTTCAATCATATATTAATATCATATACTAAATTTAGAATGTTTTCACTGCTGATTTGCAGACTGAAACGCTACACTGCACCGGCAGACAGACATTTGTATTTGCACTATTTTAAAGCGTATTTTGTCCTTGTCCTTTGCCAACTTGCGTCAGTGCAGTGCAGCATATCAGTCGGCAAAATAGCATTGAAAACTCCTACATGTACTATCATTGTTATGTATTTAGCAGAAACAAAAAAGTTTTTCTACTGGCCCCCTTTTGCAACAGTACAATGCTGACTGACTTCTGCTAGAGTGACATCTCTAACACACTTCTTAAAATGACTGGCCCGGGGTTGATTATAATCTCACTGTTTTTTTACAGCTATTTGGTCATAAACGAAAGTATTTGGAACATTTTAATTACAATCCAATGGTGGTGCTAGATGAGGAGTGATTCAAATTCATACTTTGGTTGACATGACTGTTTGTAGCCTATGTATTGTCAGGGCAACATGACTTGAACAATGCACAAATGAGAAACTCATGGTGGCACTCAATGAACAGGGGACTCATCTGGGAACCATGAATGTGTGTACCAAACTTCATGGCAAGCTATCGAACAGTTTAGACATGTTACCATAAAAAAATAAAAAATAAAAAAAATCCCTTTTGGTGCAAGTATAGGATAATTTGGTTGATCACAAACCATTGGGAATTCATCCTCTGGGGACCATGAATGACTGAACTATCAAACACATAGCAATCCATCTGAAAACAGCAGAGAAGGTTCAGTGGTGATTGGCCGTTTGAACCATTTGTCTCATCAAAGTGAGAACCTGCCCGTTGCTTAAACTCCTAACAGAGCACGTCCACTGCTCCACACACTGTTCTCAATGATTTTCTTTTTTGTTTGCGCATGGATTTTCATTACAAGACATGCAACTATCCCAAAACAATCCCGTGGACTTTCAAGATGTAATCACCATGGCGCTGCTCTACTTTCCTCATTCCTCATCTGACCTCAATAGCTCATCAAAAAAAAGAGAACCTTTTTTAGGTGCCTGTCAATCTAGCGTTCTATCTATTCCTTTAAATAAACATGTCTGATGCCATCTCAATCAAACCCCCCCTTCACTCTAGTGTGATCTAGACATGGCCTGGGGCATAGCCTGGATCTACTGCTGCAAATGAGAGTCTGGGCTTTGGTCATGTGGGAGACATTGCCATTCCTTCAGTAGACAGCCTAACACAAAACAGAGAAGATCTGTTTGACTCTCTCACAAGATGGTTATTTTTTTATTTTTTTTCGTGGGCAGGGATACTTATGACCAGTGCATGTGACTGATCTGGTGGTAGCGTATGTGAATGGGTGGCCGTTGGGGGTTCTGATTCAAATCTTCATCCAGAAATATTCCAGCATAGCTAATGTCATGAGACTTAAATCAGAAAAAAAATCAATAAAAAACGAGGTCACAGCTTACTTCAGCTTGGTAAAAACAAGGTCGTATGAGGGTAATTTCTTGGTAACAACAAGGTAGTACTGTGGTATTCCTTGCTTAGCCTCTTTCATTTAACAACAGTGTCAATATCGTTATTACTCTAATGACACACAGTGATATTGTACCATCATTATGCATGTCAGAATGGCTAATTACCCTGACAATAATCTACTCACAATAATTGGTTTGTTACCATGCTATTATGGCTGTGGTTCTACATATGTTTGTCTTGTGTTTATCCAACAATAGAAAATAAACCTTTATATTACCAATATGTTCTCATTGATAATACCACCATTTTACCAGGTGTTTAAACAAGCATTTACTGTGAGCTTACCAAACTATTAAGCTATGTTTGGCATGAAATATTGGTGCATATTAGCAATATCTATTTTTTTTACACAGTTTTCTTTTACATTGAACGAAACATTCTAAACTGAGTAGTGCAGCAAAGTAAAAGAGCTTTGTCTGATTACAATGCAGTCAGCAGTTGGAAAAGAGAGTTTGTTTAAAAAAATTATTCTACAGGCTTCGGTTTTAGAGAAGGAAATGTCTGTTCCAATAACCAAAAAAAGGTCCTGAAATCTGCCCAAGCATTCAAATGCTACGGACATATTTGAGTCAGCAACACTTGAAAATATATCTGGTGATAAAATATTATAATATATATAAAATATAATACTGAGACGGGACAAAGGGAGAACCATGGCAACCTGTTGCTGCCGACAGTTACTCAGTCTGTCAGTGGCTGGGTGTGTACACCTGATCTGGTTTTCCTTCATGGCAGACAAGATAATATAAGAGTCATTACAACTGAATCAGCATCTCCATCTCTATCTGTCTATCCATCTACCTCTTCTCTCCATACAAGGTAGAGATGATTGAGGTGACCGGGGGGGAGGGGGAGGGGGGCTTGTCTGTCTGTGCCTCACTAATATTCTTCCCCCCTGGCAGACGCACTTCATTACTCTGGCTAAATAGACTTTGAAGAGACCTCCATCAGCCATCATTTACACAGCCCCGGCCCCTATCACCTTTCACCACGGCCACCTCATCAGACATATGCACCCTCCGCCATTCACAACACATGCACTACACGCCAAAGCAGGGGCACACACACACACACTGTACAAAATGGACACACCCACGTCCTTTCTACTTCACCTTCTTATCCTTTGCCAAACCATTACTCTACAAGCATGCGCGCACAAATACACACACACACACACACAAACACTCTTTCACAGACACACACTTTCACACACACACACACACACACACACACACGTAGACACACATACTTTCACGCTCATGCTCTCTCTCTCACACACACACACACACACACACACACACACACACACACACACACACACACACACACACACACAGGCATCCTTGGGCCTCTATTCCCCAGCTGCCTCATCAGGCCAAGACCTGACAGCTATTACAGTGTGCGCTCAGATGCCCATTTCTCCTCCCATTTCTCCTCCCATCTCTTCCCCTTATCTGTCGGGCCCGGCTATAGGTTTTTGCAACAACCTATTGACCACAGCCATAGCCTCGCCGCCCCGCTGACCCGGACACACACTGTCTGCATTTAAACGGAACGCCCGCTATCTTTTCCACCCGCCAGAATCCATCTATCAAGCGTTTATTTGAATTCATCATTTCACCTCATGGTTTAAGTCACCTCATGACGTTACACGAGAGCAATGGCTTGTCGGCATGAATCAGTTTCATTTCACTTTCACAAAAATAAATAAATAATAAAGAACAACCCATTTCATTCCAAACAGCATCGGAAGCATATTGCAATCACACCTTTCAGCATTATAACCCTTTTTTTTTTAAATAAGTAGAGGTTGCTAAGCAATAATTAGAATGCATAATGTCGCATCATGAGTCCAAAGATTATTTTTTAATTAAATTGCTTCTGGAAACGACTCCTCTGAATGCGAATGTTTCGGTCAGTTAAGTCAGAACAAAACAGTTTTTTAATTACATTTTATGATTGAACACACATGGCTAATTAATCTGTGGTTGGAACACCATAGAAGGCGAAGAGTGTCCAAAACATATGCACTTTACTTTTATTCATGTGGTCTGAATAGTTTTTTTTTTGTTGTTGCTGTTGACAGAAAGCCAAATTGAACTTCTTCTCCACTCTTGTTATCTGCTCCCCGGAATGAATAGGAGTCAGGTACTTCTTTTGTCCCCCTAACATGACCTTCTCTAAACCACTGAGCCCAAAATGACTTTTGTCTTCGCATAGTTATTCCAAACCTGTCTGACACTCCACAGACATAGTGTATGCGTGTGGCTAGCATTCATTACTCATTTCAGTATATTTTCAAGCTGCAATTATAAATGTATTTACTAAAGTAATTAAATAATAGCTGAAATGATTGTGATAGTGAAGTTTTTCCTCATTGTGATGAACTAACATATAAGGATCTCTCCGCTCTGTAGTTCTCTTCAGATCTATGGAGTGTTTTAGCGCCTTTCAGCTAACTGTTTTGGTTTTACTGTCAGCCAGAAAAAACAGCTACTTTAATGTTTTGGTTCACTACCTGCCCGGCACTGGATGGCACACAGACAAAGTTAGCAACTAGCTTGTGGACATAAATGAGCAATAAGCTGCTTAGGCCATTTAATTGGACTACTATTCTTATCCCATTATACAAGCACAGGAGGGGAGCCAATTTATTAACCAAAGTATGTCCAACTCTGCTACAATAGGTCCTGATATGCCTGCTTTCAGGTCGTTAGTGTTGGAACCTTTTCCAGTTGACATATTATGTCAGCTAGCAGCTAACTTGTTAGTGACTGGCAAACTGTGTGGTAGCATGTCGAGCGGGGGTATGGATAACTTAACAGCTATGTAGATTGTGTATATGTGCTGTACACTATTAGATTTATTATCATTATTATTTTCTGGTTGGGTTAGCTTGAGTTTGAGATTTAGTATCATTTCATTGCAACTAACATGTTTACAGTTAATTTAAATTTCAGTAGCAATGAATAGATTTTCTTGAAAGTCATGTAAACACACTGACTCATGAGCTGGTGAAGATCCAATCAGAATGAATATATGACTTGGATTAATCAGGGAGAAATAAAAGCAAATTCAAAATGAATGCTAATGTTTCTTTGTGACCACTGGATGAGTAAATACGTAGCGGTTTGCTAACATGACTATGGTGATAATACTGCATGTGCGTCCTGGTTTGGCTGTCCAAGGCCAACGCACAGCTGAGGATAATGTAATGTAACATGACAATTCTGAATACAAAGACAGGAAAAACAAAATGTTCAGCCTGGAACACAATTACTTTGTTTTTCCAATGACCCCACACAAACACACACACACATACACATGCACACACATGCACACAGGCTTGTGCGTACGCCATGCTCACAGGGCCTGAAACGCCTTGCCCTCAGCCACTTTCCCCTCTCATTCCATATTCTGGGCAGGAAGTGGTGAGTTGGTAACCTGGGGTGACGGAATCAGGCCTCTGACTCACGCCCTGACCTGGAGGGGGGGAACAACCCAGTGGAGGACAGAGCTCAGCCTCCAGCACAACATGGCTGACAGAGAGAAACACAGGCTAGTCAGGATGAGAACAATAAAAGAACAAACACTACTGACAGCAATATAGCTGCCTGACTGCATGCAAAGCAAAAGAAAAACAAACAAATAAGAGGTCTGGGATAATGCTGGTGGTGTGATAAAGGAACAAGAAAAACGTTATGGGTAGAGAGGGAAAAAAGCAATTACATTTTTAAAGGATTCTTCTGACTGAATTCCAAAATCAACAAGAAAAACATTAGGGTTTGCGTCTTGACTGCCAAGCACGCCTCTGCTTTAATAAGACAAAACCAACCGCAAAGCTCGCAAGTGTGTGCAAATACAGGCACACAAAAAACAACAACAAAAACAACAACAAACAGAGAACGCCTGCCTCACTCCCGGCCGTCACAGAAACAGCTAAAAGAGGAAACGGTAAAAGCTGAAACGAAAAAGCCTGACCAGGTGGAAAGAAGAAAAAAAAGGCGAAGAACGTGGACTGATGGAGAGAGAGAAACGCTTGAGTTGCTGACTCAAAGCCCTGGCATTTATTTCAAGGAGATGTGTCAGGCTGGCAGAGGGAGGGTGTTGGTGTGGGGGCGTGGAGGTCTGCTGTAGGGTGGTGTAACAACAAAGCTTGTAGCCTCCAGAGAACAGCCTTATCAGATCCCCCCCCCCCCTCCACCCCTCACACACACACACACACACACACCTAGCTGCAGGTGCTGCAGAGATGCTGAGTGAAACTTGAGGGCAGGCTTTTATTTTCTCTCTCTCTTTCCAGTCATGCCGCCTCTGAAGGAGAACACCTGGTCCCCAAAGACAGGGGGAGATGGGAGGTGGGCAGAGGGGACCACCTAGCCATATAGCCACTCCCTCTGTAGTTCTCTCTCTCTCTCTCTCTCTTCCATAATTCCCTCCTTTCCGTATCGTTCCGCTGTCTTGCTCTCAGCTGTCAGACTGAGAAATGGCAGGCGAGACAGGGGTCTGCTGTCTGGGGAGATGGGCAAGAGAGGACAAGGGCCCTCCAGACAGGTCCTGGAAAACACACATGCACACACACACACACACACACACACACACACACACACACACACACACACACGTAGAGTGCAAAAGTCCACATCTGCCAACATGTGCACATTCTGTGTAACATCTCCATATTTTGACATCACACACGACAGCCTGAGTTTTCACCTTAACAGGTCAGACAGGACTAAATGGATAATTGGAGCAGAGATGAGTGACATTTTCCCACACAGTGCCTGTGATTTTGGCGTATGCTTGCTTCCCCCCGCGCCCGGTAATGGCCCAACATGAAGATGTATTTGAAAACATAAAAAACATTTTTTTCCTGCGGAGATATTTTATATGTGTGTTGATTGCAATCAAAATGGGTTGATGAGGCTGAAACATCAGAGAAATGATTCCGAAATTTTCCTGCGGCGACCAGCTCTCTCGCAAGAAAAACAAAAAAAAACACAAAAAAAATCACATTTTATTTCAGTGAAAAATCGGCAGTAAAAACAATTTTATTTATTTTTATATTAAAATAGTATGATCTGCACATTTTTAGATGCACTTTGACATGGATCATAACTAACAATTTCAGGTTAAAAAGACTACATCTGAGAAATCTGCTTTATGGTAAACCATTCCTTAAATGTTCTGCCAAACAATGCACGTATATAAACATGACCTGCCAGTGACTCTGCTGTTGTTCTGATGAGTGAGACTGAGCTCCATTAGATCAAATGGGAATATCTAACCAGTGGGCATGCAGCTCCTTCATTATCAGCATGATAAGCTGACAACATCAAAGGAAAATGTACGCACTAACTCTGCACTTTCTTCTGCAAACTTTCTCCCAGACGCTGTGTTGAAAGTTCAGTCACTTTGCGTTAGCCAGACTACTGACTTGTGACTCAATCATCAAATACGGACCTGCGCTATTGATGGTGTGGCCCCTGTCATAATTGATGTAACCCAAGACCAAAATATTCGCTCCACATCAAAGTGATCAAAGTCTTTATGTGCATGTCTCACACAATATACTGCCTTACTAGGAGCATTACAATAAAAACAGCAGTAAGTCGGGAGTTGTTTTTCTTATGCTCACTTTTATGAGCTGTTCATTTGAGTGTCATGTTGTTTGACACATTCTGCCGATCACGTCATATCTGGGGCAAGGTCGAATGAGGTCACCCCAATGAACGCAATGTAATCACTAGGCGCATACATCTGAATTTGACTGCTCTATCAAAGTGACTTTACATTTATTATAAAAGGAATAGAGCAGAGAGATGTTTCTGTTCATATGTTGCTTTTTTGAGGCTTTTTGAAAAAGCCTCTTTTGGCCTGGTTGTAATGTTTATCAGAGTTTGTGTGAAGAGAATTAGAGTCAGTTTGCATTAGGCATACTTCTTCTTGCCAAGTAAGATGAGTAGAGATCTATATAACTCTCATGACTGCATCAGCTTAGGAGATGGAGCCAGGAATCAATTAGCATAGCTTAGCATAAAGACTTCAAGCTGTGGGATAAGAGACATTGGCCCAGTCCTTAGTTACAAACAATTACATAATAAAAAACAAAATGCTACCAAAGACCTCTAAAGCTCACTAATGAAGGCATTTTATTTAATTTGTACACACAATGACCAGTAAGCAGATGCTCTTATGGCGAGTTCCAAGCACATAATGCTGAAGAAAATAAGAGTAAAAGGTGGATCACTTTGTCAAAATCAGTGAATATCTCTTCACAATCCGCTACTAGTCAGTACTGTGTGTGCACTGTACACATGGTGTTAATACACATCCTAGGCTCTGTAAATGGGCATGCTGCTAGTTGCGTTGGGTCTGCCCGATCCACTTTGTTTACATACCCTTTGTATGCAGTACATACCCGTTCACATCTGATTTTGTTTTCAGCACACACACATTTTGACAACAACCGTTCTCTAGAATCACCGACTCCTCCTTTAAAAAGGCAGCAGTTTTTGTGCTTACAGTCTTTAAGCTAAGCTAGGCTAATCGCCACATCTCACTGTGGCATTAACATATTGTTTATTTCTTATTTTGTATGTCATTCCCTTGTTGGATAGCATCCCACTCTTGAAATACCGTACACCAGAGACATGGCTGTTCAACAGTAATAATGCAACTCCTTTTTGGACTCCTAGGCTTTTTGGCCCAAGGCTCTTTTTTCATTCCTTCCTGAGGTGTCGTCAGCGGGGACCTTTGATGGAAAAGTGCTCACAGAGGGGTAATACAGAGGGAGCGAGCCGCTGTGTATTTCTTATTTCCGAGGAGTATTGTAATATTAACAAATGCCAAAGGGAGATCAAAGCCGGCTCTTTGTTCGGCGAAACATTTCGTTCCGCTCTTGTTTACTTAGCCGTCGTGTTGGTGGAAAGAAATACAATTTTGTACTCTGACAAACTGTCTGAAAAGGAAAAGGAAAAAAAAAGTGGGGATACTTGTAACGGGGCCAAGGCGCATCCACTAGGAATATATAGTGTACATGAAAGGAGAGCGAGGCAGTGGCAGTGGAGGGAGAAATTGGAATGTATAACGCCGTCAGTCACAATAGGGGAAACCCCTTGTGTGACACCCCCTGTGGGCACTTTGCATCTGACACTGCGTGTGGAGACAAGAGGATACAAGCCTTCCATGTGCCCTCAGAGACAAACAGCCTCCGCTCTGCAGAAGGGGGATGTCCCCGCATGTATGGCAACGGAAGGTGACACAGGAAATAAACATGGGAAACACAGAAAGGAAACATGCTTTTAGAAAATGTATTAAAGAGTGCATGCCAATCTGTTGCATGCCATTGCATCATCGTCTGTAATCTGTGATGCATATATGCAAAGCAGAACATAAGTATATAAAAAATTAACAAGAAGCATTCATGCTGCTGGGAGCAATGGTGGGCAGGTTCATAGCCATGGCAACGTTTCATACATGCCATATTAGACATCCACCATGACTTGCATGAGAGAAATACAAATTTGAAAAAAACACACTGGTTATTTACCCAGTGACACGCAAGTACACGCAAGATGAATACATCACATATCTATGGTCTAATCTTGTGAGACGTAGCGGACAGAGTATTTATACAGTAGGACACAGCGTGTGTATGTGCATGGGTGGGCTACCGCAGGTGCTTGGTTCATTTCAGAGAGTGCATCATGCAGTATTTCATCTACAAAACCACTCATTTCATACTGAAGGCTATGGCCATCTACTGCTATATTATGTTACCTGCACCCTCTAACACCCTCTCTCTCTCTCTCTCTCTGACACACACACACACACACACATACACACATCTCTCACACTTCATGGCGGTTTCATATTCCCGGGCCATTCGGTGTGACTTGCAGTAACAGTAAACGCTGTGAAAAATGATAACTTTCTCCTACTTATTAACACCGACTCTATTGCAACGGAGGTGATGGAGCGGATGGAAGCAGCTTCGACATTAAAAAGGTAGTGCTTTCCAAAAGGGCTCCCCAGACCCCAATCAAATGGAGTCATTATATCCAAAGACTCCCCCATTGCAGTAACTATACATCTCCCGCCGTGTCCTCTCACTGCATCACCACTTAAAATATACAGCTTCCAAGGAATGGGGTGAGAAGGCCACACTCTTGGAGGTGTTTGGATCTTTGAAGATGCTCATTGAAGAATGTGTAGTGCATTCTTTTTTACATTATAATCATTGATTGGTACAAAATATAGGCCATACAGGAGATATGTTTTTATATTGGTTTTCCTATTTTCTTGGTAGAAAATTGGCTCTATGAGTATTTATTTTTATTTTTTATGTGACTTTGTGTTTTTGATGTATTGAGCAACAGAATCTGTTTTGTTAGTGGGTTGAAAAGAAACCCACAACCTTTTCCCTTATTTATTTTTTTCATAACACTATATTTAATTTCACTCTGTCAATTCAGGTCCCGGTGAGCGAATAAGGGGGGAGAACAGATAAAAGAACAAGGCCCGTCAAATGTGTCTCTACCATGGGTGGCAGAATCGGAGCTGTGTGGTTGAATCTTTTCAGCATAATCGAGCATTGAAGGGTTTTTTTTAAATCGACAAAACACAAGAGCACAAACAACAAACAAGCCTACGGGAGCACCGAGAGGCAAGATGCCTCAGCCAACCAGAGGCAGGTCTCCAAGGTTACATGTTGTACTTAATCCCCTGAACCCCCCATAGGCCCCAATGCTGGAAGAATTGTGTTGATGTCTTGGGCAGTCTACAGGCAGTCTCTGTGTGTGTTTGTGTGTTTGTGTGTGTGTGTGTGTGTGTGTGTGTGTGTGTGTGTGTGTGTGTGTGTGTGTGTGTGTGTGTGTGTGTGTGTGTCTGCACAGTCTTCCCTCGAGCCACAGTTAAACCTCAGTGACATCAGCAGCCATGTCTTATTTCCCCATTACAAAGGTCCCAGCGTAACGCAGTGTGTCAGAGCTGGGACTTCTGTCTTCTACGCTACACACAAACACACACATTCATTAGCACACATGCTGTGTCCCTCACGCACAAGTGCGCTCAAACGCACACACACACACATACACACACACACACACAATGACACACATAATGACACACACACACACACACACACACCAGAGGGAGAGAGCGAGAGAAAAGAAAAAAGGCACAAAAACAAATTAAACCAAGTGCAAGATAGGCCTTTCATTATAATTACCATATTCAATAAAACACAGATTAGATAAAGGAAGGGAAGCTCTGGGAAGGAGGAGAGGAGTCTGTGCGTGTGTGTGTATGTGTGTGTGTCTGTTGAACATATTCCTTCATGAACTTGAGCAGAGGATTGTGCATAATTTACAGTGTAGGTTTCAAAGAGGCCGCTATCCCACAGCTGGTACAAATTACCGTAGCTCAGCTCATCCACTCACTTCTACTCAAGCAACTAAAGTCTCTCTAAAGTCCCCAACCTGAAGTAATTATAACATCCAATCAATCTTAAACTAATTTTAGGTTTGGCAGTTAGCTGCCGGTTCCTTGTCGGTACATTATTTGCGAGTAGGTTCAATTTTGCAAGCGAATTGAGTTTTTTTCATTTTTAACTGTTCGAAATTGCAATTGTATAACATTTGATTACAAGGCATTTAAAATGTTTGTGTGACAATAGTGTCTTTTTTACGATACATCTTATTTCCTTCATTATTTTCTTGAATGGGTAGAACAAGCATGCAACGAGAAGTGATGGTACTGGATGACTGCTTACTATTCAAGCATAAAAATCAAGTCACTTTATCAAATTACGTGTATGGATTGAATTTAAAATGTAGGAACAAGTGGAAAAATAGCGATCACAATTTCCCAGATGACATAGTAACATATTTAAATTGCTTGTTTTGTTCAGCCTACAATGTCTACATGTCAGGAAAACAAAGGTGAACTTTATGTACACATTACTAAATGCCAAATTATTACACATTTGTATACAGTGGGCACACACTAGTGCTGTAATTGTAGAATAAACAGTGTTGCTTTTGCATCACTTTATTTTTCAACATTGCAACATACTTGCATAAAGACAGAAAAACCATGTCAATCTAAATGATTTTAAACTGAGGGGATATCTGCTTTTAGGGGCTGAGATCTCTTTAGATCAAAATTTCCAAAATAAACAATAAAAAAAATTAAACAATGGATTGTGACAGTGTTTTTTATCAACTGTCACACTAAATACTGTGGTGTCTAATGTATGTGTGACACTAGACGGTTTAGTCAGTAGCACATCACAGTTAGACTGAGCGAAGTGAAGCCAAGCTGTGCTGCTAAAGAAACATCGTAGCTAACGAGCTAAATACTGACAGACAGCTAATGCACTGAAGTGTAACTGGATAGCAGAGTGTATCCTCTTATTCAGGATCCAGTTACAGATGTGTGCCGCACACCAAGTTGGGCACCGTAGGATTGAACAGCAGCTGGATTGTATGGGTTTTTTAACCCTCCTGTTATGTTCCGGGTCAAATTGACCCGTTTCAAAGTTTGAAGAAAATGAAAAATAGTTAAAAGTATTTTTTTCAGTATGAAACTTCTTCTGCTTGCCTTAATTAGGGTAATCAACATATAATATGAAAATATTTCATCTCACACATTTGAAACCACCCCCTGCATGTTTATATCACATAGATACTGTTCGGGTCAATTTGACCCGGCAGTAAAACTGGAGGTAAAAGGCTGTCAGAAATGTACGACTTTCTTTCTTTACAACTGTGAGACATATTTCACCCAAATCCCACACACGCACACACATACACATGCCCACACACACACACACACAAACACACACACAGTTGCAAGTGTTATGACTTTTGACGGGAACCATTTATGTTCCCTTGGGAAAACTCCACCCACATTCAGTGGACACTCAACAGGCAACACATATAAAATATTATCTGCATGGGAGTCCTACCAACATTCCACTCTGTCAGGCAGACCTTTACAAAATGAGAAGCAGAAACAAAAGGATGACAGTCCAGGAGGCTCTGGAAGTCATCATTGATCATGACAGTGAAATAGAGGAGGATGTGTCTAAATTCTGATTCTAATGATTCTGAATTTGAACCAGATGAGGGAATTGCTATTCCTATTCCTCCAAGCAAGACATTCACGTCAAAAAATTGCAAAATGCATCCCCAAATATGCGTCAGGCAAACCTGTCTGCAGAAAGCATACAGGTGAAACTCATATAATTAGAATACCATGGAAAATTAATTGGAATTGAGGCAAGAAGTCATGCAAAATGGACCCAAACCAAGTACTGAGTACACATGCATGATTATACTTTATAGAGGGCTGATATTTCTGTATTAAAAATCCCTTTTATTGATTTCATGTAATATTCAAATTTTCTGAGATTTTAAATTTGGGGTTTTCATAAGCTGTGTAAACCATAATAATCTAAATTATAACACATAAAGGCTTTGAATATCTCACCTTTCATGTAATGGGTTTATATAATGTATTACTTTCACCTTTTGAGTCAACTTACTGAAATAAATGAACTTTTGCACGATATTCTAATTTTTCGAGTTTCACCTTAAAGACAGTGCCAGGGCCCACTAGGATGGCAGTGACTCGTGTGACTGACATCAAGTCAGCTTTTGAGCTGGTCATACCATATTCAATGCAGAACATCATTCTGGAAATGACTAATCTAGAAGGGAGGTGTGTTTTTGGTGAAAAGTGGAAGGAACTGGACAAAACACATTTAGATGCGTATTTGGGGCTCCTCATCCTGGCTGGGGTCAAAGAATGAATCGACAGCCAGTATGTGGGATGCAGAGACAGGCAGGGCTATATTTCAAGCCACAATGACTCAGGAGACGTTTCACATTTTCTCCAGTGTTTCAAAAGTAATAAAGTGGTGAAACATTACAAAAAAAGTTTGAACATGTATTTTTTTAATGAAAAACGAGTGAATTATCCTTAATGAACCATTACCTGTTAGAGGTATGGAACACTACATTGCACTAAATATTGATAGAATAGTTAGTAATGGAGTTGGTAATGACATGTTCACACTGCTTGTTAGGATTTTCTTTGGTTTAGGACATCTTTTGGGGATTTAAACATGCACCGGGTCAAATTGACCAGGAACACCATTGCTGTTCCTGACAAATGAAAATAACAGGAGGGTTAAATGCTACTTGTAACAAATGCTCCTTCCCTTTTGGCTATAACGCTAAAATAAAGTCTGCACACATCTCACCAGATTATCTGTGTTAAAAACCAGGGGGAAAAATCCCCCATCGAAAACAACTTAAAGGGTAAAGAAGCTGATTCTGTTTCTACTGCCTTTACTCGACTTTTCAAATTATATTTCAGAACAACGTATCCCTGTTAATATTCTACACGCAGGGTGGAACTTGTTATAATATTCTTCTCACAGAAAGTTTTTTTTCTCAGAAACTGTGCTATCTGATGAAGTCAAGGTTAGGTTAAAATGATGTTTGAAAGGAAATTTAAGAAATACAACTTTTTCTGATTGGTAGGCATTGTACCTTAGCTTAGAAAGACTCTGAAGGAGGAGGAACAGTTGGATGTCTAAGAGAATGGTGTGATACAAGGTTCCAAATTCAAGAAAGAAAAACTGTAGAAAAAGAGAGTCCTTAGAGCAATGGAAAAGAGAAAAGGAAGAGTGTAGGAAGGTTAAGACAGGGTGACTAAATCTGGCAGGAACATGAGCTGTCTATCTTATATTGAATCACTTATATCATTTTAATGGCTTTGCGTAGAATAATACATATAAATACGTTCGACCAAATTGTTTTTCTTCATTATTTGTACCTCCTCAAACAACTAGCAGGTATAGGACACAACTAGGCTTGAGCCTGGATCAGAGTGAACCTCTGGTCAATTCCACTTTAGTTTGGCTCGTGACATTTGAAGAAAACGGTTTAAAAAAAGCAACTTGATTTTACAGATATCAAATCCAGTTTACTCTGCTTGACGAGTAAGTAGCACTTAAACGGTAAAACTGTCTCCGTTCGTCTCCTTGGGAACAGGTTTTGGGACATTGTTTGGGAAAAATAACAATGATGCAATGATATCATCAGCTAGAAATAACAATTTTTCAGCAGAAAGGCTGTCAAAACGATGAGGATTTTGAAAGATGTTGACATTAACCAGGCAGGCATAGCCTAACAGAATGCAATCAAGCTCAAGAAGTCTGCTTGAATTTGCACTATGGGAGATAGGAGGTTTCAAAATTTGTTAGATTGACCAAACAAGAGGAAGGCAGAGTCAGAGAATATGGCACTATTTTACTACAGAAATGTAATCCACCTGGGCTTGCATTTTTCTGGTGAGCAAAGACACCGAGTTGAGCACATTAGCCTAGTTTGGCCTTTTATCCAGTTACGTATGAAATTAACACAGATAGTTATATTAACCCATTGATGACGGCTGCTGCGCGATGCCACATTGGCTCTCCTGCCTGATGCTGCGTCGCGCAGCATTATTACTTTATCTAATTTTCATGGCATTCCCAGCATAGAATGCACTGTCATTGGTTCAAATACACATGAGGTGGGTTTTGTTGATTTTTTTAAGACCACGTGACCACCCAAAAGTTGTGTGGTTTGCCAAAAATCATGTCAATCAAAAAAATAAAAAATAAAAAAATAAAACAAAATAATTAAAAAAATACGCCAGCTATGTCGGCGACAGAACAGTTAGTGGCGTTTGGTGCGCAGAATCAAGGTCTACTATAGACTACTGACGAAAATCACACAACACATTGCATCTTTTTATTAACAATATTTAATAATTTTCTAATTCATCTCATTTTGACGATTTTTAGAAATATTTGTTGGTTTGTAAGCGCTAAGGGAGCATGTTTAAATAAAACCTGTGAACCTTAACTTTTAAATGTATTTCATTTCATGTTTCTATGTGCTACACAGGCTTAGATATTAAGGTTTTGGTAGACTTGACAATTCCTACTATTTTTTCAGAAAACCCTCAGGCATTAAGGACATGCATCCTAGATTGCCATAGTCATCAATGGGTTAAAGGTGGAGTCAGTGATTCTGAGGAAAGCTTGTTGTCAAAAACACTTGTTTTATCAAAATCTGTGAATATCTCCTCACGATCCGCTACCTGTATGTATTTGACTAAAAAAATGTGGCGTTGATACACCGCCTTGTGTGTGTGTGTGTGTGTGTGTGTGTGTGTGTGGTTGCTTAATCATTACTCCCCTGTGGTGATGCAATCCAATCCGATTAATTTATTTATCTCCTTAATTTGTCAAACAAGGTCAAACGACCTGATGACATTTTATTGAGACTCCCTCAGCCATTGTTTAGACCACAGCCAGACAGACACACATATTTCTTCACACACACACACACACACACACACACACACACACACACACACACACACACACACACACACTGACACACCGGCGCACAGTCAGACACATTGCCTTTTTATCTCCCAAACATTTACAAAGCTGTTGATGCCCCCCGCCAGCCCAGGCCCAGCATGCCCTCCTTATAAACTCAATGAATTTCATGCAACAGACGCTGCAACATCTGACTGTCAGGTAGACAAAAGGCTGTAGAGTCCCATACTAATAAAGCATGATCATCTCCTTGAAAAACATTCACAGCGAGGAACTCAAAATCCACCCATATGTATGCCAAACCATTTTCTACAAAACCCGCTCCACATATGCCCGCATTCTCAAACGCTTCCCAAGACTACACCTGTGCAGACACACACACACACACACAGACAATGGCAATGCTACTGTTGAAGCAAACATACACACATTATAGTATATATTCACAGACTCAGAACACACTGATCCTTCTCCGAACAAACAATAATTTTTTTTTCCAGAAGTAAACATAGCCGATCGCTATCTCTCCCAAGTCTTCTTCTCTGTGGGGTCTCCCACTGTCACTGAGGCAGAACTAATGCAGTTAGCCACGGAAGTCTGGCAGACAGTCACGAGCGCTGCGTTGTTTCCATACCTGTGTGTAATAACCCCCCTCCTTCCCCGCTCCCCTACTCCTCTGTTTGCATCCCATCAATTTCCCTGGCACTAATGGTTAAGCATGTCTGGAAATCGCAACACGATACTGCAATCGAAACAAAAAGGACACAATGAGAGATTTTCCCTGGGATATGTGTGGTACATTTCATTTCAGTCACGACTCTAAGGATTTAGCACGTGTGATTTCTTGAACCTATATAGAAAATGCAGGAATACAGGCCATAGAGTGGGGGCCAGGGTGCATGTGTGCAGACTCGTTGAGGAGCAAACATATAACTCCTGTGCAGGAGTTTTTTTTTTTGGTTGCCCTGAGATCACACAAGAACAGCACTTGAACAAACGAGTGGGGCACTTGGGCCGAAGGAAAGTGCACTTCCAGCGTACTTAGGCTGACCACGCCAGCTTCCCTTCAGCCACCTGGTTTGATGTTAAGGCAACATGAAGCATACACATGTCATATGAGGGCATGACTGTTAAATGAAGGTTTAAAAAAAAGGTAATTTGGTACATAGAAACCTCTATCCCCTGTGCACACCACTGTTGGACAACACAATCCTGTTTAGGGCTCCTTTAAAAGGGTAATCCACTGAATACATGTTGCAGTTTATTAAGTTGGGGGGACACCAGGAAAATGTATCAATGCAACAGAGCCAAACATATCTGTATTTTCTGTCTCTAGCATCGGTCAAACTTTGAAATCCCTGGAACCTACATATCACACACAACCAAGAACATCTCTTGGTGAGGCCGTCCCTGCCTGGTGCACACTCATGTCTTTGCAAGTCCATCCGTCCAGTTAGTAACACAGGGTTTTTTTTTTCACAAATGTGTCGCAATAACTGTGATGCCATCCCTATGACATCATCAGTGTTACTTGGGGGTAACATTGGGGGCTGGTTCCCCTTTCAATTGTGGAATAAGGAAAAATTAAATCCTAAAGAGAAAAAGATAAACAAGCTGCTTAGTTGTTAAACCATGTTCAAAACACAATAATTTGGTCCAACGAGACCTGCGTCGAACAACAAGAGTACATTGTTTTTCTACAAATATTTCAATGCTCAAGAGAAGATAAAACACAATAATAGAACTGGGAACTAGGGGGGAGGAGGTTGTTCAAAACCACCCAGGAGCAAACCTTGATAATAAAGGACTATTTCAACAAAAGGAGAAAAGTAATGCAAAAGAGGGAACACACGCAAAATGAGCTGTCTAGGTTTTTCTCATTTGTATATTTATCCTTTGTATTTTTTCCAGGAAATGTACGTTTTTTAAGGTATAGTTTTTTTTTAAACTGCATGTCCTAGCTTGCAGTGTATCTCTTGAAGTACAGATTTGTGATTTTAGTTTATGTAAACTGATAAATGCTGCCTAAAAGCATCTCTGGATAAGTTGTACAATTCTTTGAAAGTACCAGAACTGAAAGAAAAAGTCTGCTTTATTTCTCAGAACACATGCGTTTGAGCTTCCCCCTCACTGCATTTATGAAACCATCAGTATCCAAACCAGAAACTCGTTCCACCTTTGCATTGGTATATACACTCAACAAAAATATATACGCAACACTTTTGTTTTTGCTCCCATTTTTCATGAGATGGACTTAAAGATCTAAAATTCATTCCAGATACACAATATTACCATTTCTCTCAAACATTGTTCACAAATCTGTCTAAATGTGTGATAGTGAGCACTTCTGCTTTGCTGAGATAATCCATCCCACCTCACAGGTGTGCCACATCAATATGCTGATCTGACATCATGATTAGTGCAGAGGTGTGCCTTAGAGTGTCCACAATAAAAGGCCACTCTGAAATGTGCATTTGTTTTGCTTTATTGGGGGTCTGGGGACTCAGAACCAGTCAGTATCTGGTGTGACCACCATTTGCCTCATGCAGTGCAACACAGCTTCTTCGCATAAAGTTTATCAGATTGTCAATTGTGGCCTGTGAAATGTTGGTCCACTCCTCTTCAATGGCTGTGCGAAGTTGCTGGATATTAGTGGGAAGTGGTACACGCTGTCCAGGGGCGGGCCGTCCATTGAGGCAAACCAGGCAATTGCCTGGAGCCCCGGGGCCCCATAAGCCCCTTTGGGGCCCCCAAAATGCCCTCTTTATATTTTGCCCCATATCTATTGTTTTTTATAAAACATCTCTTCACAATAGTATCATCGGGATGTCTAATTACTCGCGTTTTGACGGCCTTTCTGCCAACCGAGCACCCCCCTTCAGTCTGCACTACATGGACTATTCCATTACACATTACGCTCATGACGCTGCACGTTCACGCGTAAATCCAAAAAAGTAAATAGCGGGAGAAGAGACGAGATAAACCTAACCTACCTATACCAAAATGAAGCGAACATACGAGAGCGAACATACGAGAGCGGGTCACAAAACAAACAGAAGAAGGACCAAAGGCAGGACTTAATATCAAAGCTGCCGAAGCTATAAAGCTTTTTTACAGCACCCAGCGCGGTGGCAGCGGGACCGTAGACGGAAGAACAGCTGTCTACATCATTAACCGGTAACGTTCCAGCTCCTACTGTCAATCCAACAGGTGGCTCTGGCTCAGCCAGCAGCTATGCTAATGACGTTAATGTGTGTCAACAAACTGATGGAGATAATTAATGGTGCAACGGATCACGGTTGATCCGTGGTCCATTCGGACCAACCCTCACGGTTTGGGACCCACGTGAACCGCGGATTGGATGCATATATGCTAAAAAAAAAAGACGCCTGTGTGTTCACGTGATCGGCGATCGTGTATTACAGAACAGTTAGTGGCGATCGGAGCCAGCCTCTAGGTCTACTGTAGGCTACTGACAAAAATCACACAACACATTGCCTGTATTTTTGTAACAATATTTAGGCCTATTAGTTTAAGCTATATTTGGCTGCTCCACTTTAAGTCAGCCCAGCCAGGCGATAGTTAAGTTTCAATTTCGTTTTCACCTCCGTGTGTAACAGCTGTTCAGAACAACAGATGATAGGCTTGCGACAGCAGGAGTCAGTCTAAAGCCATCAATGATCAATTTAAGTAAAAAAGCAAAATAAAGCTATCTCTTCCTCCCTCTATCTGTGTATATTTCTCTCTCACCTGCACACTTAGTCCATGCTTAAAGAAGGCAGGGTTATAACCTATTTATTTTTTTGTAATATTTGAAGATTTTATTTCAAATAGGCCTAGACTCTGTGGACACAGGCTATTTTGTAATTCACTGTGTATTTAAAAAATAAAACAACACATTTAATTGAAAGCAAAGTCATATTGGTCTCTAGAATTTTATCCAGGTTAGTGGCAATCATCAACTTCCTGTCAGAGAGAAAGCTTCCTCTTCGTGGCCCCCCTGACACACTTAAAGGCCTACTTCACCGGTTTGAATATGAAGGTGTATTGAATTCAGAGATCCTATGTAGTATAAATGTGCAAAAAAAATTAAAATCGGTTCATCCTAGCCTGAGAAAAGGCAGAAAGAGTGTGTTTTTTAACCCTATATTTCTCTTTCTTGTGACATCACAGAAAGAGAAATATAGGGTTAAAAAAACGTACTTTGTAAATATTACTGTGATGCCACAGTAAAAGAAATCACAGTAATATTTACAAAGTAAGTTTTTTTTAACCCTATATTTCTCTTTCTGTGATGTCACGAGAAAGAGAAATATAGGGTTAAAAAAACACTCTTTCTGCCTTTTCTCAGGCTAGGATGAACCGATTTAAAATTTTTTCGCACATTTATACTACATAGGATCTCAGAATTCAATACACCTTCATATTCAAACCGGTGAAGTAGGCCTTTAATGAACTAGGACTGGGCAATGGACATGTCATGGGTCAGGTTCAGTTAATGGCTCAGTTTGACCCTGTAGTAGAGTAGTCTCATCCAAAATGAAAAAAAGCTAGTGACCTTTGTTCATCCCTTGTATGGAGTATCTCAGTGTGCGCGATATAAGGTACATTAGATGCAAGGGCCCCCAAATGACTGTTCGCCTAGAGCCCCAAAATGGCTAAGTTCGCCACTGACGCTGTCGTATACGCCGGTCAAGCACATCCCAAACATGCTCAATGGGTGACATGTCCGGTGAGTATGCTGGCCATGCACGAACTGGGACATTTTCAGCTTCCAAGAATTGTGTACAGATCCTTGCAACATGGGGCCGTGCATTATCTTGCTGAAACGTGAGGTGATGTCCATGGATGTATGGCACAACAATGGGCCTCAGGATCTCATCACGGTATCTCTGTGCATTCAAAATGCCATCAATAAAATGCACCTGTGTTCTTCGTCCATAACAGATGCCTGCCCATACCATAACCCCACCACCACCATGGGCCACTCGATCCACAACATTGACATCAGCAAAGCGCTCACCCACACGACGCCACACACGCTGTCTGCCATCTGCCCTGAACAATGTAAACCGAGATTCATCCGTGAAGAGAACACCTCTCCAACGTGCCAGACGCCATTGAATGTGAGCATTTGCCCACTCAAGTCTGTTACGGCGACGAGCTGGAGTCAGGTCAAGACCCCGATGAGGACGACGAGCATGCAGTTGAGCTTCCCTGAGACGGTTTCTGACAGTTTGTGCAGAAATTGTTTGGTTATGCAAACCAATTGTTTCAGTAGCTGTCTCAGTGGCTGGTCTCAGACGATCTTGGAGGTGAACCTGCTGGATGTGGAGGTCCTGGGCTGGTGTGGTTACACGTGGTCTGCGGTTGTGAGGCCGGTTGGATGTACTGCCATATTCTCTGAAACGCCTTTGGAGACGGCTTATGGTGGAGAAATGAACATTAAATGCACAAGCAACAGATCTGGTTGACATTCCTGCTGTCAGCATGCCAATTGCACGCTCCCTCAATGCTTGTGGCATCTGTGGCATTTTGCTTTAAGACAAAACTGCACATTTCAGGGTGGCCTATTATTGTGGACAGTCTAAGGCACACCTGTGCACTAATCATGATGTCAGATCAGCATCTTGATGTGGCACACCTGTGAGGTGGGATGGATTATCTCAGCAAAGCAGAAGTGCTCACTATCACACATTTAGACAGATTTGTGAACAATGTTTGAGAGAAATGGTAATATTGTGTATCTGGAATGAATTTTAGATCGTTAAGCCCATCTCATGAAAAATGGGAGCAAAAACAAAAGTGTTGCGTTTATATTTTTGTTGAGTGTATATCTCAGCTTGTGATGGCATTTTTCAAAAACCTGCATTTGAGTTTGGAGAAATTGAACGAAAAAAGCCTAAACTTCTAAAGTGGAGTCATTGTTTTGAAGTGCTTTCGAGATGAGACACTGATTCATGGCCAGTTTGAGGGACTGATATTAAAAAAGAACGAGAAAAAAAAAGCGTTCAAGTTCAGAAAAGCTCCATATAACTGGATTTCAAGCACACAAACCTTGCTTTCACAATCCCCCCATCTCAGAGAGGAACAAAAAAACACACGGCAGAAACTTATAACCATATAAGCCTCAATGAACTACTGGAGGGGGGCCGGCGCTTTAGATTAAAAAGACAAGAAGGCAGCCATGATTCTTCTCATGGTGGCGCTAGAGAAAAAAACCAGGAGGTAATAAAAGTCATTAGATAAAAATCCTCTGGGGGCCACGAATGTCTGTAACAACCTTTGTGCAAATCCATTTTAAGGATGTTGAGGTGTATGTCACAGGATAAATAAATATGTTCACCTTCTGGTAAAGTCATGGGGATCACCAAAGCCAATTGGATTCATCCTAACCCTAACTCGTGAATGTATGTACAAAATGTCCTGGCAACACAGTTAGATATGTATTTTAGTTTCCAAAAGTTGTGGAATGGCCTGCTAACATTGCCTTCCCTGGAGCCAATTTTCCAGCATGGGATAAAAAAAATGTTTACCCCTATATATGACAACTCAACAACTAAATCTACCCTCCTCTCTAAGCGCTCACTCTAATACACATTTAAAAGGAATTTATATTTGCAGTCTGACAATCTGTTCTCCCCGGCCAAGACACAAGTATTTATCACTGGTGCGCTTCTGTAGAGCATGCTAACAAATCACTTGAGAAGGCTGTGTAATTAATGACTACGACGTGAGACAAAATGAGTGTTTCCACACTCTATTAGCATGTATGATGAATATACCTGTCGACATGCCGCTGAAGACATTTCACATTGAATATCATCCCATGGTGTCACTGTGCACCCAGCGTCCTAAGAGAGGCATATTATTAGAGTAACTTAGCTGACACCAATAAACATTGCAAGTGTTTGAGATAGATAGATAGATAGATAGATAGATAGATAAATAGATAGATAGATAGATAGATAGATAGATAGATAGATAGATAGATAGATAGATAGATAGATAGATAGATAGATAGATAGATAGATAGATAGATAGATAGATAGATAGATAGATAGATAGATAGATAGATAGATAGATAGATAGATAGATAGATAGATAGTGTAAGTATCATATGAGAGAAAATCTAACAAGTGTTGTTTGCACTCGTCTTTTCAAACAATAAAAATGTTCAGCCAAATGCAGCAAACAAAGACACGCAAATGATAGTGTATCAGTGAGCCGCCTAGAGGGATCCATAACACCAGAGCAATAAGGATAAAAAACAATAGCCAGATATATAAAAGAAAGAAGCTAGATTGTTTCCATCCAGTTAGCATACGGTGCTAAAAAGCTAGGAATAGATCATGTCAGTGAACTGCCTGTCATTACATAGGCACACAGAAGAAAAGCTCTCCTTAGTGGCGTTGTCCATGACAGCCATTATCAAGATGGATCATTGTCATTTAATGGACAGGTGCCCTATGTTACACGCCTGTGTGTGTGTGTGTGTGTGTGTGTGTGTGTGTGTGTGTGTGTGTGTGTGTGTGTGTGTGTGTGTGGTTCTGTACAGTCTCCAGGCACGTTGGAACTCATCAAAGATGTTCCCGTGATGAGCAGAAGTTCCATGGCAATTCGCAGAGCTCCATATAACACAGGGCATTATTTCTCTCTCAAATTAATTAGCTGAAATTAGATGTCAAAATGGTTAATTATTATGATAAATGTTTTAATGCAATAATAGTGAGAGGAATTAGAACAATGTTAAATCGGGGCACGCACACTCAATGCACAGTTGTCAAGGAGAGTAATGGGTATAATTTGTTTAATGGGAACAAAAATACCCACAAATTCTAATAGCAAGGACAGATAGTGTGTGCGTGAGTGAGAGAGAGGGAAAGATAGAGAGAAAAGCGGAGGAATAATGAATGCAACGGAAAAATGCAACTCATCTCCCTTTGTCGTGAGCGGAGTGAAACGAGGAGTGGGGGCTTGGAGAGAGTCGGCTCATCTTTACTGTGTGTTTGCCTTGCTGAACACAGCGGCACACTTTGAATAGCAGTGAAGACAAAGACCCTCTCATAGCACATCTAATACATTGATGGTAAATTATGCGGATGCTTTGACAAGAGACTCAGTAGTAAGAGGTAGTAATGACTGACTGAGCATCGCTCAAATCAAGCACAGCTGAGTTTGATGTTTGTTTCAGCAGCTTTTTCCAAGTCTCAGATGTTTCAACTTCACAGCTCTGGGCATCTTTACTCAACTTCTAATGAAAACATCTAATCAGCCAATCCTTTAACTTAACCCATCACTCAAAACATCGGACTACTGGGCTTATTTTAAATGTGTTGGTATACGCTTGAAGTCCTCGACTGCTATCCATGTATTTTACTTTAAATTCACTTCTGTTCAACAGCATGTTGAAGACTTTGATATTTTTTTTGATCACAATTCCAGGCCTCGATTAGTTTCTATTCATGCCATGCATTTATATATGGTTGATAGCCCAAGAAAAAAAGTCAAGAAACCCATCACTGTGGATGTTTGTATTGATTGTTGTCAAAGTTAAAACCCTAACCCTAACAGTACACCGTTACTCAGAGCAGGCTTTTCAAATGTGTGCTTCAGTTCAATTCAAAATGCCCCTGTAAGGGGCATATTGAATGAACCATATTGGATGGTAAACACAGTAAACGAGAAAAAGAAAGAAAACCTGTTTATCAAAATGAAAGACTTAAGGCTGTATAACTTGTATTGGATGTCAACCAGTGGATGTCTGAAGGGGCAGATTAAATACTTAAAAACAACTGCAGCAAAAAAAACAAAAAAAAACAGCTGAATTAGTTTGTTGTGGTACAAAATGTGATTTATAACAAAATGTGCTAAAACATGCCATACTGATACGATTCGTATAAAGAATACTGCACTCCAGAACAGTGTCATTCACAGCAGACAGTTTAAAACAACAGATATTGTCTCTTTTTTTTAAACCTGGATTGTTTTGCTTGCGGCCACATTACCCACAATGCAACTCAACCATCAGCAGTTTGTTGACAAGTTTGTAGCTCAACTCCACATCCCCAGATTCTTTCAATTGAAAAACCCTTGACATCCTCAGCCCCCACCTACACTACGCCTACAGTGACATTACTGGAGGCAATCAGATGTTGCCCCTGGAGCCACGCCAAATGCTTTATACATGTTTTTTTTTTCTTCCCACACAGCAGAAGTGTCCTCAAAGAAACAGACTTCGGCTCCCCTTGAACTTGCCAGTCAGAAAACGACAAAAAATGTTTTGTACAACCATACAAACAAAACATGGAGAAACTAACTATCGATTTTTTCCCAACATTCACAAGCGCCGGGATAATACAATCAAATAGTGTACAGCCATCAACATCAATTGATTGGGGTTTAACATATGCAGGTCAGGTCAGGACTTTGACCAGACACAACATTCCCCCTGATGTCTCATCATATAGTCTGCCATCATGCTGTCATCCGCTATCCTAGATTGATTTCGACTGGGGGGGTTGGATTGAAACGTGGCCTCACTTCCACTCAAAACAGTCTTCAAAGTTTTACCTTGTCAGACACAGCCTCGAGATGATTGACGGATGATGTGAAAACTACCGTCAATCATTCGTTCAGTTTAGCCCAGTTGTTAACGGGTATTTTTCAGTGTCTTCTATACTGTAGTGCACTGTAGGTAATTATTACTGTAACTGTGAGTGGCATACAGGTCATTCACTGGGTTCAGTGATCATTTATTCTTCTTCTCATTCAATTACTGAGCAAATAGATAAAGATCCAGTAGCAGTGAGCTCCGGCGATTTAAAACTGTATTTTTTTTTGTACCGGAGAGCAATTAACACTTACAATATCATTTTTCATTCACAATATTGAATCATGCTCATTATATGCATTGTGAGCCTTACTGTACGTTTCGCTGCCGGTTTGCTTCATTTGTAATAGAGAAAAAGGCCGATTGAAAGAACTTTAATGTATCCAATTGCAATCTAATCTGTAATTACATTTGCAATTGATTGCAATTAACTAATGTAATTAACACAATTACCTCTTTAAAAGCACGCAGAAAAGAAAACATGTCAGCAGTGTTTCACCCAGAGGCAGCATAAAGGCAACTTTAAACCAGAAAAAAAAAAAAAAAAAAAAACGCCAGCCTCATCCGATTTGTCTGATCCCATTCATCTGTGGCCACAAAAGTTCACAGCGGGCCCTATAAAATCCTAAACGACAACACCTGTGTTTGGTGCTTGTTTGAAGTGCATAGTGCTGAATGCAACAGCTTGTATGGGGAATATGTGTGTGTATGAAATGGGCTGTCTGATAAGTGCACATAAGTCAGGATCATCTGTTCACCAGGTCACGTCGGCACAATCTTTGTGCTTTGGGCAGCCTGACCTGACTTGTACTCCTCTAGCGGTCCACATAAGGTCTAAGCTGTCTGGCCTCACCATATGCTGACATACAACACTCTGTCTGTCATCGAGGGGCCCCCTCATCCCTGCCTCGGAACACTAAGACCTGAGTGTGTGTATAATGGCTAATCAATTCAATTTGTTGTTTATTTAATTTCCTTAGCATGAACCTTGTATATCTACTGTCCATAGGAGCATGGTCACCTCACACGGAGACAGCCATGTTGCACCGCCATGTTTCTACAGTAGCACAGAATGAGCAAACTTAACAGCCATAGTTGTTTTTATAGCGGGTGTCCGGAGGAAATGCAACCGTTGGAAGACAAAGAAGACGTATTAAAGAATAAATGAAAAAAAAAAAAAATTAACTAGAACTTCTACTCATCACTTGATGTTGTGGGAAGACTTGGCGCAGTGGTGGATGATGCCATCTTTAGTAAGTACCTTCTTGTCCTTGAAGGCCACTGTAGCTTCTGTATTTATTCGCAAGGGAAGAAGCGTTACCAAGAGAGCGTTGCAATCTTTGACTTTCACCACTTGATGACACTAAATATTCCAATATTACAAATGGCACCTTTGTGAAATTGATATGTCACACAGGCTTTTGACAGGCAGATTTGCACCACCTAATGGGCACTTTCTCATTGTTACAGTATTAGGGCCTTTGAAGGTCATAAAAGAGTCTCTGCGGCGACTAGGCTTCATCACCAGGCCATCTTCCACACAACAGAGGGTGACAAATCAAAGGGATGAGAGTGTGTCAGTAAGGTGGTAGGCTACCACAAGTTCCCAGGACACATCCAGTGCTCCTTGTCATAGGTTATCTCGAGTTTAACTGACATGTTGAAGACTATTATCTAGCCTCCTCTAGCCACTCTGTGATGTCTGATCCATTTTCAGTAACTAACTACCAATACTAAATCACTAACTTCATTATTCACCTGCAACATTCACTTGCTATCAGCTCTTGTGGTATTATGACAAGGCTAAATAATTGAAAATCTGTATAGTATGTTTGAAATGTTATGAGGGTTGTGATAATGTTGTAGATTTGAGAATTTCACCCAGTAACATGTTTCTTGAACAATTCAATGAGTACAAACTATTAATTTTGTTACGCCATTGTTAAAAAAAAATATTAAGCAAAAGTCAAAGTTCCCCGTTACCATGCACACCATGTTCCTCTAAATTAGGCAACATATTATTTCATATCAGAAACTACAACAAAATGTTCAAGACCAACCTTCAGAGTTAACAATACTCTGTGTTTCGGGCACAAAGGTACTGAGGTCATAATTTTTATACAAAATGAAACCCATTCAGTGCCATCTCGTATTTTTCTCATCTTACAACAAAAAAAAATCAATTTTTTTAACAATGTGTCTGCCTGTTTTCACTTTTTCTATGTTCTCTTTAAAATGCAATTTCAATATGTTCTCATGCCTTATTCTTCATTTATTTCAAAAGCACTTTGAATTGCCTGTAATTGTGTCTGAATTTTGCTATAAATAAACGTGCCTTACCTTGCTCCTTATACTTGTGCCAGCACAGTTCCCATGGTAGCCTCGCTGTACTTAGCTGAAGACCCGCGGGCCTAACCCTCTACCAAATGCATTCAACAATTACAAAAACATGTATAACTCCAGTGCTGGTGTGGATGTACTACACTCCACTAGTAAAAAAGGCTAGGGAAGAAGAATAAACTAAATATATACAGCACTGCGGCACACTTTTTAGTTTTGTTCCCACAGAGAGACACTTGCATAACCCAGTATACTTACGAGTGACCTTGTTATGAAAAGGAAACAGCGATGCACCTATTTAAAGCAATTAGGGACGGAAGATGTGTACTTAACATGAAAAGCAAAAAATGTAAATGTGTTGTACCTACTGATGCAACCGTATTGTCAGTGTAAATGCGTGATCCTTTAAGTGGGATGAACAGACGCTTTTTGTTTATATATTCCAACAATAGCATGCCTCAGCGTATCTAAGGCTCCTGTGAGAAGAACATCTTCTAAAGTGGCCTTTGAAGTTGCGATCAGGATGCAAGATTGGATGTGTGTGTGTGTGTGTGTGTGTGTGATTTGGGTTACATCTTCTCATCTGGTCTTGGCAATATGGAATCAAGCTTGTTTTCCTTTTTTCTTTCCTCCTCCTTTGCCTCGCTTGTTGCTACCACCATCTGGCACGGGGCTTTGAAAAGCAGGCCAAGTCTCTCCCACCAGAATGGCACGAAAATATACCCACATATACACCCAGCCGTCCTGTCACGCCTGCTACACAGCAAGCCCACAAGACTACAAAGGCAGCGATAACAGGGTTGGCAGGTTGAGTGCAATGCAGAGGCCTTTTTTAAGGGGTCAATGGAGACACAAGATGTTGCTTCAGAGGGCAAAAATGCATTAAGGTAAATTGTCTTTTAGGTCTAAAAATAAAGTGATCAATTATAAAAAAAATCCCAAAGGTCTTCTTATCCAGGTGGAAAATTTACGATCAGCATATAGAGATGCAGACAGTGGGCTCAGTTTAAGTCAGGCTGGAGAAAGAGACAAGGAGGAGGGAGGGAGGGAGGATAATGTGTTCAGAGCCCCAGTGACTTGTTTGTGTAGTTAACTTTCTGCTCCCGTCAGTGTGGAGGAACTCCATTGACTGGTCTCTGTCGAAGGCCAGGGCCATTTGCATAACCTATTCCCTCTCTCTCGTGTTGCCAGTCGCCCCAGCCTCTCCCCTCAGTCTCCGTTTACTCTGTGACCGGGGGCCATGTTGGATCGCTACCACTGTTGTGCCGCGTCGGTTCCCCTGTCCATGGCCGGCCCTTAATTGCCTTGGTTTTATGCTGGGTCAGGCTGTGTGCGATACAAACTCACTAAGTAGGCCTCATTGTCACAACGACCTTTAAATTGCTCCCTCTCTCCAACACACACACACAAAAACACACACACTGTGCCCACATTGCTAGAGTTAAACTTGGCTTTTTACTATGTCTGTTTGCTGGGAACTTGCATCTTTCTTTCAAAGAGAGCCTGTATTTCAAATCATTAGTGGCATATCTGCTGAAAAAAGTAAGTATGTGCATATTAAGACATACTGTAGATTGGCACTGCATGATGTCAAAATTGACTCCCAACACAGTTCGAATACATTTCCGCTATAATCTGGTCAAATTGTTTTTGATTTTGTTTTGATTGTCTTTCAGATGTGATATTACCGGTTGAGTAATTTCATCATGCTTCATTGATATACTGTACATGATACAGAGGCTGGCTATTAAACATGTTCTGTTCTTCAAAACATTTCTATAAAAAAAAAGTCCATTAGCTCAAAGTTCACGGCATTCTATGTCATTCTATCAAATGTGCCATTTTAGATATCGGTTAAATTCCCTGTACTGTGTCAGGAATCCCTCTGTATTCACAAGAAAGTGCTTGATATTTATATTTGCCTACTCTGTGTGAGTGTCTGAAAAAAATAGGGTTTTAAAGGAATAGCTCACTATTTTGAATTGTTAGCTATTTGCCTCACTTTCGAATGGAAAAGGATTAGGGCAGGATTATTCTCAGAATTATGAGAGGTCTGAGATTAAAGTCAGAATTCTGAGGAAAAAGACAGACTTCTGAGCTTAAAGTCAGAATTCCGACCCCTAGTGTCTATCATAGAGAGACTATTGAATGAGGGAGTCATTTCCGACGTTATTCTTGTATCAGGCTAAGGAAAAGCATTATACATTTGATTACAGTAAATGCATACCTGTGTAGCTCATCTCCAGCTGCACATACTGCATGGGAGGTACTCTTTATACTAAATCACTCCTGTAGTTGTCCATAGGGGGGACATTGTATAGTATCTTCCCCCTCTTGGAGACAGGGAAACCTTCTGCCTCTACTGTCCCATATTTGTTTCCTTTAATCCGGATAGAATCATGCCAGCTGCTGCACTCTCTGTGGGTGCTGATGTCAAAGGTGGTGTTCTAACTTTGAGCGACCATGATTTACACAGGCTGATATCACTGGTCATGGGGTTGCCTTTGTTTTTAAATAAATATGTTGCAAAGTTCCCGCCAATGTAAATCATTGCATCAGCAGTTTGCGCCCTGATAGGGATTTACTGTATATTTCAAAATGTCGATTGTCAACCCTAAAGAGCTCAACAGAGGCTCCATACTGTATATCATGTTATCTCTTAATCTCAAATCTGCCGTGCTACGTATTTGTAAATCTCAAGAAAAAACACACACAGTTGAAAGGTAAGTCAAACTGATGAACTCTTTAACAAATGGCTGCCTGGTCATGTCTTAGCGTTTTAACTCTCATTAAAATGGATTAACCTTTTTAAATGTGGGAGTATGCCCAGTCACAAACACACCTAGAGTAGAACAGCTGCAATAGTACAAGGATGAACCGACATACCCGACTTCCTAATGTGAAAAGAGTTGGAAATGAGGCCGGGGAAAAAAAAAACATGATTAACTTTTGGCAATACTCTGACTTGTGAAACTGGCATATTTTGACAATTGCGTAACAGCGGCACAGGTGGGGGGCCTCGACTCGGTGCCATCTAGTTTAGTGGAGCAGCCAACAAAGATCAAAGAGGCAAGCATCAAAACTATGGGATGCCGCACTTCTGGAGCCCCACCACACTCCTTTTCATTGTCTTCTGTGCATCTCTGCGCACAGCTAGCGCCTCTATCACTCTTGACTCCATTGAAAGTGTAAAGTGAAGATGCCAAAACTACTTTTACAAACTCTGAAAACAATATAGACAGAGAAAGGAATAAAGATGTGGTTAGAATGGCCCGTATTGGTCTTGCCCTACTTTTGTAAATATTTACAGTTAGTGCAAAATATATAAATTGGCATTCTCTACAAAAGTTAAATACTTCATAATAAAAAAATATTGACACATGCGCGTTCATGTCTTGGCACTTAATGTGAAGCGTGGCCATGACCCTGGCTCTACAAAGAGAGAATTGGATACTGCACTGAATGATGGTGGCCCATTCATTCCTATGAAAACTGACACTTGATGCATGTGCCAAAAAAGCCTTTCACAGGCCTGCACAAGCTTCTGCATGTTGGAGGTCATTTATCATGCATAAACAATACATTATAACAATGTGGCCGCTGCCTTACAACCAGTTCTGTTTCAATCATTGCATGTGTAGAAAATGCGAGGGCTGAGGAAGTGTACTGTGCTTGAGTACAGAACGGAGCACTCACACTGGTCAAACAAACCAGACTTCAGGGGGCAAACATACTTTGGCACGGCACATAAGGCCTAGTGTGAATGTGCCTTTGGAGCTTACAGCGGACCATTCAGTCTCACCGAGTTAATATAAGATGGTCTTCGTCCAAAGCTAAGCTAACACTGTGCTGGCTCCAGTATCTTACCTAGTATTCAGAAAATAATGTGGTTTCCATCTTCCCAGCGGTTAGGAAAAATAAAAAATAAACTAACCAGATATCTGTTTTGCTTCACAGATTTAAACAACTAAGTAAATACATCTTGCTCAATATCTCTTATAGTCAATGGCACCATTAACACTGTCAAAATGAATTGTACATTATGCATGGCACACAAGAGCAGGAAAAGGAAGATGCTGGAGGTTGAAGTGGGATTTCTCATTTCCAATTTCCTGAGTAAAAGATTGGGGTTGTATTAAGGGAGACTTCCCCCGCCCCCCCTAGCTTTTCACAGAGTGCGCTTTCCCTGTGTTGGCATTGTTGATATGGCTTGCCTCATATTGATTTTCCTTTAGTATCAGATGTAATGATAAGCGTAAGAAAGTAGCAGCAGTATTGCAGCATTCCCGTGCAGGTGGGCTGTAATTGCTGTGTAAATGGACAGTGCGGTCATCTTATCTTTAGCTCTACGTATAGTGGAAGCTGGAAAGAGAAAGATGGTTCACCTTGTGACACACAAATGAGTTTGTTTTCAGAAAAAAAGACAAGGTGATGAAAATGTGGGTGAATAGATGTGTGGGGGAGGTAACGTGTCTGTTTACAGCAGAGTTGGTTTGTGTTAGAGACATACAAAGTAGAAAGGGAACGTGAATAATGTATGAGGCAAGGATGGATGAAGAGAATGATGAGGGATGAAAGAAAAGATGAATGAATTTCCAGTGTACGTAACAATTAAGATAACGCAGAGATGATGGGCTTCTCAAATGATGCAATGTACCGACCCATAGGAAAATAAAAACACAACTTCATTTATATATTTTACTTAAATAACGTTTAAGAAGTCTTAGTACTGTGTGGCATGTACTGTGTTCCTCATAGTTCACATGAGCAGACTGGATTATTACATACAATAAAGAAAAGTGGAGATGGCTTGAAAAAAAGGATGAGTAGTATAGAAAATACATGCTTTCAAGCGTTGCATTATTGATAGAAATCCTTTGAGTAAGTTCCAAGTACCTTCAGCTTAAAGGACAGGATAATGGTGGCAGTGCAAGAGTGCGTCAATAACACAGGGGCCTCACACTATCCCAAGATGACTCTTGGGTATTCAATAGCAACGATCCTCCAACAACATGTGTTCCTGGTATTAAGCCTAATGTATCTGCCTAAAGCTCATGCAATCAGACCATAAGATGTGAGGATATCCTATGGATTTTGCCATACATCCCTTTAGTTGCCAGCACAATAACAAATCAAGGTTTAGCGGTGTTGTCTTGCGAAAATCACACTCTTAGCTAAGTGTTTTTATGTACCAATGTATTTCTTATTTTTACCGACTAGAATTATCTGTAATTGGTTTGAAAGTGATACACACTGAAGGAGAAAATAGATCTGACATCACATCATAAATGAAGTGTAAAGGCCATTTCAAAAGGGAAATTAAAAACATGATTTACTAATTAAGACATGATTTTTTTGCCCTTATACCTGCACAAAAGCGAAACAAACAGACGGGCATATCCAGACATGTGAGGTCAATTCAGTATAGAGTTGGTGACTTGCAAAGTGCACATATCTTATTTGCAGCATTCAAAAATGAAGAGATATACAGTGAGCCAAGTTTTGGATCATGTTTTTGGTGAAAATGGCCACCTGATTCTAAAAATAAGAGGTGTCAGGTCTGACAAAGCACCAAGGACAGAAAGACAAACCTATTGTGCTTTACCTGCAAGAAATATCTCCGCAAAAAACACTGAAAGTGTTGCTTTTTGTCACACATCTGAATACACACACAAACACATGCACACAGAGACTTTTACTCTGTTTTTTTTACTAGTTTTGGAACTAGTAATTGATTTTGATTGGTTTGATTTGTTGACTGGTTGTTGTTTATTTGACCTTACAATCTATATTTTGTGTTGTGACTTGTTCTGGTTTTCATTGTGTGTTTGTATAATGCTGAAATAAAAGTGTTTTTGCTCTTTTCTGAAATACATATTAATGGGTCGTAATTGACCAGTAACACTGTAGATATTAAAAAAGACAATAATATTAATATGAAAAAATAAATAAAACCAATTTAGTTAAGAAATGTGTTCTCATACCCCTCAGTAATAATCAGGTAACACAACAACCACATATTTTTTATATGATTCTCTTGAGGTTCATTTTACAATTTGTTTTATTGAAATTGAGGCGCATACTGACAAAAAAAGGCCCAGTCTCCTACACCAAAAATATTAAAAACAATATTTTCATGGATAAGGGATCCTAACAAGGTAACCAAGAGATGAGAAACAAATTTGATGATAGATAATTGTTTTTAGTGTTTTTTACAGCTGATTTCAGACACGGGTCGAAACCGACCCGCTAACACCATGGATGGTAGCAGAAAGTTAACACAGGAGGAAGGTTAAATTGTGCTTGTTGCTCCAAAGGGCATCCCATCAACAAAAGCAAAATGGGAAAAACCCTACATTTAACATGCCAGAGGAAGATTTTACAATTGGAATGTTTCACTAAAACATGACCTAGATTGTCACATATCAAACCTGATTCATTGTCTTTCAATGGAGTAATCGATTCAACAAAACAAACATTTCGGCATTAAAAGATTAAAAACTGAATCTTTTTCACAAATGATCTTGTCTCATTGTTTTTTTCTTTTCTTTTAGACACAAAGGATCATCCAGTAAATCAGATGCTGAGCCCATTAATCCCTCTGTGTTTTAATACCCATTCATTCTGTTGTTTCGATTATTCCTTCATTTGCTCTTTCACACACTCGATGTGAACACTAGATGTCTATTGTCTAGAGACATGCAAACAGAATGAGTCAGTGGAGTGCTTTCCATCAATGATGTTATGCACCCAATAATGGTCCATTAATCACTCGTTTGTTTGCAGCCTTTTGAAGTCATTCATAACTATCACTTGAAAAATCATGTATACCGCGTACAGCCTCCACAGAATGAAAACCAAACACAGTCACTCCATCAGAACCTATACCCAATAAAAAAAAGGTTTTCCTCGGCTCCATTCAAAACAGTGGACTCCTGTTGAGGCTGAATGAGTGCTATCTGCTGGGTAACTTTGTCAACATCATAATCATCTTTGATTGGTGTTTCCATGCAGTAGAGAACACAACAGATGCTGCATCATTACCCATACTGTCTTGTGGATTCACACACACACACGCACACGCACACACACTTACAAGTGTGTACAGGAATGGGGCGTGATGGATAATTTGCTGCTGTTAGTTAGTTTAGTTTTTCCTTAAGGTTTTATATTTTGTATTTCACTAACTTTGTGTGCATCAAAAAATAAAATAAATATATATATATATATATCTATGTTGTTTGTATAAAGAAATAAGTCATTTTAGTTGCAATGTAGATTTTATTTGAAACAGAAAAGAAAATAATTTCCTATAAACTATGGTTCACACACACACACACACACACACACACGCACACACACACACACACACACACACACACACACACACACACACACACAGATACTCCTCCCACTGCTAGGAGATGAAAACAGTTCACCCAGAGGATAATGGATTAGTATAAATGTAAGAAGATTCTGCTGTGTGTGTGTGTGTGTGTGTGTGTGTGTGTGTGTGTGTGAGCGTGCGTGCGGCATACATGTTAGTGTGTGTGTGTGTGTGTATCCTATATCAAAAACAGCTCATCTTTTAGATACACACACACAGAAAAATCCATTATACAGATACCATGTTTAATCTGTCACTTGAGATGGGAGGGAGGAGGGAAGGGGCAGTTGTGTGTCTCTGTACAGATAATAACTAAGTATAGACTTGACGATACAAACCTTTTTACTGCATCTGGTCATTCTAGCAAGAAATCAATGGCCAAAATAGGTCATGCATGAGTTCAAGTCACACACACACAACCAAACATCAATTAACTGCATCTGGGTGGGGAAACATATCTGAATGTATTTTTTTTTAATGGACTACAGAATTCCCCTCTGACATTTGAGACACAGCTTTTTTTCTTCAGTGGACACAAAATGTTTTTTGTTGCAGCAATTGAGACGCTTTGAGGAGTTCAACACTCCGAGAACCGCTTCGGGCTATGGACACTTGAAGAAGATTCCAGCGGTGGATTGTCAGTTTAGCATGAGTTGGGCTAAATTTGGGCTATTTGGGATTTTAAAAAATAGATCAATATGCGTGTGGTAAAGGCCAATTAAATTTTACTCCACATAACCTCCCTCCTGATGTGCATTTCACTATGAGACTTCTATTTAATTGCTGTTTGCCTATAAGGAGGGGCGGAATACTATTACATTTTTTATTTATTGTAATGTGTTAAGACTCAAACTTAATGCAGTGGTTACTCGGATATAACTATAGCCAATACATTGTATATTATTTTTTCAGTGTACTTAATCAACATCAAATAATATCAAAGGGGGCCCAGACATGTGCCCTGTGGACTGTTGAATAATCAATCTATGATACCACTACTTATATCACCCTCTGACTCTGGAGGGGTGTGGCCATTCTGATTGATATGATTATGACCCCTGCATGCTTCCCCTGTCGGCCCTGCCACTGTCTATAGTTTATTAGCTTTCCTTATTCATGTCAATTCAAAGTTCATATACATCACATTTAAGACAACCTCAGCTGACCACAAGAACAAATGTAAGCAAAATGATAAAACGAACGCCTTTAAATTGCTGCTGCCACACTCTAATCTGGTTCCTCCTCATCATCATCAACCTTATGAACTCAACACCCCGCTTTCTCTTGACTAAACCTCATCCCCCTCCCTCTCTATCTTTCTTTGCAAATAATTTCCCCTTAGCCTCTGCCTTTGAAACCGCAGTGTGGAAAACATGGATAAGCAGCGAACACAGTGCATCTACAACACTCAGGCCCCCACCACCAACTACCCGCCAATCTCAGTGACCTGACCATCTGTGACTGAGAATTCCAGTCTTTAACTAAACCCCCCGTCATACTGGTCTCCACAGCTACTGTGTGCAGCAGTTCTAGTGGTAGTGTGTGTGTGTGTGTGTGTGTGTGTGTGTGTGTGTGTGTGTGTGTGTGTGTGTAGGGGGGGGGTCCTGCCGGAGCATGGGGTAAGCTCCACTCAAAGCTGTCGTAAACACCACTAATGCATCGCTAAACTTGGGGAATCTCATGTGCCTCCGCGCACACGCTAGTTTGCATCTGTATGATTGTGTGTGTGTGTGTGTCTGTTGCGCACACGCACACACACACACACACACACACAGCCGACTAATCCCTCATAAACCTACATTTTATCGCTTACCACACCATTAGCTCAGCTGTGGCATTCTGCCTGGAGATGTCAAAACAGAGGCACTACAAGAGTCTGTGCTATTTCTTTGTTGCTCCACGCCTAGAAATCCACATTTCCCAGGGCCTTGTGCGAGATGAAAAGAATGATGTCTTTCTCAGCCGGGAAACAATGTAATATTAACTGCAATCAGACACTTTTTTTTTCATGAAGCCGAAAAAATTTAAAACAAGATGTAAATTTAGACACTTTGAACTGCAGCTTTGGTAACTATGTTTTCTCTTCATTTACAGTAGATTTTGTCATCTCTTTAAAGGGAAGTATAATGCTAAAGTATTAGGAGTGTGTGTTTGCTGAAAAAAAAAAAAAAAAAACGAGGGTTGATACACAGGGTTACAGGGTTGTAACCAAAGGGGGCCCACCATAGCTAGCAACATGCCAGTTTACAGAGCCTATAACACCAGTTTTTTCCCCCGCACACAGTATGTACAGTTAGCTGATTGTTTGGAGACATCTACACATTTTGACAAAGTGATTTTATGAACAAGCTTTCGCCAGAATCACTCAGTGCGTTTACATGCAGACTCATAATCGGGTAAATAAACGAATAAGACTTCAACAGGACTTGTAAAATGCATGTGAACACCTTTATCCGATCTACTTCACACGCAAATCGGCACATTAACGGACAAGCAAAGTCGGATAAGAACACCTAGATAACTCGTTCATAGTCGGCATTCTACCTGCATGTATATGGGATCGCATATCGGAGTTTGCGTTCTGCGCTTGCTCGACAATCCCTGCGGAGGATTTCACAAGGAAATGGAAGGAGGCGATGTAATAAATAGTAGGGATGGGGCCGATCCGATCCAGTATCGGTATCGGGTCCGACATGGCCGACATCTGCATATCGGATATCGGACTGTCAGCTCCGATATATAACTTTCTAAGAGCGAACGAGCCTGTGCGAGCATGCACCGACGTTCGGTGGAAGGAGAGAGGACACCACTTTCTAGTTAGACATACAGTGCATATCAGTTTGTTAGCCAGTGAGCTAACCCAAGTCAAGGAAGTGGAGAGGCTTCTGCACTGTGACAAATTATACTATGTAAAATACAGCCAGAGAAAGGAAGACTGTGCAGACAAACAGACCACCACATACTCTAGTGGGGCAGAAGTGATCATTGAGAAGGATTATTTTGTGTGATTCTATAATTTATATGTTCATTAAAATATTGCATAGTCTAGGGGGCTCCCTTAGCTCAGTTGGTAGGGCGTCCCCCCCCCCGGGCCGGGCCCGGCAGCAGACCCGGATTCGATTCCCGCCCGCGGTCGTTCTCTGCATGTCACTCCCCTCTCTGCCCCATTTCACCTCTGTCTCTCTGCACTATCAATAAAGCATAAAAATGCCAAAAAAATATCTTTAAAAAAAATACATATATTGCATATTCTGCCTTTAAGATAAACCTACAGTGTGTTCCAAATTATTATGCAAATGATATTTGTCTCAGATTTTCCTAAATAGTCGATGCAAATGACAGTCAGTATAATTTTCAAGTCATCAACCGTTAAAGTATGATTCAAATGTTATTGAACAAACCTCCAAATGATAACGGTATTTTTTTTCAAAAATAAAAAACTCAAAATGCACCGTTCCAAATTATTATGCACAACAGAGTTTCAAAACATTTTATAGGTTGTAAAGAAATAAAAATGGTCATTTGTTGAATTTGCAGGATGTGGAGGTCATATTTAGTGAAATCAAAAGCTATTTCAATCAAAACCATCTTAACAGGCCAAGTTACATGTTAACATAGGACCCCGTCTTTGATATCACCTTCACAATTCTTGCATCCATTGAACTTTTTTGAGTTTTTGAGAATTTCAGCTTGAATATCTTTGCAGGATGCCAGAATAGCCTCCCATAGCTGCTGTTTTGATGCGAACTGCCTCCCAACGTCATAGATGTTTTGCTTGAGGATGCTCCAAAGGTTCTCAATAGGGTTGAGGTCAGGGGAAGATGGGGCCACACAATGAGGTTCTGTCCTGTTATGCCTATAGCAGCCAATGACACAGAGGTATTCTTTGCAGCATGAGATGGTGCATTGTCATGCATGAAGATGCTTTTACTACGGAAGGCACTGTCCTTCTTTTTGTACCACAGAAGAAAGTGGTCAGTCAGAAACTAAACATACTTTGCCGAGGTCATTTTCACACCGTCAGGGACCCTAAAGGGGCCAACCAGCTCTCTCCCCATGATTCCGGCCCAAAAAATGACTCCGCCACCTCCTTGCTGACGTTACAGCCTTGTTGGGACATGGTGGCCATTCACCAACCATCCACTACTCCATCCATCTGGACCATTCAGGGTTGCACGGCACTCATCAGTTAACAAGACTGTTTGAAAATTAGTCTTCATGTATTTCTGAGCCCAGTGCAACCGTTTCTGCATGTGAGCATTGTTTAGGGGTGGCCGAATAATAGGTTTATGCACAACTGCAAACCTCTGGAGGATCCTACACCTTGAGGTTCGCGGGACTCCAGAGGCACCAGCGGCTTCAAATACCTGTCTGCAGCTCTGTAATGGCATTTTAGCAGCTGCTCTCCTAATCTGATAAATTTGTCTGGCAGAAACCTTCCTCATTGTGCCTTTATCTGCACCAACCTGTATGTGCTCTGCATCAGCCACAAATCTCTTCACAGTACGATGATCACGCTTAAGTTTCCGTGAAATATCTAATGTTGTCATACCTTATCCAAGGTATTGCACTATTTGATGGTTTTCGTCAGCAGAGAGATTCTTTTTCTTTCCCATATTGCTTGAAACATGTGGCCTTCTTAATAATGTGGAACGTCCTTCTTAAGTAGTTTTTCCTTTGATTGGGCTCACATGGCAAACTAATTATCACAGGTGTATGAGATTAATTTCAATGATCCAAGGCATCCTGAGACACAATATCATACATGAGTTTAATTGAAAAACAAAAAAAATTAAAGTTTATGACACTTCAATCCAATTTGCACAATCATTTGGAACACGGTGTATATGCATTTGTGTATATATCTTGCTCTTTTAAATTAGAATTGGATAACAAACTTTACAATAAGGTACACAAAAAAGAGTAGTTACCCTTTTAAAAAGAGTAGTTAATCTTTTGAAAATAGTAGTTTACCTTTTAAAAAGGATAGTTAACCTTCCAAAAAAGAGTAGTTAACCTTTTAAAAAGAGTAGCTACTGTTCCAAAAAAGAGTAGTTATTGTTCAAAAAAAGAGTAACTACTCTTGTTTGCCAGGTTAACTACCCTTTTTAAAAGAGTAACTACTCTTTTTTGGAAGGTTAACTATCATTTTTAAAAGACTAACTACTCTTTTTAAAAGGTTAACTACTCTTTTTTGGAAGGGTAACTACTCTTTTTGGAAGGTTAACTACTCTTTTTAAAAGGGTAACTACTATTTTTGGAAGAGTAACTACTCTTTTTTGGAAGGTTAACTACCCTTTTTAAAAGGTGAACTACTCTTTTTAAAAGATGAACTACTCTTTTTAAAAGGTTAACTACTCTTTTTTGGAAGGGTAACTACTCTTTTTTGGAAGAGTAACTACTCTTTTTTGGAAGGTTAACTACTCTTTTTTAGAAGGTTAACTACTATTTTTGGAAGGGTAACTACTCTTTTTTGGAAGGTTAACTACCCTTTTTAAAAGGTAAACTACTCTTTTTAAAAGGGAAACTACTCTTTGTTGGAAGGGTAATACTCTTTTTTGGAAGAGTAACTACTCTTTTGTGGAAGGTTAACTACCCTTTTTAAAAGGTTAACTACTCTTTTTAAAAGGTAAACTACTCTTTTTAAAAGGTTAACTACTCTTTTTTGGAAGGTTAACTACTCTTTTTAAAAGGTTAACTACTCTTTTTTGGAAGGTTAACTACTCTTTTTAAAAGGTTAACTACTCTTTTTTGGGTAACTACTCTTTTTTGGAAGAGTAACTACTCTTTTTAAAAGGTTAACTACTCTTTTTAAAAAGGTAAACTACTCTTTTTAAAAAGGTAAACTACTCTTTTTAAAAGGGTAACAACTCCAAAACCCAGATATCGGAATCGGATCGGAACTAAAAATAGTGGATCGGTGCATCCCTAATAAATAGTAGTGTTGTTGCCGGAAAGGAACCGCTCTATAACCACTTGTTCAAAGGGCTACAGCGCTACATAGCATAGTGGAGTCAGCCATGCTCCATTTATCAAATATTTGAAAGGCCATGTTTACTCAGACAAGTGACGCGGTCCGTTCAAGGGGGAAGGAAGTTCGGTATATGCCTTAATCCAATCTGGTTGTCCCATGGAAACGCTTTAACTGATAATGAAGGGATTAAGGCTTTGTTACTTCCTGGATTCATACCACAAACACATCTTCCTTGAAAAGGTTTGATGGAATAAAATGCAGGGAGGAAATATTTCACCCGCTTAGACAGACAGACAGACAGACAGGCACACACACACACACACACACACACACACACACACACACACACACACACACAAATACAAAGGTAGCAGACAGAGGCTGTCTACAGAGTGGAATCAGTGACAGAGAGCGATCTCCTGGGGGGTTTGAGCTGGGGAGCGAGGTGACACTGTAACAGTCTCTGATCAACTCGGGAACTGGGGAAGTGTATGTGTGCTTGCCTGTTTGTGTGCTTAGTGTGTGTGCATGCACATGACCTCACCTGTCTTTACATTTGTTTGTTTGCGAGTCAGTGCAGGTGTCACAGAGTGTCTGTTATAATGCATTTGTGTGGGTGCGCTGGTGGTGCAGTGGTTAGAGTGTGTCCCTAGAGGCTTATGCTGCACAGCAGACCCAGGTTCAAATCCAACCCGTGGTCATTTCTCTGCATGTCCTCCCCTATATGCCCCATTTCAACCCTATCTCTCCAAATATGTCTAATTAAAAATGTTAAAAATTAAAATTAATTAATTAAAAATTAAAAATATAAAAAATAAAAAAAAAAATGCATTTGTGTGTATGTGTGTGTGTGTGTGTGTGTGTGCATTACCCGTTTCCTTCAGAGGCCTAGCACTCACACATCAGTGTGTGTTTAATGGAGATGAGGAAAACCTTTACAGTGAGGTGTTGGGCCTCCGTATATTTTCATTTGACATCCAAGTTAGCTGCAACGAAAAAAACATTTTCTGCAAAAGAATAAGAAAAAGAAAAAAAAATAGAAGCAAATTGTTTCCTCAACAGCTGTAGGCTTTTGAGTTGGTAATTTTCATTCATCTCAGGGTAAACAATGCAATCAGGAGACCGGGGCTCACCCAAGTCTCAAAACACACCAGACTGCCAATGAGTGGTAAGGAAAAATGCCGCTTCCAGAATAATTATGTGTTTTCATGTGTATCTTGCACCGTCCATATTTACCATAAAACAACCTGCTTTGTTCTTCTAATACAGTTGTTTTATTGTGACAAACTCACACTAAAGCTTACTGCTTTAATAATACCCGCTGAGCAGATTGTCCATTAATTAAACGGACTACGCTTCAAAAAGGCACCATGCACAGTATGGTTGTTCCCATGGTAAACACAAAAGGCATCCGGAGCTTGTTTTTTTTGTTCATAGCTGGCCTTTTTCTCTTTAACAAACAAAGTCAATTTCCTGTTTGAACAAAGTGACTAGATATTCAAAGAGGAACTAATCTTTCTCAGGGAGATGGTAAAAAAAACACCCACTCCATGGTGACCTGTGATTCACTCTTCTTAAGACAGCAGAGACAAAACACTTGAGTGAGGTGAGGCGAGGGTGAGGGGAAAAACAACAACATTCTGCCAGAAACAAAATAAAGAAACTTTGGAAATTAAATTAAATGCATTTCCATGGTGCCAACATTTGCTTTTAGGTTGTCACTGGGTGTTTTTTTTTGTTTTGACATTAGCTCTTTGACTCGGCTGTCACGATAAAATCAAGCATTATCTTTTGTGTTGCTCCCTTTGTTTTTGTTTATTTTTCATTTTTCTATTTGGCTGGGCATTTTAATGAGGGATCAACTCTCAACCCCTACATTTATAAATATGTTTGATGCCACAATTTGATGAGCCATTTGCCCCCACCATTTGGTTAATATTCATTGTTTTATGCTAAAATAGACTGTAGTAATAGTGCCAATGACAAACATCTTGAGCTTTCTATTCATCTCATGCCAAAGACAAGACTGTTTTAATCTTACAAGATAAACACAGGATTCATTTGAGTTTACGCATTGGAACAAAAAACAATGCCATGTAGGAGAAGAAAGCAGTGTTCACTTCAAGGATGCAGAAAAAAAAAACATGGGACAGATATTTGCAACTGATTTTTTTTCTCAACAACAGTACAAACTTTAAAGGTCCTATATGAGAGAAATAAAAATCATAAAATGTGTGACTAGAGATTCCAAAGTCTTCCCTTATGACGTCATAAGGGACAAGCCACACCCCCTCATTACCAACTTAATAATATTACCTCGACATGTGATAAGAACTCCCCCAGATACCCCTGAATCTAACTGGCAGTCAGATGCAAACCGGCAGTTAGATTCAGAAGCACATAGGTTGGTAGTCCACTGGATTGCAGGGTCGGTGGTTCGATCCCCAGTCTCCCCGCCACATGTCATATGTCCGTGGGCAAGACATTGAACCCCAAATTGCTCCCGATAGTAAGTGTGCACCCTGCATGGTAGCTGCTGCTATCGGCGTATGAATGTGTGTGTGAATGGGGGAATGAAGTGGATATAAGTGGGGTCAATTTACACCTAGCTTAGCTTGGCGTCAAGAATGTCACTGTGTCCGTCCAAGAAATAGTTCTGAACATAATATATCAATTTAATTGTATTTTATTTGATACGGACGATGCAATTCAACATAGTTTCAAAATGAAAATGCTGCTGTGCTGCATAGAGTGTTTATTGTCTATTAGCCTGAGTGGGCTTTTACATGTTCAGTGTAATAAAGATATATAAAGGTGTTGGTATAATAAAAACCCTAACACACTACAGACATGGATATACAGTAAAATACACATCACGCAATACATATTCACCATACACTTTGGCAATTCATGGTATGATTATCGAAAAATTGGCAAAGCCCTGGTTTGCATTTAGCCAGCACTTACCCTTTTGTCCTAAAAGATTTGATATCTGGAATTAATTTGCTTTCAGTTGAATGTGTTCCAGAGTCGACAGGCTTTTACGGAGAAAGCTGTTTGTCCAAACTCAGATCTATGATGTGATATTTTGCCCTTTCCAGTCAGCATGCTTCTAGTTACCCTGATACCGTCTTGTCTTTGGGGATATCTGGAAAGAGGCTCTGGGGCTAGACTGTTGATACATTTGAAAGCTAATTTCAGAAAATAAAAATGAGTAAAGCTCTCTTAGCTAAGTAGATTATATCGTTTTAGTGGGGATAGTGATTCCGGAAAAAGGCTTTGTGTCCATTATTTCCAGTGCCTGATATTATAAGGATATAAGATGTCTGATAGATGGTGATGCTGAGCCCATACTGTCATACAATATGAGAAATTAGAGAAAATCTTAGAGTGCTTGGATAGCTTGGCTGCCTCAAGTGCCGGATTCATGATTTGAAACAATTACAATTGCCCTTTCTGATATATTCCTCACATCAAATGTGGGCTAATGATCTTACATTGTTCATAAGAACTCAAACTTGCTGGCATTCTATTATTCCATGTCTTAACCTTTAATAAAGTGTTGAGTTGAGTCACAGGTCTTACAAATACAGAGCAGTGTTTCTTAATGAAACAGGTATCAACGTTATACATGTCTTCTGCCTTAGAATGTGATAATTTATTCTATATATATATATTTATTTAAGAGCGAGAGAGAGCAATCGTATCACCTAAAATGGCGAACTATTGCTTTAAGTATAAAATCAAGCTCACCAAACCTTTACAAAGCGTAATGAACCAGGAGGCAGTGTGGTATCTCTGTGTTCATCTTATTTAGTTGTCTGGTCTGAGCCTAGGGAGGCAGGAATGTGTGCACATTCACACGCCCCATTGTGCTGAGTCAGTGGGGAAAACCTCCCTTATTGCTAATAATCCCAGGTCAACACAAGTTGTACAAACACAACGGAGCTCCCACCACCACCACACTCTCCTCTCTGGTGACCACAGAGACTAGCTAGCCGATACCTTTCTACAAAATCCATATTGGTCTCTCGAGGATAAATAAAAGTTAAATGAAATGAAAAATGAAATATATTAGTTGCTTGAACAGAAACAGCGGATTGATTCTTCACCGGCGTGCAATTGGCAAAAAAAATAAAAGGTCACCATTATTAAGACATGAAAACACTGCAATGTGGGATGGTGTGACATTCAGTCCTAGAGGAAATGAAGTTGACTTAAAGCTAAGTGTGCATTTCCCAAATGTCAACATGGCTCACACATGCAAAAGCTGATTTTATTAGTGGATTTTTTTCAAGAAGCCGCTGCGGTTTGGGGCTGAGGCATGGTAGCTGTGAGCTTACTCTTCAAAAGGATTATTTTTCCTGAATCCTACAAGCTTAGGGAATAACTTATTGTGTCACTGTAGAATACATCTGGTGGATCCATGCTGTGTACTGTTCTGCCTCTGAGGAGGCTGCTATTGGACTTATAATGCCATCCCCTATTTGTTTGTATATTCGTTATATGCAGTAATCAGCTCTTTGAAAGTCTAGCTAAGGTAAAAACCTGCTTAACGGATTTCTCTGTTTTTTCTTGACGTAGAATATTTAAATATACAATCATATGCATATGTTGCTAGGTATACATATGCAAATACTATGTGTACAACATAGGTATTCATAATATCATGGCGTAATCCTCTATAGAAATACAAGTTAGGTTTGGTGACATTTTGAAATATTGAGTAGTAAGCTTCTGTCTGCAGCGTTTTTAATAGGATTGTCAGATGTACTGCTGTATGTGTGTCTGCTTGTTCCATCCTACCATTTTTTTCTCCCCATGTTTTCTTTGAGAAGACCTCTGTTTCCTTCACCGGGGATAATTTTTCACATCTGTTGTTCCAGACATCATGCCAGCAGCACGCACATACTTCAATACCCGGGTGAATCGTCTGTGCTGAGAAGAGACAAGGTTCAACTATTTTCTTGTACATCTGAACCGTGTACACATGTTTGTGTGTGTGTGTGTGTGTGTGTGTGTGTGTGTGTGTGTGTGTGTGTGTGTGTGTGTGTGTGTGTGTGTGTGTGTGTGTGTGTGTGTGTGTGTGTGTGTTAGAGATATAGAGTCAGGGAGAGACAGGAAGCGATTGAGAGACAGGGAATAAGTATCGGGGGTGAGGGAGAGGACGATAAAGATGCACTCCTATGAGCAAAACATGAACACTCTTGCTTAGTGACTTTAAGAGTTACCTGTTATAGACTGTGGTTTGCAAGGTAGACTATGCTTAATGCCTCTACCATTGACTATGTTTACATGCACAGCATATTCTGATTAAGGTAATATTCCTTAATATTTATATTCTTAATAAGGTGTGTACACACTCTATATAACAGCCGTAAACCAAGGCATGCCTCAAAAACTGTGACAAATACTGAAAAATGCAGCAAAAACACAGATCGGAATATTTATTGTGATTAAGGTGTATACATGCCACAATAGTGTGATTAAGATCGAAATACTCCAGGTGTCTTAGGGCTTATGCTGTGTATGGGCTTATTCTGATTAAGGTGAGCAAGAACTGCTGTTTACATGGCCAGGTCTCATTCTGAATATGACCTTAACCGGGTTAATATCGGAGTATTGCTCTGCATGTAAAACATTGTAAACATTGTGTCATTGTGGCTGGATTAAGATCAACTGGCATGTCAGTTGAGCAAACAGAAGCTTCTGTGTAAGGAAGAATCACTATTATATTTATATACTGTTTTTTTTGTATGGATTGGCTTCTGGCAAGACATCAGACGACCCAGGAAACAGAGGCGGGCTTTACCACGGCGGCTCTCAGCGGGAAGAGAGGAAAAATTCACCTGGCCTACCTAAACACTGGCAGATGGGACGGTGGGTCCCATTGTTAAAAGGCCGGATTGTACAGTATGTTCTAGCTAAAACAAGCAGTGTGCCAGGGTTTTCACATGGCTCAGCCTCTCTCAGGAAACCCCATTGACTGTGAAAAGGAGTCTCAAACTGATCACAGACCATGGGTTCAGGAGGAGCAATGCTGATTTGGTTTTAGCTGTGGGGCAGTGAGATAAGTAAACTGTACCTAGGATACAGACTAGATTAAATCAGGATATTAAGTGTCCAATCTCGTAATCTAAAGATAACATGGCTACATTTTGCGTATTATTTAGTTCCGACCGTGACTCCTTGGCCATTCTGGGATTGTTTGCAGCTAATTGCAAAGTAGCTATAGGCTGAGGTTTACTGCCTCCAAATCTGACACCATGACATGCTGACAGAAGGAGACAGAGGATTTCCTCCTTTGGGTTGGGAACAAATGCCTGGCCCCAAACAAAGGGATCTTTAGGTTTTGTTTGAAAGTGAGGGAAAACATCTGCTGGGGGATATCGTGTTTATAATCATACTGTTTTGCTGGAGAGAGGGAATCTAATTAAGGTTATACTCTCAATTTACCAGTTGAGGTACATTCTAACGTCTAACCCTCACCAATGGCCTTGAGGTTTTGGATAGTGACTTTATAACAGTGACACAGCAGATATAAGCAGCTGAATGAACTCCTTTCTCAGGGCATTTGGCTCACAGGGGATGAGGAGCTCAGACACGGAGCTTGGACAAGATTCACTGCTCCATTGCATTGGAAGAAACCAGTCGGAGTGGTTTGGGCCTCCCTTCAGGATCCCTCCTGGATAGTCTCCCCTCTGGAGGCACATCATTGGGGATGAGACCAATGGGGTGGCCCCCAATCCATTTAGGAGGGATTACATGTTAAGGTATTTTTTTCTTGATCCCAATATGTTATGTACTACATCTCATATTGCAATGGATTTAAATAACCAGCACCAGCGGTGTATAGATATTACAGAGCACCAGTTGGTCGGGCCACTGACTCCTATTTGTTCTTTTCTCTGCCTCTATGGATTTCATAATGACAGTTTTTAATTCCAAACCAGGCTTGTGCTATCACACCGAGCAGCATTCATTTTAGAAGGATAGAAAACCTCATGTTATCAGGACTTTTAGCCTCTGTGCAAACAGCCCTTTTAATTAAGGCTGTTCAGTTGTGCTCCGAGCTCCTATTTGCAGAGGGATGGGGGTGGTGTTGAAATAGATTATGCAAGAAAGAACAAGAGAGAGAAAACAAACAAAAGACCTGAATGAAAACCGCACCAAGCTGTGCTAAAAGGCACAAGGCTCTGTCGCAAAAATGTAAATATATATAGTAATTAAACGGCAGCGACCAAAAACTATGCAAAAATCATATTAGGTAGAGATGAAAAAACAGCACTGCAGTCAGTTTTAATGTGCAAATCTAAATACTTAAATGTTGCACACAAAACCTTGATTTGTAAACCAAAACATGAAGGGGGTATTGAGCAGGGGTGTAAAGTAGCGAATTACATTTACTCGCGTTCCTGTAATTGAGTACTTTTTTCGTGTACTTATACCTATACTTTTACTTTGAGTAGATGTATTTTGAAGTATTGTACTTCGCTACATTTTTATCCCCCCTCTGCTAACGAGGACAACGCACTCAAAGTACTGCACGACATGATCTCTAGGCATGATAACTCATACCCAGATGCTGCTTTTATTATCACAGGGGATTTTAATCACTGTAACCTCCGCAAACGTATACCCAAACTCCACCAGTTCATTAACTTCCCCACCAGGGGTAAAAACACATCACATGGATCACTGCTACAGTAACATCAAACAGGCTTATGCTGCTGTCCCCAAACCTCACTTTGGAAAGTCTGACCACATAGCAGTCCTGCTACGACCCACCTACATTACAAAGCTGAAAGCAAACCCAGTCACAATCAGAACTGTTATGATGTGGACTGACAGTGCACTGGCTGAACTGCAGGGCTGCTTAGAGGCCACTGACATGAACATTTTTAAGGAAGCCACAACAAACATTAATGAATACACAGACACTGTAAGCAGCTATATAGACTGGTGCACCTCTGTCTGTATTCCCTCCCGCACCATTCCCAATCAAAAGCCCTGGTTCAATGCAGATGTACGCATGAAGATCAGGAGACGGTGTGCAGCTTTCAAGTCAGGGGACACCATGGAGTATAAGCTTGCTCGGTACGAGCTACAAAAGTCCATCAGAGCGGCCAAAAGAACATACTCCCAAAAACTTGAACGCTGCTACATGGACAACAACACAAGGAGCATGTGGCAGGGAATACAATCCATCTCCAACTACAAAAATAACACAAACAGAGTAGAAGTTTGTGACTCCACCCTACCAGACACACTAAACAGCTTTTATGGCAGATTCGACAGACAGAACAGCGATACCCCTACAAAGTACCCCCACAACCCAGAGGAGACCACACTACAGGTAACACACACACACAAGTCCTTCGGGCTCTGAAGCAGGTGAACCCCCACAAGGCTGCAGGCCCTGATCAGGTGGCACCCAGAGTCCTTAAAGCCTGCGCTGAACAGCTGGCAGAGGTGTACACAGACATCTTCAACACCTCTCTCAGGCAGGAAACCGTCCCACGCAGCTTTAAATCATCAGTCATAATCCCAGTGCCTAAGAAGCCACATACAACCGCACTGAATGACTTCAGGCCAGTGGCACTCACGTCGGTGGCCATGAAGTGTCTGGAGAAGCTGGTCCTACACTCCATCAACTCTGTGATTCCAGACACCATAGACCCCCTACAGTTTGCTTACCGCACCAACGGATCAGTGGACAACGCGGTGGCCCTGGCACTCCATTCCACACTACAACATCTGGACACTAATAACACATATGCACGCTTCCTTTTCCTGGATTACAGCTCTGCTTTTAATACAATCCTGCCAATGAAGCTGATTGGGAAGCTGGCAGGCCTTGGTGTAGCGACATCCACCTGCAACTGGGTTTTGGATTTTCTTACAGACAGACCACAGGTGGTGAGGATTGGTACCAGGGTTTCTGCCGAGCTCACAGTCAGCACAGGAACCCCCCCAGGGCTGCTGCCTCAGCCCAAAACTCTTTACACTGTACACACATGATTGCGTCTCCCCCCAGGACAATAAACACATAATAATTAAATACGCAGACGACATCTTTGGCCTCATTAGAGGGAGGGATGAGTCTTCTTACAGGGAGCTAGTCCACAAAGTCACCATGTATGGAGAGGACACTGACCTAGTACTAAATATAGACAAAACAAGGGAAGTAATTGTGGACTTCCGTAGGAAAGCCCCCCCTCTGCAGCCGCTCACCATCAAGGGCACGCCGGGCTGACAGCTGACAGCTACAAGTTCCTTGGTCTTCACATCACGGATAACCTGAGCTGGGCCCAAAACACTGCTAAAACAGTGAAGAAAGCACAGCAGCGGCTATATTTCATCAGGCTGCTGAAGAAGACTGGAATTAAAGGTCAGCCCCTCACACAGGCCTACAGAGGACTCGTTGAAAGCCTCCTCTCCAATGCCATCACGGTGTGGTTCGGAAATACCACACTGTCCGAGAGGAAGTCACTTCAACGGGTCATAAAGACTGCAGAGAGAATCACTGACTCCAACCTCCCCTCCATGGACACACTGTACACACAGCGCTGCAGGGGGAAAGCACAGTGCATCCTCAGGGACAAACATCACCCAGCTCATGCTCTGTTCAGTTGGAAGAACTCTGGCTATAACCTGCGACGTCGCCGGCCAGAGAGCATCTCCACCCACAAGGCCCGCTACCACAACAGCTTTTACCCTGCTGCTGTGAGACTGGTAGCACAAGACATTAAGATGGGAGGAAAGTACTTCACCTCACACCTCGGACTAAATGGACAGTAGTCGACCTTATAACATATAAGTGCGCATTATTAACCTTAAGGGGTCAATCTTGGGGCCGAAATTATTCCTGCTTTATATAAATGACATATGTAAAGTGTCAAAAGTCTTAAGGTTAATTTTATTTGCTGACGACACAAACATCTTCTATTCGGGGAAAGATCTGAATAATATGGTTGAGATCGTAAACATTGAATTGACTAAGTTACATGAGTGGTTAAACCGAAATAAGTTATCACTAAATTTAGAAAAAACTAAATTCATGATGTTTGGCAGGAGAGCATCAGATGTCGCTGTAAAAATCAAGGTAAATGGGATTGAAATTCAAAGGGTCAAGCAACACAAAGTCCTAGGGGTAATAATTGACGATAAATTAAGCTGGAAACCACAAGTTAGCCATCTCAGGGGCAAAATAGCCAGGAGTATTTCTATACTTTGGAAAGCACAACATTGTTTCAATCAAGGCCTTACTTGTATTATACTGGAGTTTAGTTTCCCCACATCTGCATTACTGTGCTGAAATATGGGGAAACACTTACAAAGGTACATTGCACCCGTTGGAGATTCTTCAAAAGAAAGCAATACGAATTATTTACCAAGCCAATTACAGGGCACACACTAATAACTTTTTTATTGAAGGTAGAATTCTCAAATTACGTGATGTGGTAAATTACCACACAGTACAAATTATTTACAAGGCTTCAAAAAAAAGCCTTCCTAACAGTTTACAAGTAATGTTTGAAGACAGAGAAGTTTTGCATGATTTAAGAAGAAAAGATAAATTCACTGAGAAAAATATACGGACCACACTTAAATCTTTTTCGATTTCTGTAAAGGGTATTAAGCTGTGGAATGGACTTGATGAAGTTGTCACAGGGAGTTGCAGTTTGCGCAATTTCAAAGCAAATTATGTTTCAAAAATTATTGAAAATTACAGACTAATAACCTGAGCACAATGTTAATGTCACTTACATAACAATATTGTAAAGAATAATACAGGCCAGCAGACAGACTTGTTTTTGAATACTTTTGCTGAAGTGTTTAGACTACCAGTTAAGAAATGGAACAGGCCAAATACAAGGCCACTTCACACTTTATACACTTGGCATTGTCACAGAAAAACTGAACTGTGCTGAACTGATCTTAAAAGCTGAAGCAATTAGATTAAAATTGACTGTGTATTGGACTGCAGATTCTTAAAAAAAAAAAAAAAAAAAAAAAAAAATGTATGGGTATATGTATATATATATATATATATATATATATATATATATATATATATATATATATATATATAGCTATATATATATATAAAAAAAAAATTTGTTTTATTTTTATTTTCTGTAACAGTAACTGTGTATCTGAATCCGAATTTGATGAAAATGGGGGCGGGACCTGATAAGCCTTTGGCTTCTTCCGTCTCCCTTCGGACAACAGAAAGTATGATGTATGAATATTTGCAAGAGAAAATTGTGTATTGTGTGGAATTGCCCGAAAGAATAATAAATAAAAAATAAATAAATAAATAAATAATGCAATTATTTAACATAGTGTGAACATTTTGAGTGCAATAACCTTGTGTGTCTCTTCTCATTTCAGTGTTCAGTGCTCTACACCTCGTAGTACAATTTAAGTGTGCAATATTAACCTTAAACATTGCAATAATACAATGTCAACATTTCAAGTGCAATAACTTCATGTGTGTATAATCTCAGTGTAGTCTACTGTTTTACAGTGCAGTAAAAGTGTGCAATATTAACCTTAAATGCAATTAGAGACTGGGAAAATGTGTCTCTCATCTCATTGTACACTGCTCCCCTTGTTATTTATTTTATTCTATTGTATTATAATGTGTTTTAAGAGAGAATAGCTATTTTCTACTTTTCTACGATTTCTTTTTTGAATTTTCCTGTTATAATGTTATTTATATATAACATTGTTTTTATTGAAGCTGACTCAGGGAGATTCGCACAAGAATCCCAATGCACTTGTACTTGTACCTGTGCAAATGGCAATAAATATATTCTATTCTATTCTATTCTTCTATTCTACATCACCTGCGTTACTGAGTAAAACAATAGATAGGCTAAAGGAGAGACAATAAAAGAAATGTTGCGGGGGGCTTTTATTTTTACGGCACAATACCGGAAACTAACGCAGTGAATGATCGACAGGAGGAGAGAACACAATGCGACTAAATGATAACAACAAATATTGCTTTCCTCTATCATTAAAACATAATAAACCTAGTTAAACTATCATTGTACCGCACGTGAAGGCTTTCAAATGCAGCAAACCTTTCATCCAGCTGTGCCATCGGTCCCTGCCTCACCTAATAGGCTAGTTTACCTTTCAGTTTAACATTGCAGAGTAGGATGGAGACGGTTCGTGTTGCCGGGAGCTTTGAAACACTTCCAGAAGACGGCAGCAAGTCAGCCTTTGGTCGAGAAGGAAGGTAAAACTAATGGGCAAGATATGTTACGCACGGACACGCGAGTCAGATGACATGCACGACCGTGAGAGAGAGAGAAAAAAAGACATATGCGACCCAGCTGCACCTCAAAACATCACGACCAATTAGTTTACTCACTTTAAGTCAAATCCAAGTGGTCTATGACCAAGCAATAAAGGAATAAAAAACACAGGAAGTTTAAAGCTCCTTGACTCTTGCCACCACAACAGTCATCAATTAAGAACACTGTAGCCTACAATGCAACTTGCTTATCCAGCCAGCTCCATGAGATATAAATAAAATATTCCCCTTACATTCCTGCTAGCAAAAGACATGCCCTATCAACAACATTTGCAACGGTTTATTTAGATTTTGACACTTATTTTATTTAATTATTAAAAATATGTTTTACTTAGGCTATTTGCATTTTCCTTGTTTTCAGTTCAATTAGGATATGTTTAAAGTCAAAAGTCATGGTGTCACATGTTAAATAAGTGCATGTTGCAGTTCTTAAATCAATGAATAATTGTCTATAATAATTGTGATTACACAATGTCAATCAAAATAATCATGATTATGATTCTTGTCAAAATCGAGCAGCCTAACCTTGCAATGTCCATGGTTTAGATCAAATATACACAATTACATTATTAGAACTGCAGCTGCAGTCTGTTTAGGTCTGTAGACCGGTTAAATTCCCACATTAACAGACTATTTGCTCCATATTTGCTTATCTAAAGTATAATGACACAGTATACATCCATACATGTGTGGTGACATGATTCGTTTAATTTGTGCACTTTAATTTGTAAAAGTGTTGCATTAATTAAACAAAACTAGTTTGAGATGTATATCCCCTTGTCTATATATATATAATGCCCTACACAGAAGAGACCCCTGCCCCCTCCCTCTGTTAAAAAGTAACTAGTAACTTGTACTTTAAGTACATTTTAAATCAGCTACTTTTTCACTTTTACTTCAGTAGATTTTTAGACCAGTACTTTTACTTTTACTTAAGTAAAATGTCATCCAAGTAATCATACTTTTACTTGAGTAGAATATGTTTGTACTCTTTCCACCTCTGGTATTGAGGGGTAATCGATTCTGGAGATTTTTTGTTGACCAAATCTATTGTTGTCAAAACAGTGAATATCGCCTCAACATCTGCCTCCTGTCCGTACTGAGCGTGCTGAAAATATATCTAGTGTTAATATACAGCCAGCGCACTCACCGTACAGGCAAAAGGACGTTTGTGAGGAGATGTGCACTGATTTTACAAAAAGTGATTTAGTCAGTAAACATTCTCCAGAATTGCTTACGATACCTTTAAGTGTCGACACCATATGGCCAACTGGAGTCAGCAGGATTTTAGACAATGTCCTCATATTGTGACGTTAAAACAAACAGCCGCCATGAATCCATGCTTTCAAAGAAGACATTATGACAGAGCCAAACTGCATTACAGCAAACAGTCTACTGTGTTGGTGCTTAACCTGGAAAAAAGACTACTGTGCAAGTGACAATGAGCCTTTACATAAGATGACTATTGTAGGGATACTAAGATAGTTCTGAGTGAATAAGAATGACAAATATAGCTCAACGTTAGATACAAATATGAGCTTTTCAAAAATGGTTTGCCCTTCACTGCCTATAAGAAGCAACTCCCTTGCCTGACATCAAAGTTGTCTCCAAAAGTTTAGATGTTGATAGAGAGGGGGGGGGGGGGGCTGTCCTCCCTAGGGGCAGGTTTACCTGGAAAGACACAGTTTCAAAAGCATTTGCCATGGAGATTAATGACAGAAGCCTTGCCTGCTCTGGGTGAGCTGACTGAGCTAAATTCCAGATGTTACAGTTGTCGCTGGCATAGCTCGATGGCAGAGCGCGATGACCAGAGCAGCACAAATCCTGTACGCGTCATGAACTATCTAGGTGCACAAAATTGATTATCGTGTCAGTAAACTACAAAGCCAGCAAACGGTAGCAGGTGAACACAAACCCAAACTCCCAGGGTGAAAAGGATATTCTATGCGTTTCAGACAATGAGCAGCCATTGTGTTTTGTTGACCACCGTGTTAACCCCTTGAATGCAGAATAATACTTTTCTCTAAGACCATCACATAGGGCATAGGGTTGGTATGTATTTAGTTAAAAAGTTGAAACAAAAACGTTCATAAAATTACTATGCTCTGCAGCCTCACCAGTGAGACACAGGCAACAGAGAAAGAAAAATAAGCTGTTATATAGTGGGCAAAGTTTAGCATCTAGCAGTGAAAGACCGCCAAGAGAGAAATAAATAAGTAAACAAATATGAATGCAGGTTTAAGTCTTTAAAATGTATTTTGGTAAAGCACTGCAGATACACCCAACACAAATGAGCACTAACTTTAGGCAATGTCAAATCAACCTTAACATTCTTGTTTTACTTTGGAGTAAGACTATAACCTTCTACAATAATTTTTTTTTTCTGTACAAATGAAAGTGCCTTTGCTGACTTTTTTGTGTTGTTGTCAATATTGGATTTGATTTATTTCCCAAACTGTTGACTTTCCACCAACTACAAATCGATATTTTCAGATGTAAGCAGCATGCTGGCTGAGTTCTATGTAAAGCTACGACCAGGCTAGTTACGACCAGGCGCAGTTAAGACCAGGCTTACGCCCAGTTGGTGCAACCCAGCCCTGGGAACTATAGTTATATAGTTTCATAAGAAACAACTGGATCCACATTGGGTTACGATGAAAGCAGCTCATTTCCATATGAAGTACTGCCAGTCACAACACACACAAAGCTTACCGACACACAACAATTCATAATGTATTGAGAGGGATTGGAAAGTGCACTTGTTGGAATAAAAAGGGGCTCACTCATATCAGAATAATGTTGGTGCACGGTAAAATGTGCTAATAGCAGGGGTGAGTGAGGCAGGTGTGCTCTGTTTAAACAAATGCTTGTCTTTAATTTACATTTAGGTCAGGGAGTGGAATTGGTCGCGGCTGCCCTACTGTTCTCCAATATGAAACACACAGGGGGGTCCACAACCAGAGCTTTTACATCAAATCAATTGTTTGCTATTTTTATGCAGCGGCTTTCTGTTGGAATGTTCCCAGAGATTGTAATGAATAATATTTAATGACAGCTTTGTATTATGCTTTATAGCACAGTGAATGGTGTTAACAGGACTGCATTCACACCCCTGTACTCTCAAAAACATGCCTGAGCTATCCCATATCTATAGGAGTAGCTATACGATCGAACCAATCACATTAATTTCCTTCTTTGGTGGCCATGTACTGTATGTGTGTATATGTGTGTGTATTCACCACCGAGGCAACTTCTCCGGCCACTAATCAGTCTGTCTCTTTTCCAAAAGCCTTCATCTTCGTCTTTGTGAATGCGTGTGTGTGTGTGTGTGTGTGTGTGTGTGTGTGTGTGTGTGAACGTGCGATCAATCTGATTATTCTCGGCAGAAAGATACATAAGTGTATGTAAAGATTATTATTATTATTATATCTAAAAAAATATAGAGCATTCTTATGTCGTGTCTGTTCATGTTTTGTTTGATTGCTTGTTGTAAAAACAAAGAAAAAACACATGCCTGAGTCATTCCTGCTAAATCGTACGTATGAATTGAAAATGTGTAACTGAAAACAATAATGTCAAATGAAATAAAAAAGAGACATTTTATATGCGATGGATTATCCTGGTTTAACATTGCGGAAGAATGACTGAAAGCTCATAGCGTAAATATGATTACTCCTGGTCCTCTAAAAAGATTTGTACACAGATTTTAATTTGATCCATCAACAATGTGGGCACAGTGTCTGATAAATTGGGTCATTCTTGTGTAGCAGGCCTTCTTGCTTGTGGCAGATTCACCCCGAGGAGGAATATGCACAGCTGCTGAGCCAAAGAGGGGGGAATCAGGAATGCTGAACACGAGAGAGAGAGAGAGAGAGAGAGAGAGAGAGAGAGAGAGAGAGAGAGAGAGAGAAAGAGAGAGAGAGAGAGAGAGAGGTGGGTGGGTGGGCTGGACAGAAAACTGTTTTTTTTTCTGGTTTTAAGGGTAGATTCTTTAAGTTAATCTTTTTGTGACATCTTGCAGGTGAAATAACTATTCTAATATTCTATTAATATCGTTACATGAATAAACAAAAAAATACCATATTGTCAGTAATCTTTTTTTTCCTTATAGTAAGAAGTAACCAATGGCAATTTTAGGAGTCTAACGTAATGAAAGGAGAATGAAGAACAAAAGGTTCTATTCGCCCCACATGTGTTTCAATGAAGAGGAAAGGTCCCAGTGAGGTCTTTCTTTACGGTTTGGGTAGAGTTCACTTTGACTTCCACAATCTGTTTCGGTTAAGGGCCGAAGATTCGGAGCGGCCATGCATGCACGCCTCTTTACAATGACACCAATGATTCTCAATACTGCAGAGTGGAAACTTATTGTAAATGGTCCGTGCTATCCCATATCTATAGGAGTAGCTAGAACCAATCACATTCATTTCCTTCTTTCTCTGTTCAGTTTGTTGGCCATGTACTATATGTGTGTATATGTGTGTGTATTCACCACTGAGGCCACTTCTCCGGCCACTAATCAGTCTGTCTCTTTTCCAAAAGCCTTCATCGTCGTCTTTGTGAATGCATCTGTGTGTGTGTGTGTGTGTGTGTGTCGGTGCATGCGCAAACAGCCATCTCCCATAGACAGCTGCTCCTGAATAAACATTGTTTACTTCCTAATCGAGCAGGGAGAACACTGAGGGCCTGAACTCTCCCTGTAACCACGTAAACACACACACACACACACACACACACACACACACGCAAACAACACCATCACACTTATACACAAACCCATACTCAGAGGTATCAGCTGTATTACCTATAATCATCTCCATTTAATTCCTATGCATCAATCATGCATCAATCATGCATCATAATGCGTCGTTGTTTATGCAGCCATCCACCTACTGATGGAGCACTTCCGAAAGATAATTCCATAAAAAGGTAGAAATGGCGCTGCAGCCTTACTGTTATGAATATGCAACACTCCCATTTTTATTTTTTTATTTCTGACACAGAGGAATATATGGTCACACTTTAACACACACACCCTACACACCTACGCACACACACCCACACCCACACACAAAGAAACACAGCTAAATTGGCACACATATGCAAAAATACACACATCCTGGCTGGCATGTGTATAGGGCAATAGGATGCACTCGGTTCTCCTGCAAGAACAGATGGCCTCAACTCTGGAGGGATGATCACAGGGAGGATGGAGGTCAGGAACCAGCGAGGGAGGGAGTGAGGGAGAGACGGAGGGAGAGAGGGAGGGAGGAAGTGGGAGTGTGGGGGAAAAACGGAGAGCGGGAAGGAATGATCAGAGTGGCCCTGATGGCAGGGTAGGAGATGTAAGGAGGTTTGAAATGAGGAGTGATATTTGGAGAAAAAAAAGGCATGATCACAGGGGAAGGGTCGGGCAGACAGGAGAGGTGAAGAAAGAGGGGCTAAAAGAGCCAGAGAAATGGAAACAGAGGGGAAAAAATAGGTTTAATTGCAGGGATGTTGCTAGGAGGAGAAGGAAGGGGTGGACAAGCAGATAAAAGGAATAGAGGGATCAGAGAGGTGAGAAACAAGGGAGGATGGCCAAAGAGCAAAAAGGCATGGGAGACAAAATACATTAAACTGAGGGTAAAGGTCAAGGCGGAGGGATGGATGGTGGGGATGGATTGACATGTGCACGGGTTAAAGGTGGAGTCAACGCTTCTTGAGAACGTGTGTTGTCAATCTACTTTTGTCAAAATCAGAAAATCCTCACGATCCGCTACCTGTTCGCACTGTGTGCGCTGAAAGACAATCCAGAGCCAGCGGAGCCTAGGCTGTGTTTTAACACTGGATTTTCTTTCAGTGCACATTACGGACAGATAGGAAATTGTGAGGAGATACACACGGATTTTGACAATAATGTATTTTGACAACAAGCATATTTCAGAATCACTGAACCCACCTTTAATTGGGAAGATACAATATGTTGTCCGGAGATTAGGGAAGAGACGAGAGGCAGGGGAATATATCAGAAATAATGGAGGAAGATGGGATGGTAGAGAGTTATGAAAAAAGAAACAATAAATGCAGTATCTTTAAAAAAAAGTCTAATTTTTGATTTGAAATTGGGAAGAGAAGAGTATGGCAGTCAGCTGATGCATGAAACAAAGGATGATGTGTGTAAAGTTGGAGCAAACGAGGAGAAAGAAAGTCTCTGTGAAGTATATTCTGAAAAGGTTATCAGGCATGTCAAAAATGTAACATAATACATTTAGCTTTTTTTTAATTTAATTAACTTAAATGATACAATGTTTTGCCCTTATTTCTTTTTATTGGCACACATTTAATCATCTATCCGTTTACCTTATGCAACCTCTCCAATGTTCCTAAAGGTTGCATAGTAATGTGATGGGCAGTGCAGGCCCAGAGAGGTGATTATGTCAGAGATTGTGCGTGTGTTTAACATTAGTAGAACAAATATGGTGATGCAGCTATAGCTTAAATGAAAACCCCTGGTGACCAAAGATCAGCATCAGTGTCATATGCAAACCATGGGCTGAGCGGCTTTGCATTGCAAGATTATATCGGTAGTGTTCTCAGACATCGATCCCGCCATTCACTCCAATGTAAACGGAGAAGAGGATTTCTGTCTCTGAAAATGTTCTGGATCATCAATCAAATTAAATGAATTATCTTTAAATCATCTACTGAAAAGTTGGTAGGACAGATTTGTTTGTAAACTCAACCAAACGTGTTTCATTTGCACGAGAAGGAGACGGGTCGCAGCTAATTAGCAGTTCACAGACAAAAAAAAAACATCTCTCTCTCTCTCTCTGCAACATACCAATGTTTCAAATAACTTCAGTTGAAGGAGAAAATACTGAGTATTTGTATTACTTTGTTCTCCTAGTTTGTGCCATTGGAATTACTGATTTTTCATCTTCAGCCCCCTCAGCCCTCTGGGAGTGTTGCTGTCCATCACACACAAACACACTGCACCAAACGCACACTGACAATCAGGCCCGTACCGAACATTAAGCACTTTCGACACCATAGTGCAGCGGGGACCGTCCCACATTTGATTTCCTTATTATCCACCATCTGAAACGTGAGTATGTTTGTGGTTGTGGATGGTGTGTGGCTGTGTGCTGAGTCCAACAGGAAAGCTAACAGCCAGCCAACCAGAAGCAAGGAAACATGTGAGCAAGGCAGGAAATGTACTTTATACAACCTGTCCTGATATGTTTTACAATGATTGTTCTGTCACAGCTGTTTTAGTGACATGTTCCCTCTCCGTTTTCATGATGAAAATGTATGTTTAATTCACTTTTTTTGGAACCGACAGTTTGTGAAATAACAGGCCCAGTGGATGCGGGTGGTGCCTCTGCCCGGCTCAGTTTTGGGGGTTGATTGTCAGGTCCCATGGCTGGGTTCAGCTTGTGCGCATTGCAGACCTGACAAGCCCCTCCCCTGCCCTGCCAGCCACCCACCTTTTCAGCATTACTCACTTCCTCTGTCTATCCGTCTCTCTCTCTCTAATCACGGCCTTAGGGCCTGGCGAACGGGCGACCGAGGTTAACTCTCCCCAGAGGAGATGAGTAATTCTAAATGAAGCGGAGGTGAAGATGAGCGGGTGAAACAGGCAGATAAAAGAGATGAGGGATGAGGTGGACTTGTAGCGAGAGCACCTTAAAAGAGACTGACACATGAGAGAGGAGAAGAGGGAAAGAAAGAAAAAAAGACCTGAGAACTACAATTTGAGTCAGCTATGATCTTTTTTTTTCTTCTTTTTATCGTTGCTTCCTTATCCTTCCTGCTCTGGCATTTCACCCCTGACTACTCATTATTCTGATCATTACTGCCGATTGCTGCACATGTAAAATGTTGTGACTCATGCTCACTTTCAGATGTACGGAGCAAGTGGATATTACCTTTAGAAATGGTGAATTTGGTTATGCAAATAAACTAACTAGCTGCAGATCCATATTTTCCCACAAATGCTTAACTATTGCTTTACATTTTGTTGCGACTTGTTGCAAAAAATACTTTTCAACTAAATTCAGCCCAGTTTTACCTTATGCGACCAGGGCTCTTTTGATGTTTGGCTTACTTAAAGCTACATTCTTAATGTTTCACTTCTCTTCAGAAATTCCTGAATGCATTTTTCCATTTTTTAATTTCCTGTCTCTTCCATTATCTCCATCCTGCCTCTGCTATTTTGCGATCTTGTTTCAGGTCAGATATCATGCAGTGAGCTCCGTGAAAGCTTATTAGGTGGGATGGCTAAACGTGGCCTTGGGCATGCAACCTGCATTGCACAGTACTCAAGAGCCTGTGCTCATTCACAGACACATACAGCCACACACACTTTCTCTTGTGGCCTATTTCTACCCCACTGAGCCCCCCCAGCAGATAACTGATAGTGCCAAAACAAGGTAGCATCCAGAACCATTTAAAAATATACATACATTTAGTGTGTGTGCATTTGTCTGGGGCTTGTGCACGTCTCTGCAGGGATGGAGTGGCTACATGTCAGTGCTATAATAATCCCATCCATATCAAGAAAGCCCTGGGGCTGTAGCAGACAGTGATGCCAAATAGTTGAATTCAGCAGTCCTAATTGCACTCATTTTTAGCAGAAAAGTAGAGGAAATCTTATTGTTTTGGACATGTACGGGTGATTCCTAATACGTGGGATGGAGACAGTGGAGCGAGTTACAAAGCGAGACAGAACGAATAAAGGATTGGAAACGAGAGGAGGGGGTTGGGGTCAGTGCTGAAGGAACAAAGCAAGTACAAAACTAATTTTAACACAATTAAATGTGTCTCTCTTTGCTATTTCAGTGCTAAGTTGTGAATCTTGCAGGATTTCTGTGGTCTGTTGGGGCTTGTGCCGCACGTTGTGCTGGCTAAGTATTGCTTTAAACGTCCGATGGGAAACATTTAGAAATCCAATAAATTGAAGGTGATTCTGGTTAAGTGGCCTGCATCATATATTTCTGCTTCAGTGACCTTAATATAGCATCGGTAGCCTACCAGCCATATGAGTGGGAACAATGCATTTGACTTTACTGAAAAGAAATGAGTGGAAATCGCATTTACCAGTACCTTCCAGACTTAGCGATAAAATGGCTCATTATATAATCCAGGCATGAACCCCTCCACCTCATTGTATGCAAAATAGGCCACCTCAGGGCTTATAAAATAGCCTAAAGGAAGGTTTTTAAAACTACAACCAAATAACAAATGTGTTATCAAGCATCATCTCATCGCCTGCCAATACATCCCTGTCAGCTTGAAACACTGCCCCCAGGGCTAGACATGCCAAACAGAGAGGTAAATGTGACTCCCTGACCTGCTGCAAAACACAGGGAGGTTGCGGTTCAAAGGTCAGAGCTCGTCACTGCGCTCGCACCTCATCGGGTGGGACATGTTTGGTTGGGCTGTGCCCGAGGGCTTTGATTTCTATGACCCGTTATGCAGTTAAATGTCCTGCCTGTATTCCCAGCCCGACCCCTCACATCCTGTCTTTCCGCAATTCTTCCCCCGAAGCCGCCCTCAAGCCGAGCTGTGTTTAATTTAAATAGTCACATTCACCTTTTTTCTTCTTTTTTTTTCTCTCTCCCTCTGCTTCACTTGTGCCTTTAAAAAAGGGGGTTTTCTACCCATTTAGCGCTTTCCTTGGCCCCCTGACCCAATTTGCTGCAGCTTAAGCTGAGAAAATGCCAGAGGAGTTTCTGCAACCATGCGCTAAAAGCAATACTATGTGAATTAATATTTAGACACTTGACAGCAATTAGCGTAGAGTACAATGTTGTTGCTAAATTTCTTGTTTATAGGTGTTTTTGTGGTTTCGGATGTGTGTGTGTGTGTGTGTGTGTGTGTGTGTGTGTGTGTGTGTGTGTGTGTGTGTGTGTGTGTGTGTGTGTGTGCGTGTGCATGTCCATGTGTGTGTGAGCGAAGGAGAAAGAAAATTATCGACCTGTCACTAAAGGCCAGGACACACCGGTCCGACTACCTGAAAATGGAGACTGCCGATTCAGGCAGCTCCAGTCTTCCCGTCGCGGCCAAAAAAGTACAAAGAACACACCAAGCCGACTGCTGACTTTCCATACGTTCCGCGATTGCGCGGGACGTAATGTCTACATAATAGCAGGCGGCGCTAACCTGTATTGCGGCCCAAAAAAATACAGAAGCCGGAAATGATGGGAAAGCTCTCTAGACCATAAACATAGATAGAAATACGTATTTATATTTATGGACCATAAAGAGCACCATTTTTAGCAGAGAGTGTTGAGCATGGTGTCAAGCAGTCAACAAGGGTTGATGCATGTGAGTACTCGCTGAACGAAACAAACAAACACATTAAAACAATGGCTAGCTGTTGTTAGCTGCTTGTGCTACCCACCTCACTTCCGGGCTTCACTGATTCGCTAGCCCTCCACCAATCAAATTGCTGAAAGACTGCCCATGTTCAATCGGCTCAAAATAAGCCCGACGACATCTACGACGACCGATTTCACGGCACACACCAAACAGATTTGTGTCCCCGCCCCCTCCAGACACTCCGACAGCGATTATCGGGCCGGTGTGTCCGGGCCTTAACAATAACCAATCACTCTGGGTGTGAGAACATTCACACATATAATACACACTATGTACAGGGGAAAAAAGCAAAGTTGTTTTAGATGAGCGATACAATTATAACTAAACTTTTCCTCTAGCGTGTGCCTCTTCCAGCAAATCCCCAATCAACACACTGACATTCTCACACAATATTGAAAAGGTCTGGAAGACAAAAGGCTCTGCCAGTCAGACTGCTTATTCATCGGCTCTGACGTGTATTGTTATTTGAAACGGCTGTCAGACAAACTATAGACACACACACACACACACACACACACACACACACACCCCCGAAAGAAAGTGACTCTAGTCTGCCTAATCATCTGACAACAAGCGGCCCATTGTGCTGTGTTATGACTTTGTAGAGCAGCCTACCACCCAGAGGGGAGAAGCATCATCCAAATCAAAGGCTTGCACTTGCCAGTCAAGAGCAGGATATCACAAGCCAAGCATGCGAGGTTAGAGGAATACAGATGTAGCCACAGAGCATGCGAGTCAGCTGAGACACCACTCCTCTCCCTTGCTCTCCTTGACCTACGCCGGAAGCCAGATGGACAAAAAGGATATTCAGGAGTCATGGGAGAAGGTTTATACTCAGTTGAACCCCTATAAGCTATTTGGTCAAAAGGAAAAGTGATGGGAAAATGTATTTTATGTTGCAAACCTTCAAGGATAAGCAGTGCCATAAGTTGACTTGTTTCGAAAGCAAAAGCCAGCCAATCTACGATATTCATCCAAGAAACAGAATGTGTGTCCGCACAGCTAAACAGGTATACAATAAAAACCCATATAATGATTTATGTAAAATATAAAACAAAGCATGTCTTATGTTTCTATACACATGCATTGTTGTCAGAGGATCCTCATCCAACAGAAATCCTTTGTTGAGAATTTACTGTTACAAAATATTGCATGCACCATTTGCAGAACAACAATGGCCATTGTTGTGTATGTAAGCCCACAGACTCTTGGCAGAAATAATGCACATCAACCTTCAATAATATGTGAACGCATGCGGGAAAAGCACCAATTTTTATCAATAAAATGATTATTAGGGTTATTTTAGTCTGGTACAGAAGGCTGTGTGTAGCAAGAGGCTGAAAGGTCTGCACTGACGACACATCATGACATAAGTGGCTACTGAGGCAAAATACCTGAGATACAGTGCATTGAGAAAGTATTCACAGCGCTTCAATTTTTTCCTCCAGATTCTACACATAATACCCCACATAATACCCCATAATGACAACTTAAAAAACAAGTTTGTTTGAGATTTTTGCAAATTAATTAAAAATTAACATCGAAAATATAATATCACAGCCTTTGCTCAATACTTTGTTGTGGCACCTTTGGCAGCAATAACACCCTCAAGTCATTTAGGATATGAAGCCATATTAAGATATGGGCTTGTTTTTCAGGAGCTGGGCGTGACCCCTTAGTTCCAGTGATAGGAACTCTGAACGTTTCAGGATACAGAGAGATTTTGGACACTTCCATGCTCCCAACTTTGTGGGAACAGTTTGGTGATGACCCCTTCCTGTTCCAACATGCCGATGCACCAGTGCACAAAGCAAGGTCCATAAAGACATGGATGAGAGAGTTTGGTGTGGATGAACTTGACTGGCCTGTACAGAGTCCTGACCCCAACCCGATAGAACACCTTTGGGATGAATAAGAGCGGAGACAGAGCCAGGCCTTCTCGTCCAACATCTGTGTGTGACCTCACAAATGCGCTTCTTGAAGAAAGGTCAAACATTCCCATAAACACACTCCTAAACCTTGTGGAAAGCCTTCCCAGAAGAGTTGAAGCTGTTATAGCTGCAAAGGAACCAATATCATAACGGAACCCTATGGATTAAGAATGGGATGTCGCCTAAATTCATATGTGAGTCAAGGCAGGTAAACCAATACTCTTGGCAATATAGTGTACCTTAGGACGAAGCCAAGCTATGATAAGCCCTGTTTACATTTGTTTGTAAGCCAAGCGTTGCTGGTGGTTGCCTTACATTTAGTGGACAAAGAAGAGAGAACATAAGGGTATTATGAATAAGTATCCCCTTATTATATATTATATGCTCATCCTGAAGGATAGTGTGTATGTAGTAGTACAGCTAATAAAACCCTTTGAGACATTATTTCTATAGCACAGCTCTGATTGGTTAGCTCTGTTACACTATCTACTAGCAAACATGCCCACTCAAAGCTACAACAGTTCTCACTTCAGTTTCTATCTCCTAGGCCACGTTGTTTCTTGTTGCTCATTGATAACATAATGCAACCAGGAGAGTAAAGACAATTCATAAAAGGCCTATTTGATCCCTAAACAAAAGGAAGAATCACTTTGTTCTGCCACTGTTCCTTTTCATATGTATTAACTGGAGAATGAATCAGATTACTGATGCACCATGGGAGCTCGTGGCTCAATTTCCTTATGGATTTTTCCATGGTTATCTTATAAAGATATCAAAACATTCAGGTTTGCTCTTTTTTTCCCCTCGTGAGAACACCTGTGACAGTTAATCCCAGCTCTTTCCTAGAATACCCTGCTGAAGCACCACATATTATGAGATATGTTGTTATCAAGGATTACATGGAATGTGTGAGTCTGTTCCCCCCTACTAAATTGGATTCTGTCTCACATCTTTGAGTGAAGCAGGGTTTAGTAGACAAAGTATGCAGCATTACCTAAAGAGCTTTAAGACACCAAGGGTAATTATCTTCAGATGGATACTGCAATTTAAATGTCAACATCTGTAATAACCGGGCAGCAATCTCTCCTCTCAATCAAAATATACCTTCAGAAGAAGCTGAAATGAGCAAAGTTAACGGGTAGTTGGCAGCTGTTTCAGTTTACCAGGGACACATTCGGAGCTTTCAAAGATGTACCGTCTACGGTTTGAGCCGCAATTAAAAAGGCAATCACTTGCAAATCATACAATCACAGAGACAACACTGTTTATAATCTTTTGTTTTGTGGATTTCAGATTCACATAAAAGCAAATTAATTCAAAGCTTTTCCGGAAAAGGCTTCTACTCAGCCATGGTAATTGCCAAATCAACTGATTTCAAAACAAGTCAGCGGTGGATTCTTTTGGATTTGTTTGAGGTTGCTTTAGTCATTTGTGAATGTGTGCGAGTCCCACAGAACAATGATCTCATTAGCCTGTTCTGAAACCAAACCCTTTGTGTGAACATTGTAACTATAAGCAGCACAATCAATGCTTAATCAAACCCATAATCACATTATGTGCAATCTAATACGAGTAACACAATCTGGTCAAACTCTAATTGGTTAGAAGAGTGTACGTAGAATAATAATGATTTATGTTACCCAAACACATGTTTCATTAGTAATAGAGGGCTGTTGTTAGTGGCTTTTGTTTACATCGTGAATGGCCCACATTGTGATGAAGTCAGTGATTTGTTCCCAGCATATGATTTGACCCAAGTGCTTGACAGTTGGCTGAAAGGTGTCTCAAACGCCCTCAAATCCTTTTTGTCGTCTTAATTGCTGGGGTCTGTGACTGATCCGTACACCATTCTCTCTCAACACAGCAGCCACCTGGGTGTCCGGAAGTACCAAGGGGATTAAGGATTTTAACTTGTCACTCAAGCTCCATTCTTCCAACTACCTCCGTCATCTTGTTGAGCATGTACAAATGAGTGCAACACTGTGATATGCACAAGAAAAAGACCAGACAGAAAATCCTGGATCCATACACCCACATAATGCAACTAGAGAGCATCTCTGAGTTATGCCTTCAGTATCAAGGCAAAGTGCAAGGGTTTTAAACTGTGTGCCAATTCAGAGTTGAGTGTCCATTTATAAGCGCACTCGACCAATGACATCTGCTTGAGTAGCACAACTTATGGTGAGTAAAGTATAACCTTCATGAGTAAATCTCTTTTGTAAAAACGGAAGGCCTTTTAAGTGTACGTTCATGCTTTTAGTCTATATACTGAATGCATGTGTGTGAGAGGAAGAAAGCAAGTTTGAACGTCTGAAATATACTTAACCTTCAATGTCTGACTTTTTATGCTTTTCATTGGCAGTTTCTTATGTATATTTGCCTGCTCCATGCTGTGTGTGCTAGGAAGGAAAGCAGTTCTCTCAGGTTTGGCTCCAGAAACCCGCGATTAACGCAAGCATACAGATTTGGTTCACAAAGCAGTAAGCAATTTCATACCTTTTTGCCCAGCTAACCTGATTTCAAAGGAGGGCGAACTGGACAATGTGACGGTGTGTAATACTGTGTCATCAAGGTACTCCTTTCCTTAAAGAGAAGTTGAGGAGGAAGAGAGAGAGATAGTGAGAGAAGGGTGAAAGACAATAAAGGGGCGGCAGTGGCGAAGTGGGTAGGGAGTTCGCCTCTGGTGTGCAGGGTCGGAGGTTTGATCCCCCGTCTCCCCGCCATATGTCGAAGTGTCCCTGGGCAAGACACTGAACCCCGAATTGCTCCCGATAGTTAGCTTAGTTAGCTTAGCACCCTAGTGCTAAGCCTACCCTGCGTGGTAGCTGCTGCTATCGGTGTATGAATGTGTGTGTGACTGGGTGAATGTGTACAAAAACAATGTAAAGCGCTTTGGGTCTGTGATAAACGGAGATATAGCGCTATACAAGTCCATTTACCATTTACCATTAAAGGGAAGTGAGGACCAAATGTGTGAATGAGCTATATGCTTGTCCCGTATCAATTCAACACTGTTGCTTGTATTACACCACAATTCATCTTGAGCGTATTTGCCAGGTGCCTGCAAAATGAACAATCAAGACTGTTTATAAACACAGTGTGAATGCTGGCTGTCGGTTTGGCTGTCTGGTTGCGCCGCCACTGCCAGACCATGGACTGGTGCCAGTGCCGTTGGCCACTGCCAGTGTTACGGCCACACTCTGGCCCTGTCAGATCCACTAACAGATGGCCTTCAACGGCTTGGATCCTGTCTGAACGCATCCCCAACCAGACAAAATGCAATGACAAGTGATGTGGACTTAGACATACATGAAGGCACAGCAGATAGTGAGTGGTTCCCCGGGTAGCAATAGCAAAATCGAAGATGTGAAGATGGTGTTCAATGGATTGGAAGAACAGGAAAGAAGGATATATCTGCAGGTATAAAGGGAAATCCTGAACAAGCATGCTTGAGCTGCAATAGCAGGATGAGAAAATGACAAGTGGAGAGAGAAAAGTTTGATGGAAAGGCAGGTATAAGGGAAGACTGTGAGAGACAAGCTAACAGAGAGGATGACAGAAACAGAGCAGAGAGCCAAGTGCCGTACAGATGTAGAAAAGAGAGTGTGATATGATAGAGGTCATATGTTGCCATGGAGAAGGGATGATTGACATCTCCGTAGATTGTGAGCTATGACAGCCAAATCTGATGTTGCCCTCTTACAGCCTATACTGCGACTCACATGTCTCAATATTGACACGGTCAATTTGCAGTTATGAAAATAAAAGCACTGACATATCACTGCACTTGATTTAACCCTGCATCTACCTACAAATCCATGCCTTCCAACTTTCTCCAATCCCAACAGGATTCTGCCCCTTTGCAAAGAGTCGTACATGGTCCATTTAGTAGCTCAAAATAACGAAATTGGCTTATTTAACTGCAAGGTAACTGCGGACCTACCCTTAGTACCTGCATTGTCAAGGCACCTTGTGAAGGAAACTCAAATTGGCTTCCTGCATCAACCATATACAGCAAGTGCAGAGCTTATAGCCATTGATGAGGGTTGAAACATTGATCAATAATGCAATGTTCACATTCCTGCAGATGCTGCATCATCCACCTGCTGATCTCAAGCTCCATATTACCGTCACATGTGAACAGATGTCTGGGCTTTGTGCAATTGGTCAGGCAGAAGGAACAATTTGAAAAAAAAAAATTTTTTTCTTCGAATTGCTCGTTCTGCTTTTGACCATTTTCTCCTCATCAGGAGATTGTTTTCTCTATGGTAGGGGAGAGTGGCCTAAGTTGTGCCAGTGGGGAAGTTGTGCCACCCCTTGTTTCTAGAAACCACTGAAATGTGACCACATATTTAAGAAGAACCATCCATTTAACTCATCATGTAAAGAAGGGAGAAACATGGAATAAGATATAGCGCATTTAAGCTCAAAAAACATTTTTTTGCCTTTCAATGTAAAATTTCCATGATCAAGGTTTTTTGATTATTGTGTCTGAACAATTACAGACACGTTTGAAAACATTTGACACATGTTTTAGTGCTTTAGTATACTACACTTTGTGTCTATATAGTTAGCACAATGTCAGCCCTAAACTGCTGCATCATGCTTAGTATCCAAAATTCTGGGGTTGGGGTGATTTGTGCCAGAGTGCCTGGGGTGAGTTATAAGTAAGTAAGTAAGTAAGTAAGAAAAATGTATTTATAAAAGCACATTTATAACAGTTTGCACTGTCCAAAGTGCTGTACATAGTGCATTCAGTAGGTAAACAATGAGGGTAAAATAACAATATCCAAAATAAAAGACATACAGCCCAGACATCCACATATAAACAAAGATAGTAGTGCAGAGGTAAGATAGTTAATGGGGAAGAAAAACCAGGGTGTACAGATGGGTTTTGAGCCTTGATTTAAAGGCAGAAATGGAGGGGGAATCGCATATGCCAGGTTGGTTCTACAAGGGCGGAGCAGTTAGTGCAAAGTAAATTTCTGAGAGTTGTGCCATTGGCATGGCTGTATACGCTGGTCACCAAAAGAAAGTGTTTGTCTACAGTAGCTCAGAAGAGAGTGACATCTCCATTCCACTTAACGACACCACTGATGAGAGTTCAGCTGGCCAGAAAGATGATGATGGTGACTTTGTCATTGTGAGCTTTGCAGGTAAAACCATTAGATCTGCTAGGCCTTGTTTAAGAAAATTGTACTTCAATCTTTGTAAAATATTTACTTTAAATAAACCTTAAATAAGTGATTCTCTAATGAATTTGTCTTGCATTACAGTTTATGAGATACTGTATATATCAATTGCACAATTTACCCCATGGTTTTCTCTCCAACTGCACAATTTACACCACAACGGGGGCAAGTTGTGCCACAAGACAACTTTGTTTCAAAAAGCTATATTTATTTAACAGTTTATTCCAGATCCAAAGTTTTTATTGCCAGGGATGCACAACACCCTGAACTATATGTACATATTTGAATTTGAGACATAACTGCCAAGGCCTCACTTTAAAGTAACTTTGAGTAAAAAGTGGCACAATTTAGGCCACTCTCCCCTATAACAATACTATTATGTTTGGGCTAATGTGGCAATTAATGACTAAAATGATCCATTACCACATTCAATATAATGAATTAATGAAAACAATCATTATTAAAGCCTAATTAAATTGGCTGAAAATTTTAATAATGATTCAAGTAAGTAATATTAAAGGTGCAAGATCTCCGATGATTTAAGTCAAAACATGTGGGCTGTTTCACAAAGACATGCCAAAGTTTATATTTGGCAGTTGCCTTTGTGAATATATTTAATTATAAAATCCAGCAGTTTTATGTGCCCCTCACTACACTGTATTCCTGTTGCATGAGGACAGAGGGCCTGCTATCAAATAATATCTTAAACTGTACTGCAGAGTAATCATTGACACACTGTAACTGATGCTTTACAAATGGCTTTCATTTGTCTGAGAGAATGGATGTAAAGAGTCATTCTTCGTTATTGACCTTCTATATGGAAATTGAAATCTGAAGAGAGAAACCCATTATGGTGTGGTGACATTGACAGCCTCTAAATGATATCTTAGTGATCGGGTTAACAGTACAATCTAATGAGCGCACACACACACACACACACACACACACACACACACACACACACACACACACACACCATATAATCTTGGGTTAGCTGCACTGAGGGCTTGAGGGCCCCCAACCAATCCCTGATATTGGAATTGATTTGTTTAACATTGATTGTACTCTCTGCGCCGACTGTACATCCGTGGCATATTATTTGCTATTGTCTCTCCTTTTTCTCGCTCGCTCCTCTGCCTCCGATTATAGCAAAAGCAACTCCCATCACAGAAGAAAATGTGCCAACAGTCTTCTCATGAAATAAAGAAAAACCAGCGGCAAGAAGTTGGATGATCCAGAAATCGGTGGGTTGAAAAAGAAAGGGAGAATGTTTCTTTTTCTTTCTCAAAGGAAACTTTCACCACCGAGCTTGTCCCACTCCACGCAGAACAGACGAACAGCCCCCTCTCTTCTCTTCTTTTTTCTCTCCCATCCTCTTCCTCTCTTCCTTACAGTACAATAATTCTAATTATGTTCAGACAACTAAACATGCCGGCTCTAACGACAGCACAGATATGGGGGAAATTGGCTCATTTGCACAATAATAAATGTAGGTTTGAGCCCGGAGAAAAGCCTATTAACATTCAAATGACACAAGGACGTTATCTCTAAAGTGTGTGCTTATCCAGGGTGGCTTTTTCTGCATGGATATGTGCGGAGAATGATCAAACGGCCAATGCGATTGCCCGTGCCCCGCACCCCTCAGATGCAACACTGACAGAAGCTCGCTGACAGTGCTTTGTAATTGGGGAGAAAAGCGAGGTGGAGAAGAAATGAGTAGGGGAGGCACAGAGGAGCAGGCAGCATATCAGGATGGTTATAGTGGAGGAGTGGTGTGGGGGTGAGGAGATGGGAAAAGTGAGGGATAGGGTATGGATTTTGGGGCGGGGAAAAGTAGAAGGAGAAGGGGGAATTGGAAGTGAGAACCTTGATGGGAAAAGAGAGACAGGGGTCTATTGCTTGCCTGTTAAATGTCCAGATCTCAGCAAATCTATCACTTCATATTAAGGATATTACGGCAACGTCATACTAACGTTAGATCAATGCAAATACAAAGAGAACGCTAATGCAATGCATGCAACAAAGATAAGATGCCCAGATGGCATGTTAACATTCCAAACTATGTCTAAACAGACTGAGTCAACATTTTGACATGAAAAGAGAGTGTACTGTTATTGTTTACACTTGTTCATCCCAGCCTCTTAAAGCTATAGTGTGTAACTATTTCATATAAATGAATGCCGGTTACATTCAAGCCCTTGCCATATGAGTTGACAATTAGTTGATTAAGCCAATCAGCTCAACAAAACTCTCTTTGTATACTTTGCAGTATGGCAGCGTTTACAAATGGGTGTCATCCCCCAGATACTGGCACAGGAGCTCAATTAGAGTTACAGTTGTTGTTTCTACTGCTAAGATGAATCCTGGACATACAGCAGATGGAATAAAATCCATGCTCAATCACTGGAGGCTTACCTCATGTAGATGTCCCAACAGTGTTGTTGTAATTACTGGCAGAAGTTACACACTTTTGCTTTAATAATGTGCTTTTACATGATGATTAGTTGTGTAAACAGTACGAATGTAATGCATTTTCACCTGAAAGTGAAAAAAAAGTACGAATTCAGTCTTTCCTGAAATGCCACCCATCAGACCCTGCATTTTCAGTGTTCGTTTGGTCCAACTTGATCGCATAATTATGGAACTCCGCAGTGCATTAAATCTAAAGCTACACCTGTAGCATAAAAACATTGCTATTTCCTTTGTAATTACTAATGTGGCCTTTAAGTCCCTAACACACCATGACATGCCATTAGACTTGAAATGCCACACATTTGGGGATTTGACATTAACACTATAAGAAAAAGAAGTAATTAAAAGTAATAGTAGAACTTTATACTTGTAATACTTTTGACTTTTAAGTACATATTGAGTGGTGTGTTTGGCTCTATGGTACTTAACACAATTATAAACCTTACTTCATTGCCTTCCAAACCATGGATTTATTTATTGACCTGTTCAAATGCATGGATTTTGGGCTTTCAAACACATGTAGGTCTCGGTTGTATTTTCATTCAAAAACTGGATACAACTGTTTTTTTGTTTTTTTTCATAATTGTTGTTGTGACTTTTGTTTTTGAAGCAGAAATCGGAGAAACCCAGATGGTAAGAAAAGAGATTAGAGAGCTACATTTCACCTGGTGAAAGACACTTTTGTCTGCAATGTCTCTGCCTATTTGGTTCTAATACACATACGCATTAGCATGAAACACCACACTGCTGCAGGATCAAAATTATGATCATTACACCTACATTGTGTAGAAGTGAAACAATGAGACTGCTTGTCGACACATTGTTTAAAAAAAATATCCCATTGCAATTGTCTGATTGCCAACCATTGTCATGTTTTAAGTAGATATCGCTTGAATGATTTTAAATTGACTATCTGTAGGTCATAGGTCATGAAATTAACATGAGGGAAGGAGGTGAGGGGAATTATTTACTATTTTGTTATTGAATAAACCAACAAATCAATCATCAGATTGATTAATGAAAGCACTATCTTTTTTTTTTAAGATATTTTTTTTGGCATTTTGTATGCTTTATTGATAGTGTAGAGACAGAGTTGAAATGGGGCAGAGAGGGGAGTGACATGCAGAGAACGACCGCGGGCTGGGATCGTTCCCGGGTCCGCTGCTGGCCGAGGCCCATGGGGGGACGCCCTACCAACTGAGCTAAGGGCGCCCCCGAAAGCACCATCCTTGTATTCAAAATAATTCAATAAAATGAAACTAAATGGCAACAATTACGGTTCCATCAATTGATTAATCAATTGGATGGTAAAATGTAATTATAATAACATATTTTTTATAATAAATAGGTTCTCAAATAACATTATTGTCCTATATATTTTAATTTATTGGGATTAACACGTTTCCCTCTCTTATTTTATTTAGATAAGATTATTCAGATAATTAGTTTTCCACTATCTTCTTATATTTTATAGAATATAAATGAATTGATATTTAATTGCAGCTCCTTAACTCGAACGTAAGTCTAAATTGTCACAACATCAATGTTTCAAACATGATTGAGTAATGATGTTGGGATATAACCATTTATTTTCTAGAAAATGTGGATCAAAGATTAACATACTTAAAGACTGGGGAACTTGTCTTTACCTTTGCAGTATATACATAACATCAGTGGATGGGTGTGATTGTTTTTTTTTCTTGGATTTTATTTATCTAATGCATGTCCTCATCTGTGGGTTAAATGAAGTCAGCATCCAGTAATACATGCTAGAATAGGCCGTTTTAATCACGACAAACACACACACACACACACTTCACCCTCTTCTTCCCTCTGGTGGGAACGCAGTTTACCTCTTCAACCCTCATTAGCATAGCAATAGTGAGTAGACATCTAGAGCTAGTTTGTCAAAGGTATTTTAATTACCAATTAGAAAGTTGGCTGCCTGTGCGTGGGCTAGTCCAATATATTTTTTTACTCTCATTCTTGCTTTTTCATACGAACCACCCGCCCACCCCCTCACACATACAAACACACAAACACAGGAGGGCGAATAAGTGCACAAGGTCTCTTGGTGGTGTATAGCCTTCATAAACAATGTCCCATTCAGCTCCATATGAATAATTAAGAGTCGAGTGTTGAGAAGAGGGGACACTTGTTTATTCAGAGTGAATAGCCTTGTCGATGGATGCATACCATGGTTTTCAGAATTGCCAGAGGAGCTTATGGCCTGCCGTGACATTATCTAAATGGCACACTTACAAAAGACACAGATACACACAAACATCCTCAATGTGCGCAATGTGACACACCAAATAACATTCATAAATGATAAACGAAGTGGATAAACACAGTGGTAAATATGAAATATTGATGCAGATTTGGCAGCCGCGCCATGTGATGTCCTTGTTAGGGGTGCTACTATGTGTGTGTGTGTGTGTGTGTGTGTGTGTGTGTGTGTGTGTGTGTGTGTGTGTGTGTGTGTGTGTGTGTGTGTGTGTGTGTGTGTGTGTGTGTGTGTGTGTGTGTGTGTGTGTGTCTGCATGATTATTTTAAAAAACGTATGGATTTGTTTGGGTTCAGAGGTGAATCCAGGCTGGTGGCAGAGAGGTCAGCGCATATGGTAAATCATTTCTTTCAACACGAGACCATAAAAAAAGCTTTACTGAAAATTGCTGTGATAAAACTTGAAGCTTTTTTTCCGCCGCCGTGGGTGTCAACCTGGCAGGTTCCACATACGGTTTGAGACTGGTGAGTGATCATTTGCATCTGCTCCGTTGGCCTTTCTGCGGAGCCTTTTAAATATGCAATGAAGAATGTATCTCTGTCTCTTTGTTCTTCTCTCCCTCCTACACCTATGACTTGATCCATCAGGAAAAGTGCAAGGCTGCAGAATCCCATCGTCGGGGCATGTCAGGAGCAATACAGGCAATAATGCACACTCAGAGGAAATTAATCTGCTTTGAAACAATATCAATGCGATGGCTTTTTATATGAAATCCTAGATCCATGTTACTTACGGACTTATCACTGCACTATTTACAGCTTTGCAGAGTGCCAAGGTTGAGAGAGAGAAAAAGTTGACGCGAATGAACACAGACAACATACTTAGTATAGTGTTTAGGCGAAATCTCATTAATGCCTATGAGCGCAGACATGACTGCCGCTTAGCTTGTAGCAATCACTTAGCAGAACGGTTCCAAATGCCCAGCTTTGAGCCTGAGGGGTTACAGCTCACATACCGTGAGACTCAAGCAGAAAAAAAATAATCAAGGAGGGCCGTACAGCACCGCTAGACACGGCTTGAACATAAGCCTAAAACAGTACAGCGGAGTGGATTCCGTGCGTTTTTTTTTTCTGCTCTGCTGTATTTCCCTGCGAGACGAACACTTAATTTTTTTTCTTTTAACCCATTGATGACTATGGCAATCTAGGATGCATGTCCTTAATGCCTGAGGGTTTTCTGAAAAAATAGTACGAATTGTCAAGTCTACCAAAACCTTAATATCTAAGCCTGTGTAGCACATAGAAACATGAAATAAAATACATTTAAAAGTTAAGGTTCACAGGTTTTATTTAAACATGCTCCCTTAGCGCTTACAAACCAACAAATATTTCTAAAAATCGTCAAAATTAGATTAATTAGAAAATTATTAAATATTGTTAATAAATAGATGCAATGTGTTGTGTGATTTTCGTCAGTAGTCTATAGTAGACCTTGATTCTGCGCACCAAACGCCACTAACTGTTCTGTCGCCGACATAGCTGGCGTATTTTTATTATTATTTTGTTTTATTTTTTTATTTTTTATTTTTTTGATTGACGTGATTTTCGGCAAACCACACAACTTTTGGGTGGTCACGTGGTCTTAAAAAAATCAACAGAACCCACCTCTTGTGTATTTGAACCAATGACAGTGCATTCTATGCTGGGAATGCCATGAAAATTAGATAAAGTAATAATGCTGCGCGATGCAGCATCAGGCAGGAGAGCCAATGTGGCATCGCGCAGCAGCCGTCATCAATGGGTTAAACAAGAGTCCAGCTCTCCTTGGTATTTTATTAGTGTTCCACGCCAGTAACTGTAAGGTCTAGAAGGAATCAGGTTAATAAAGACAGATGTGACCACACAGCAGGTGCTGCTAGTCAAAGGGTCTATGGTATTGGCAGCACAAGGAACCAAGACAGCTGAGCCACGGTGTGAATTCTGCAAAAAACACATATCATAACACAAATAGCTAATGGTGATAAGAAAACCATTAAAGCCAGAATACAAAATGGAAAAGTATGAGGCTTCACTTCATTACGCTAGCATTTAGCACTGAGGTGTTGACAAAACATCAGCAATTTAACACCACGCTATCTATCTATAGCAGTGGTAGAGCAATGAAAGCAATAACATTATGTGTGGTGTTCTTTCAGGTGTAAATAGTTGGCTCTGGTGTTCAGCTTGAGTTACATGTATTCTTTACTGGTACTTTTACCTAAACTAACACTCTCGTCCCTGCACAAGGACCCCAAATTGCCAGGGCTTAAAGTGCTCAGGCTTTGATGATTTCCAAAATTCTAAATCATCCCAGTAGGCTTCATAGTCATCAATTGTTTTTAGAACAGAACACATTTTTCTTTCCAAAGCAGTTTAAGAAAGTATCTGTGCAACACAATGCTAATAAAAAGAAAAGACAATTATGAAAAGCAAGATCACAACAAATATTTGATTGCATTGTGCATCGGAAAAAGTAAAAGTCGCCCCCCAATTCTCACAGGGTTAGGTGTAATCAATTTGAAAAGAAGGAAAAAGGTGATGTTTGTTCCAACAGTTCAGTCTATCCATTTGGAATCAATTTCAAAAATGAATTAATTTCGTTTGTTTTGCAGGTTACTTGTCAAAACAAAGGACACAAACACAGCCTCTGGTGGATGTGAAAATCCATTTGGATAGATTTTCTTTGATAATCCAGTAAATAATGTAGGACTTGTATTCCTCTGATGAAGCAAAACAGGATTTTTGCAAATGCCTTGAAATCAAATACAACTTAGTTTGTTTTGAAAATGATGTGTTACTTTTTTGCAAATACACACAGATTTGCATTCAAGATCTAACACAGTAGTTCGGCATACAAATAATTTGACTGTTTTGCACAGTATGCAACAGAGCGTTCATTAATGCTTTATATGCTGCATGATTGCTCCAACCTCAATGTTTAATCAAAAATAGGCATGTTGCAGCTATTTAAATATTGAAAAGCTCACATTAACATTTGGACTTTGATGGTTATTTGTATGGGCATAATTGTGTCGCAGATGTTATTTTAGTAAAGCCATTCAACATTGAGCTAAAGGATTGCAAAATAATATATTTTTTTTTGTTACTGTGCCCAATTAAAATGGTTTGAATAAGCTAAGGCAAAACATACATAAATACCATTTGAATACCATAATAATGACGTCTGCTCGTAAATGCAGTCCTTTGTAGCTAATTACATGAAATGTTTCAGTAACTCTGTTTTCTGGTGAAACAAGTAACACCTGTTTGACGTTTGAAACAAGAGAGACAGTGGACCGTGTCATTTTTGATTACATTTTCTTTTTCTGGACAAAATAATGATTTCAAAAGTCATTTTCCAAACACATCGTGTGAGCTAGTTAGCTGTACATGCTGCCAACAGTTGGTGGGTAATTGGCAGTAAACATGGTTTTGGACAACAACAAAAAACTGAAAAGAATAATGCTCTAAATTAGAAACTCTGATACAGGGCTAAGCGTATCTGCCCTTTGAGCCAGTCAAGCTAATGTGAGCCAAAGTTGAAGCTAAAGTGCACTGCTGTCAGAAACAGATGGGACATTGGCAGACCTATAACATGACACCACTGTGGTCTAACTGTTGTCTATATATGTGAAGTATTCTTTTGAGGG
>OX442355.1:23866147-23921980 GCA_949357725.1 Hyperoplus immaculatus
TCCTGTGGCTTACACTGCATGAACAGATTATGTGTCACCTATATGCACAGCAGGAACAAGTTATATACACAGCACTGAACTATATTATCACCGTATGAAGTTAAACTGGAAAACTTGTGAGCAAACATTTGCTTTTTTTACACACCCGGCAGATATGCATTAGCACTCATTTGGAGTTGCATCTGGGTCTACCTGATGGACACAAGTCCAATATTTGCTCTACCTTTGGCTCCTCTTTGGTCTCCTTCAGCACCTGAAGTAAATATTTTGAGCTGCTAAATGCTTCACTGTGTTCACTAGCTTGTTGCTAACTGTCCAAACACTGCAATTGGCTTGTTGCTAGCCTCCTATTGGTTGTATTAAAACATTGCATGAAGCAGCTTTAAGCACTGGTGGGTTATGTCAGCTCCAGTGTATACCCTACTAAATACTCAGTGCATTGTCTCCACATACCCCACTGTGCCAGCGTCAGACTTGACTGTGTGACTGTATGTTAGCATGTTCATTCTATTCCTGTCTGCCTGCAGTGTTTAGCATGACTACTACTTTGGCAGTATTGTTTATTGGTATACATGTAATATTTATCTTTATGAATTAATCGTTTCTGCTCAAAGCCTATGACTGGGAGAATTACATGTTAGTAAGTAGCCTACCAACTGGACCTACACAATGCAACATGAGTAAGACTTTCAAAAGGTTTGATAGATTTAGTTTCAGATCATAACCACGTTAATTTACAGACACTAATGCTTACTGATGTTGTAATTGGAGTTTTTTTTATTCTATTTAGTACATTTCCTTGTTGACTACAGCCACTTATTGCTCAGGCACACAGGGGGCTGTTGCCTACCCCAGCATTTGTTGAGCAGAAGGCAGAGAGACACTCATGGCAGGTTGCCTGTGTACACACCTCCAACCTGTCATATTGAGAAACAGCAAAAACAGAAGCTAGGGACACCAGGTGTAGAAGGGCAGGAGGTGACACTGATTCCCCCTCCTTTAGGGCACACAATAAAATCATCACAGCATTGTTTTGATAGAGCAATTGAATGTGAATAGCCATTAAAGGGGTTTGCATTTGAGCAATAGATATACTATTGCTACTCTCTCTGAGCAGTCATTTTAGCAGACTGTACTAACGACTTTTAATGAGGCATTCATTTTTTAAGAGAGCAATTCTACAAAATCAATTATTTTCATTATGCAATGGTTTGATTGTTTTGTTTCGTTTTAATGGTCCCTCACTTTTCAACTCTAATTTTATTTCATCTTCGCTAACATATTACGTTCACCGTGAAGCATTAACATGCCTTAAAAATATGCAACAAGAATATATATATATTTTTAGATTCATTAACAGGACAGTGGATACTAAACCACATAGATGTCCATACCAACCGTATAAAAATATCTATTTGGACACATTAAAATATCTCTCTGTATTTAATTACCAGGGCATATCATTCAGCATCCAGCTGAGGCTCATCACTATTCCGACAGTATAATGAGCGTATAATGTGCCGTACAATGTGTGCTCCGGTGTTTAGCTTGAAATAAAATTTTTGCTCAAATGCTACTACTACACACAATAGTGTCCTTAAATTATCTCTCTCTCTCTCCATCTTTCCCTCTCTCTCTATCTCTCTCTCTCCCTGCTAGTGACTAGTGACGCTCCATGGCTTAGAGCTCATATTTAAGCCTGCATTTCCAATGACTGCCTTTCAAGAGCCCAAATCGGAGAGCTGAAAAGCGTCACCCTTTTTTCGTTGGCTCAGTAAGAATTGGGGCATGGCGGTGGTTCACACATCTATGCGCAACATAAAAGGGGGTTACTTCTTATGGTTGGGACCTCGGGGGCAGTTTAAGGAAATGTTGCTAATCACAATTGTGTGGTTTAAGTCACAAAAAATGTATAAAATCCTCCAAAAAAAAAACACCATAATCAGCCTACGTGTCACTTCAGTTGACACGTATCACCCCTTAAGACTTTGAGTGTTTTGCTTGTGGAGCCATATACAAACCACAGGGGTTAGCTCGCTTCCAACAATCCATGTTGCCATAAATAAGCAGAACATGTATAAATACATTTGGAGGACAAAGATTATCTGGGATGCAGATTGTCATGTGATCACAAATTACAGACAGAAAGCTCAAGAGGAGGGTTGGGACGGGGCTGATAACATTTAGTTTATCCCCATAGTAAAATCTTAGTCTTAGCTAGCCAGCCGGCTCCACTTAATGACAGTTTAGGCATGGTGTTTCCATGGCGACCCATACTTGATTGCTCGCCCTAATCTTCTTTAATCTCTCTCTCTCTCTCTCTCTCTCTCTCTCTCTCTCTCTGCAGGATGTGATGTCACTCCAGTCAGAATTCTCCCCGTTTCTGACGTCAAAAACTGGAAAGCCAGAAGCTTCCACTGTGCAGTCCACCCCCCTATTTCTTATTGGTCCACGGCTCCGAGATCCTCTCGAAAAATATTCCATCACCCCCATGTTGTTTGCTTGTTGCTAAGCGACAATATGCCTGTAGTACGGCAAAACATGATGAATGTTGCATAATCCACTAATGTATCTTAACCACAGCAGCCTCGTTTTTAATAACACAACGGATAGGAAGCTACTTGTGCTTTTTTTTCAAACAGTGAAACTGAAATAAATGTTTTATTGGTATTTTTGCCTGACTGGTGTATAGCTATTAGCTTTGGGACAAGCATTCAGCTTTTGCTCATAAAAACATATTTCTATTCCCCACACCAGTCTGGAAATGCCTCGTTTTAATAGGAAAAATGATTGAAAGGTATACTGAAGAAGTCTGACTTTGAAGATCATTTTTTCACTGATTTTAGTGGTATTGTTAGCAGCTAGCTCCCGAGCTAGCTTCGCAGTAGCCACCATCTTATGCAGCATTTTTATTGTGAACATGCCGTTTCCATTAGCGTGTGGCTGTCAGTGCATCTGTATGAACATAGTATTTCATGTAGACAAGGATAGGTCATGTCAAACTGTTCAAAGTGTGTTACTAGCACTAGACTTGGTTCTTCTCATGGGTAGGCTAAACCTAACTGTGCTAACAGGCTATACGTCATCATTGTTTACAAACAGACAGAGGGCGAGGCGTATCTGGCTTCGCTTCCGGACAGGGGGCGGGGGGAGTTCAAAGATTGTATATTTACGAGGGGAGCTGTAGCTCTTTTTAAAAATAGGCCATTGTGAGATTAGCTGAACATCAGCATAGTACAATAAATTATCTGAAAGTTTGTTTCAGCAAACAATTGAAGAAAAACGCATTAGGGACCACTAAGACCATATAATATGGTGTATAATAGAACCGAAAAGTGTATAATATGGGAGCTTTAAACAAATGTAAAACATAGGTTGTTCCAAATCAAATTGCATGCAATATTTCAAATGTTTGGAAATTAAACACAGACATCAGCGCCTAAAGATACTATTAGAAATGAGATTGAGCCTGCCTATTTTAGTAACAACCTCAAGCTATGAATGCTGAGATACTAAATCCATACTTATATATTTGAAAACACCCATCCAATCTCAGAGACACCCTTTAGAACTGATGGATGGAACTGTGTACTTGCCATTCAAATCAATATCTTATCGTATTCAGTATAGCAACAAAACAATCACAATGGCATAATATCTGTATAAAACTGCATTACCAAATCCATCATGCATACTGAACTAAACAAGCACCAATGCACAATCAGTGGAAGAGGTTACTTGCATTGCAAATTACTTCTTCAATTTATTAATCTGAAAGTGGACGGAATGCACTTGAGGCATTATTATGAAATCACTCAAACACAAAGTTTTTTTTTTTTTTCATGCCGTGATAAATTGGCCCCATCCGAGCATACTAGGTTGTGGCTTGTTGGTAGTGAAAAGTGAAAAGCTCAACCCTCGCACAAGAAGCTGATGTTAGGAAATAGTACATTGATGCATTGACCTCCATATTTGTTACACCACAACTTTATCTCTCTGAGAGAAGGAAGAGTTGGTTCACTGACATGTAGATGTGACAAAGCTTTCCTTATGTGTATAGTTGATCTACAAATGATAGTGATCATGCAAAATACTAAGCCTTTGCAGTGGGGCCTACCAGCAGCAATGGTAATACACTGTTAATCAATTTAAATGATTTTCATATTCTAAATTGCACCAAGGAGTTGCTGTACCACAGCCATTCACTACATTAATCAAGTAGTGATGTACATTAACAGTTATTTTCATTTTAATATACGTCTAAAGAACATTTGAAGGTCTCACAGCATCAATTCTGTAGAATGGATCATGCTGTATCATTTAGATGTCTTTGATCAGATTCAAAATACATTTTCAAGTTGCCATTCTAATATTGATACAATGAAAATGAAATGTTTAAATGAAATGTTCTCGGCAGGCCATTTTACAACTGAAAAATCAACTTTTTCACTATACTCTCTGGTTGACAGAGAGAAAGACTAAAGCCAAATGTTGAGACAAACAAACAGCATTAAGCCACATTAAAGAAGATTAGGGCAAGCAATCAATGACCTAATATGAGCCAGTATAATGAGCCTGAACAATTTACAGGAAGGCCTATTTAGTAGCTGGTCATTATATCACATCATTGATTATGAGGATCTATATACCCCACTTTGGTTCAAGCTATTATTTAAACACCTACATTAAAGATACATGGATTTTGAATAAATCTATTCATTCTTAAGGGTTATAACTCTTGGTCTAGTATCACAAACATGTAGCAGTGAGAAGGGATTGTCTGAAGTGGACTGTCTATGGGTGACTTTTGTCGCTTTAAAATACAGTATCATTGAAAGTAAGAACTAAAGTTTGTAATGGGAATCCTTTGAAATAGGGGATGGTAAAGTAGAATATTTTGCATTAAAAACATTTGTATGATCATTTCACATGTACAATACACACTTAATGCATAATATAAAAACCTGCCTTGGTCTACACCACATTTATAATGGGAACTGGACATATCATGTAGGAATGGTGCATGGTGATTGGCTATACACATCATCACAGCATTTTAGTGGAGGGGTGGGATGCTTTACTGACAAGTCAAGCCGTGAATCCTGTTTGACTTACTGTGGATATCCTAAGTAATACACATCGCGGATGGTTACATGCTCCGAGACAGAAGTGAGATCAAAAGAGCGTGATGTTTTTTGTTGTTGTTTTTCTCCCATTACAACACACTTGCACACGCGTTTCGGAAGGCACCCCCCCATCCTCCTCCGTACTGTGCAGCTGTGAGGCTGGCAGAAGCCTTAGCCCAGCTGGCAATGTGTGCATCTCAATGGCATACTGGGGTTCTGTTGAAATTATAGATGTGCCAACAGATGTTTGGCAGACCTGTTATGGGTGTGTGTGACACTGTGTGTATGTTTACTTGTGCGTTCCGGCATGCACTTGAATGCACACTTGCATTTGTTTGTGCGCATGTGTTCATGTGTGTCTACATAAGCTCTGTATAGTATGTACGTTTGTATGTATGGAGATGAATTAAGGGAATAAAGAATTCATGTGAGTGGCTGAACATGAGCAGCCGCAAGTGGTGCTTTCTGCAATATTGATAATGTATTGTTACAGGAAGCAAGTGAGGCTTTCAGCAGAATAAAATAGAAGAGAGACTACAAAAAAAGATTAAAATGAGAATGTGATTAGGAGGTGAAAAAAGAAAAGTAGTATAGGCACTGGGGAAAGAGGTGAGACAGAGTTTGACAGAGGATGAGAATGGAGGGAGTAAAGTGGCACAAGGGAGTGGAGAGGTGGAACCATAATGCAGAAAGAATTAGAGAGACAGGTTATGTAATTGTATTGTGACCACCCCACTCCCCCACCCGGCGGAAGAGTAAAAGGGTAAGAAAAAGGGATGAGGTTGAATTTGAATGAGAGAGACTTAGATAAGGACAGAGCCATGTCAGGCATACAGGGAGAGAGAGCCATCGCCTAACGAGTCAAAACCAAGTCGATTAAACCATCTGTGTTTCTCAGTATGGCAGTGCTTACAAATTTTACTCTGAACAATATTTGTGGTGACAGACCACCTGCTGGCGTTTCTCCTTATAATCAAATCAGCTGTACGCTTCTTCACTAAACCGCTGTCATTCACTTCCAGCATGCACTGAGAACAATGACAGGTACAGCAAACGCACAGGAGGTGTGAGGGGGAGGAGAGAAGCCCAAGGAGGATAAATCTTGCTGGAAGATAAGATAAAGAGTAATGGACGGAGGGGTGGGGGGGGGAATAAGCAACATATGTGGGAGTTCATGTGAGTACAGTGTGTTTTTAAATGATGTTTTACACTTTACGAGGAATGTTGTACAGCAGAGGGCTGGCTGCAAATGGAAGTAAAAGAGAAAAAGAGTGTGAGAAAAGAAGTGAGAACGAGCGAGCGGGCCCGACAAAGAAAGAATCAGAGAAAGAGAGAGGGGTGAGCGAGAGGAGCCCAAAAGGAGATAGACACTATTGCCGTGATTAAAAGCCGAGGATGAGGTCACCGCCCGGGGGGGACATGGTGCGACTTTAATAGCCCAGAGATTTGGCCGGCGTCCCATCGGCCCTTTAACTCTGCATTAAGCTGATTACCCCCACATTTTAACCAAAAATCACCGCCCACACGCTGCTCGCCTAATATCACTTTAACTAAAACATTTTTGTTCAAGGTTGGATGAAAGGGGGCTCGAGGACAAGATAGTTTTTACCACATATAGTTGAAAGCCAGAAGCGTTTGTTTTTAGCTCTGTTTATTCATTCGTTTTTTACGGAGAACTAGAAGTGGCCCACTTTAATGATACAGAGTGTTTGCGCACACATTTGTTTCCCTGAGATGACTTGTTGAACCGCTCTGTGGAAAGGGTTAGGTGCACTACGGTTTAATACCAATAATTGCGGCTTTCGCTGAATGACTCATTGTTTTAATGCAGCGGTGGTTAACATCACAATCATCAACATTGTACTCTGCGTGCTTGCAGGAAGCAGCGGATGAGAGCGGCTAAAAAAAGCTACGCACGCAGACAATGCAATGTCTGTCATGCATGCTCCCGTCCATGTGGCCTAGGAAAGAACTCCTGACCCCAATCAATTTTATTAATGCAAGAGATCAGGAAATTAAAGTAGTGAACAGCACATGAAATACATAGTTCAGACATGACAGGATGTTATGCATGCTATCAGATTGACACTGACGTTGAAAATCAACACAGAAATCTCATAGGAATTGGTAAAAATACCCGATTCCTTTACAAGAGCAGCAAATGGCAAGCGCCTGAGTCTTCAAACGTTGCCAACTCTGTATTAATCGGATGTTATTCATATCTAATTTTCGTTTCAGTGTTTTCACCTGCTGATATTCTGTATATTTAAAAATGTACCAGCAGCTATATCCGTCATCAAATCAAATCATCAATGTTTAAAGTTATATTTGTTTCCCTGCAATGTTCATTCAACATTGTAAACAGTTGGTGATTACCTATCTATATATATTTCAATTTCATTTTGGAGAAAAAAAGCTGAACTATACAAAATGTTATAAATACCTAGGATTATACCTGGATGAACATATGCATTTCACAAAGGGTACTACAGTTCTCTCTGAGTCAGCCAGCAGAGCTCTTGGTGGAGTTATAGGCAAAACTAAGATGCTGAAGGATATTGGTTTTTCTACATACACCAAACTTTTCCAGGCTTGTGTGTGTCCTGTGTTGGATTATGTGGCAGGGGTCTGGGGTTATAAAAACTTTCCCGGGAGTGAAAAAATCCAAAACAGGGCCATCCGATATTTTATGGGTGTTCATAAATTTGCACCAATACCAGCTACAACCGGAGACATGGGGTGGGACTCCTGTAGGGAGCGTTGGATTGTGTGTATTATGAGGTTGTGGAATAGGCTGTTGAGGATGGATGACAACAGAGTAGCCAAAAAGGTGTTTGAATGTGACATGCATAAAATTGGAGGATGGGCAAGTGAGGTGTATGAATTATATGTGGGTCTGGGTTGTGGGGATGTCTTTACAGACAAAGTGGAAATTAATCTCAAAATAGGAAAAGAATTGCTATCACTTGAAAAGAGGGAGACTTGGATCTCTGAATTAAGAGGTATGCCTAAACTGCGTACTTTGTGTCAAATTAAACATCTGTTTGGTACTGAGAACTATATTTTGTATAACTTGTCTAAAAGAAAGAGGTCCCTGTGTGCACAAATTAGGTCAGGAATTCTCCCTTTACACATCGAATCAGGCCGGTGGGTGGGCACCAGCGAGGAGAATAGGCTGTGTACTTTTTGTGATCTTGAGGAAATTGAAAATGAAATTCATTTCATTTTTTATTGTCCGTTTTACCACAATTTGAGATTAAGTTTATTCAAGAAAGTCGATGTAAAAGAAGTTCATTATATGTGTGATACTGATATGTTAGCTTGGTTGTTCCAATACAGAACTTTTTCAATTGCTGACTTTATTGAAAAGGCGTGGGCAAGGAGGAATATGTCTCTTTATGTTTAGTGTTTATTCGGTGCCGGATAATTTGTATTGTATTGTTTTTTTGTTTCATGTTTGTACTACACACTTTGTGTAGTTATAGCGGTGTCTTGTAATCCTGTGTGGGATGGGCCACTTGTGTGGCATGACACAAAAATAAAAATATCATTCATCATTCATTCATTCATATACTCATTGTTACAGGCAGGGTCCACCATTGCCATCTACACAGGCAACAATGCATCCAATACATATTTACCATACTGTTTTGACCATTATGTCAACAGTAACATCCTCATTAACAAATACACTCGTTGTACACTACATCAGTGATGCATGAGTGACACTACTTAAATTACAGACCTAAACATTTCCTACTGCTGCTCCCTCATATTAAAACAATTTACCGGCAAAACTCAGTGTGGTTTTTATTGTGACGCCTTTTTACTGGAAACCCAATGTACCTGCCACTGTAGTTAGTGCTGAACTTGTGATTTTTTGACAGTGGATTAGCTGAACATACTGCAGGGGAATAATGGAGCAGTCAAGAACAGCCAGCCACAGTGAGAGTTAAAGGAGACAGGCTCCAACTCCTCAGCAAGGGGACAATCTCTTTATTGTGTCCTGCTTTTTGTTGGGGGGGGAGGGTGGGGGGTTGTTAACCTATGTGCGGCATGAAATCAGATGTCAGTTACATTCATCATTGGCCGACTACCTTATTCAAAACAACATGAGTGTGTTTGGCTGCACTGTAAACAGATACAGCAGACGTTCTCCTGTTGTATTTCTGACGAAGGTGATGCTCAAAGAGTGTTTGAAGTGTACTCAACTGCACCTGGTGTTGGCTGTTGCCAAATCATCCAGGACCAAAAATCCTAAAACATGACTGATTTTAAATTGTTCCAGTTCAATTCAAAGTGAATCCCTTGTTGTATATTTGTTTGGAATTTGATGATGATACAGCATAGCATCTATGGTAAACCGAATGTATGTGAGTTGTTGAACTGTTGGAGATACTGTCTGATAATGGAAAAAAAATAAACATTTTAGTTGTAGCCCTTGAGAGTTTAGTTGAAGTAGTCCCTGATATACAGATCTATTCAACACAAGCATTTCATTGTGGACTGTTCAGCATATAGTGTGCACATGACTCTATACACATGACACTATATCAAAAATACATTCACTCCAATACGATGGCAGAGGGATAGAGTGATGTAGGAAATACAGAACCATTTCAAATAGTTTTCACCTGCTGCCCAACCACATAATGCACAGTTGCTGAGACATGCTTTATACATTATGCAATACGTGGGGGTGACAAATCCTTTGAATTGGCCATGCATTTCACCTGCGTATATGGATGTGTGCATTTTATTGGTATGCACAATTTCACAGTTGTGCTCGTGACATCGAGTTCCCTCGGAATGTGTCTTCATCTGGCTTCATTCCAGTATCCGACATATCTGGCATTGCCACTTGGCTGAACCTGCAGCACCCTCCCTGGTAAAATGAAAGCCTCTGGTCTCTCTCTCTCTCTCTCTCTCTCTCTCCCTGTACATTTCTACCTCTCTCTCTCTCTCTCTCTCTCTCTCTTCGCAGCCACAGGATTAGCATAGCAGGGTAGAGGCACTTGAGCTAAATCTCCCCTCCCCTGCAGCGCTCTCGTGCTTGGACCGCTCCGGATCGAAGCTCAACACACACAGAGGAGAGTCTCAGCGCAGAGTGGTGTGTGTGTGTGTGTGTGTGTGTGTGTGTGTGTGTGTGTGTGTGTGTATGCGTGTGTGTGTGTGTGTGTGTGTGAGAAACACATCTGTAGTGGTGGGTCATGAGCCTCTTCTTTAACAAGGGGAGTAACTGGCAGATGAACTTTCACAGTGACAGCAGCCTATGTGACATGTTCACAACTTTCTCTCGACACTCTCTTCCTCTTGACACTGCTGAAAATATGAAAATTGAGTGATCCAGAGCTGCCAGTAGGCTACTGTCATTTTGTCACTGGGTGTCTTATGCTGCTTTTCCATGACATGGTACCGGCTCCACTCTCCTCTACTTGTCTTTAGAATCAGATACCTTTCTGCAGATCATTTCCCATTCCGTGATAGTTCCAATGATAGTACTGCCTCTGTGTAGCTAGTCGTCATAGCGATGTTAGCGGCTAACGCTAGCGCCTATGCAGTTCTACTCAGTCTTTGCAAATGTTGTTTTTGGATGACTTAATGTTTTGGCCTTTGCCCCTCAGAAACAGGGTGTGGTTTTCTGGGATGCCGTTTTAGATAGAAATGTTTAGAAGGATTAGACGTGAGTCGTGATTGCTGTCAGTGGTGATATTAATGCTGGGTCCTTGCACTTCTTTTCCCGCTTCACTGCACGCTCATTCACATGCAGTGTACCAGTCATATCTAAACACGCTCCCTGTCTACACTGTATACGTCCCATTTCCCCATCGCTTCCCCTATCCTTTCATATCTGCCTCGACTTCAAAGCGGTGGGCTGCGTTACCTGATGCTAATAGTCCACATGAAAGAGAATCTGTATGAGGTGTTGAGCGTCGGGGACTGGCGAGGGCTCTTGGGTGTGTGTGAGTGGGGCGGGGGGGTAGTACTCTCTCTTCTACGTCAAGCTAGACACTCTATTCCCCTGCTTATAGTTAGTGGTGACTTCTAAAGCACCTTCAGAGATACAGGGGTAGATATTTCATCGCTTGCACTGGTGGCGCAGACCTTTTTTTTTAACATGAGCCACATGTATAGGAAAGTGAAGTGAAGGTCCAGTTCAAGAGGATAGTAGTGCTACCGCTATCTGACACGTCACTTGGGTGTGGTTTGGGTCAAGAGAGTTGACAAATATGAAGAAGAAAAGCAGTGGGATCAGAGCCTAGACCAGTCAACAAGAGCTGAATGACTCCCCCTGGGACAAAAGCAATAGTGTAATTCAGTGACACTGTTTGAAGGGGTCCACTAGTTAGCACAGCCATACATCATCCTGCCAGACAGGGGGAGGGGAGGTGAAGTTGAAGAGTGGCTGAGGAGATAGGACCGTATTAGCATGAAGATAACTCCTACCTGAGAGGACTTATCAAACCTAATTTAAATGGTCTTACTGGAAATTAAAATGAAGAAACCAGGCATGGTCAGGCTCATTTTTGGGAGCACAAAAGCAGTCAGTCTTCCCGAGAGCTAGATAGGAGTGGATTGATGGTGTAGTGTAGGGCTGCAACTAACGATTATTTTGATAATCGATTAATCCGTCAATTATTTTCTCGATTAATCGATTATTAATCGATTAGTGTTTTGGTCCGTAAAATGTCAGAAAATGGTGAAAAATGTTGATACATTTTCCAAAGCCCATGTTGACGTCCTCAAATGTATTGTTATGTCCAAAACACACAGATATTTAAGTTTACTGTCATAATAGGATAAAAGAAACCAGAAAATATTCACATTTGAGAAGCTGAAATCAGAGAAATTGGATTTTTTTTATTCAGAAATTACTCGAAACGATTAATCGATTATCAAAATAGTTGGTGATTATTTTAATAATCGATTAATAATTGATTTGTCGATTAATCGTTGCAGCTCTAGTGTAGTGCACCATAGAGCAAGGGCAACATTTTGAAGCAGCTTTGAGGAGAGAATATGTTGATTCTGGCAGAAGCTTCCATCTAGTTCTAAAATGCATGTACAACTTGTCTGATTCTCCCCACCACCTCCACCTCCTTCCCTCCGAGTGGATTGCCTTGACACTGACACTCAATGTCTTCAAGGTGTTTGGACACTGTTTGTACAGATGTTTGCTGTAAGCTTGCTGGCAATGGACACACAAACAATGTCAGTAGGGGAGTACACTAGAGCATGTTTTTGTTATTATCTCAGAACCAGCCAGAATGTCCGGTCCTTTATGTTCATGATTCATGAAGGCCGGGCATATGAGAAAATGCTTCCCAATATGTAAACATGTTCTCCCTTTCTCCAAGGAATTGAACAATACATGCTAACTAAATGATGTGTATTTCCGTACATTTGGGGATTTGAAATGTCTGTCCAACAAGCCTACAACGCTCATTACACTTGACCAACAAAATGTTTTACTGACGGTAAAACTTGAGTTCCACTATCTCAAATTAAAATTCTGACATTAAAAGACTATTATTTGAGGAACTAACTCGCCAAATGTTAGACTGAGAAAGAAAAAGAAGCAGCATGACCTCCCTAACCATGGACAAAGCAAACGAACAATCCAGCAAAAAAAAAAGCTAAAGAATATATTTGAGAAATGGAAAAGGTTTCAAACCATGGCATTCACAGTGTGAAGGATGTGCTACTCAGGCTACCAAGCTGACACTGGTAGAAGGTTGCTATGAAAACCAAGTGCTGGTTGACTTTATAGCTGCCCCCTGTCCTCAGTGAAAGGAAAGTTTTTTTTTTCTCTAGAAACAGTGAAGACTTTTTTTTTCGTCTTGTCTTTTTATTACTAGTGAAGTACCGTGTTAATGCTCTACACCAAAGCAAATATCAAATTAGTTTTTTTGAACATTGAGTTTTTTTGTTGGTTATCTGACAACTAGTTAATGTGAGCTGACTGTGCATATTTAGGCCTGCTAAACGCTGTTTTTTTTAAAGTGTAGAGAAAAGGTATTCCCACTGAACTTCAAACAGTGATTGATTAATTAATTAACAATTAAGATGACATATTTTAGGAAACATTGCTTTCTTTCACAAAAAAAACACAACAACAAGAAACCTTGCATTTGAAGTTACTTTGGTCCATCCGTCTGTAGCATGTACATTCACACCATGTGTTATGGCGCTTTTAGCTGCTGCCCTTTAAAACTCATCAGGCTACTGTCAAGGTCACAAATCAAACAAAGCCGGCTGTACAAATGTGGTTTTCAGATCAGTACCATAACATCTAACTACTGTGAGTGATGCTTCAGCCAGGTCGGTCCAGGATATTGCCTGCAGAGAACATTAACAGTAAACTCACATTTCTAGGATAGAAACGGAGGTATTAGGCAAAAACTGTGTGCAAGGCAGTGAAAACTTCCTTGTGTTTTTACACAGCCTTCCCATGCAAAGCTGCGGTTTGGTTTTGATTTGATTCCTTAAAGCGTCGTGGCTGCTTAAACCGCATTTTCATTTGACTCTAGTCATTTGGAACATTTTGCTCATTCAAACCGGGGCTTTGATTAAAAACAAAGGGGGCGCTTATCTCAAAGGGGCTGGTTTCTTCCCCCTAGCCTTTGAAAACAGCTCACAGCAAATTATGGTAAATAAGTGTACAAAAGCCTCTGCCTATGCATATGCAGGTCAGCTTCCTTCAAAAACACTGGCCTACAATGTGGCAAACAATACAGTCCTGTGATGCATGTGGGCGCAACCCATAGCACTGATCTCCGTCTGTGCTCCGTCTCTGTGCCTTTCATTTCCCATTGCCTCGTTTCCTCCCTTTGCCAGAACATCAATCAGTTGCAGATGGAGAAAATAATAATTTCCGACAACTATTGATAGATGGCTAATCTCTGAGGAGAGCGGACCTCTTGCGGGCGGCGTCAACGATACCAGCTTTTTCATGTTGCAAATTAATTCCTGAGCGTAGTAACTAGAGGCAGTTTGGAGAAAAAAAGGGATTTGATTTATAATTAAACAACATTCCTTCAGATGATGCCTAAACGACTCAAAGCTTTCGACCGATGAAGTTCTAACCTCTGTACAATCACAGATGGGCTGTTCATGGGGAAAGCGTGGCCAAAATGTGCGCCATTGTTTTTGGTCATGGAAAATCAGGCCACTCCCTGCTTTGCTTTCGAGTGCTTTGTCTACCTCCATTATTTCATTCTATTCTCAGAACTGTTCTGAAAAGTAAAAAAAAAAGTGCTCCCTCTTTCCTTGTCCTGGTTCTGATCACAAGTTCATGTTATCATTCCATTTCTCATCTGTCGAGGCAATTTATATGGTGTCACACGATTGCACCCCAATTTCAGCTCATTGAAATGTTGGTCTTACGACACGGACTCTTGCAAAAGGAGCCACGGAGGAGTGCTCTCCTAATGGAATTTAAATCAAGCCACGGTTCCCGAGCCTAATCCTGATTATCAGGGGGATCACTTTGAGTTAATGACAGCCAGCGGTTTCTTGTCCACAGAATTTGTAGTCCCTCCATTCAAATACCTGCTTTCTTCAGGCCCCCATACAGTTGCTGGGGTTTGGCATCGCATTGCATTCAGTTGCATCATGTTGAACCTCTTTGATGTTCCACTGGCACTTCTTCGTACCCCCTTATTCAAACTCCGCTCCCCCTCCTTTGACCCGAAAAGCAAAGACAATTGCAGAGGAGACAGAAAGCGACGCAAGTACGCAATGATGTTGCATTGAGATCGTTACAGTGTCACCCACAAGAAAGGGCACAATGCCACTCTCCATTAGGCACCAGTTTGAAGCAGAGTTTGGTTTACAGTCATGTTCTTAAAAGGGCTGGACTGGGATCTGAGACATAGACCTTCTCTTATCTGCCAGTTATTAACTCCCCACCCATCAGTTTCCATTGGGATATACTTTAGAGGCTTCTCTTTATGTCTCTTTCTGTGTTGTTCTCTTTAGTTATTCCTACATCACAATCCATAAATATTCCCTTCTTCTTTTCTATCTCCATCACTATGTAGCCTACTAAATCTGAGACAATGCATGTAAACCCATAGTTTTTGTAAGCACTGGGTAATTTTGAGATGTTTTACCTATTTCAACTTTTTAACAGTTATAACATAATTGTTTTAAGGTAAGTCATCAACTGGGGAAGTTTCATGATGGTATGCTCCCCTTAATTGATCAACTTTTCCCTACAACCCCCATCCCCTTCATGAAAGTTATTTTCACTCCTTATCCTTCCTCTGTCCCTCCCTCCCTCCCTATCACTAGCTCCGCTCACGTCCTGGTGCTGTCTCACTCTGCAGAGCGACACATTGTGTGCAGACGCTGCCAGTCTCCGAAGAGTGAAGCTGGCTAATGCATAGCAAACACTAACCAGCCAAGTCAGGCATGCATAACACGAAAGGATGGTCCCCCTCGTTTTTTGTGCCGGGGCCATTATACTCAGTACTTAACGCTCTCCTTCTCAGCCATACATTCCAATAAGCCCCCAGTAGTTTGTACAGCTCAGGCTGCTGACATGCGCATTCAGTCAGGACCCAAATTATCGGCTTTCTCGCCAGGCACCTTAATCACCCAGAGGGACCTATATAAGCCTGAATGAACGATAGCGCGAAAAGAGCCCACGACTCTCTCTCTCTCTCTCTCTCTCTCTCTCTCAATATTGCTCACTCCTTCACACTCTTATCTTCAGTTTGCCTTCCAGTCATTTCATATTCAATCAGAGGAAAGTGAAGAGACATTTCGCGTTGTTGACCATGCAGGTCATTTGTAAAAGCTAATAGACAGTAAGTGAAAAGGAAGCATGCACGGCGCCAGGATTTTTTCTCCACCGGGGCAAAGGAGGGGCTTGACCAATATGTGGGGGTGCTGCACTATAACGTAGCCAGAGAAGAGATTCTGCGTGTGTTTCATTAAAACTCGGTGTGGCACGTTTATTTAGGATATGCACAACAGTGGGGTTCCTGGGGGTCCTCCCCCAGGAAAATTTGAGCCTCAAATACTTGTTTCTTGCGTTCTGGCGACTTTAAAGCACAAACAAGTTGTTCACATCATCATCAACTTTTGCCTTTTTTAGTTGTTCCAAAGAATCTGCCTTATCATCTTTCCATCTAATCTAAATGATAACTGACCATTATGTTTGTTTATCGTCTCTCTTGCGTGACATTGTATAATAACAATAGTAGCCTAAATATATATCTCTTTGCTGTGCGCTGGGGAGAAACAGACACGCTGGCAACTTTTCTGGTATCAAATTGGTGATTGCAGGATGATTTGGACGGCGGAGCTGCTTGCCGGGTGCGAGGCAAAAAATAAATAAATAAAATGACTCGGCGCATCACTACGCTACATAATAGGCTGGCCTGATGTGAAAATATAGGATACTTACTAATTTGCTACAGTGATAAATACAAACTGCACCAATGTAATAGTGTTACATGCAGCGGTGATGGTTTTAGTATAAGACTTAGGGTTTCCCCTACAAGTAGGTCGTAAAAAGTCGGGTCGTCTTATATTTTGGGGTCTAATATTCGGCGTGCAGTAAGGGAATGCCCGTTACCAGAGCGATCATTCAGTTTAAGCGCCTGTGTCCACCTTGTTTGTTTTCTTTTTTTCTGGTGCAACACTGGTTGTGCACTCTGAAGCGGCTGGGGCATGTGTTTTTGCGCTGGGAGAGAGAACGCGGTGGGCTGAGACTAGTAGCCTACCTAGGCTATACAAAGTTAACGTGCAGGAATCCCCGTTGATAATTAGTCTTGGACCATATAGTTTTTCTGCACAGCGGCTTTCACAGGCGAGATCTCACTGTGAACTCATTGCCACAGGTTTCACCGGGTGATGCGCTGCTTTGCTCGGCCGGGATCAGACAAGTGAGCGACGAGCATTCAGGTGCTCTTCAAAAATCCAGAATCTGAATTTAGGATTCCGACTTTGATAGCCTATTCATTAACTTTTAAGATGTAGACTAACCCTAGAATAAGAATAGCAGTAGGCTAAAAGGAATATTTAATTGTTAGCAGCGTTTAAAGAAAATGCAATACAGTAGGCCTATATGGGACTAGAATCCTAGGGGGGCTGAACCGGGGCTAACCAGATTTCTAACGGGGCTTTAGCCCCGGTCAGCCCCGGTGTAGCGCCGTCACTGAAAGGAAGCCAGAGCGTTGTGTGAATACGCCAACATTTGGTAAGTCCCAGAGCTTACAAATGTGCCCCTGGAGTTGCAAATTAACTAGTCACTTAGAATATGGGGTAGAAAATACGTCAGGCTGTTAGGCCAAAATTGCTAATACCCTTTCGCGACTTCAATATTAAGTCCCAGCCTAATGCCGAATATATCAAAATGGCACGGTCAGGCACACTCAATCTCGAAGTTTCTCCCAACTGAAGTCATTAAAAGAATGACTGTGGTTTTACGAACAATCATTATACAGCGCAGAGGTTCAGAGTTAGATCATAAAAGACCCTGGTGACCTATCAATAAGAGCACTGAGAATAGGAAATGGAGAATAACAGGATGATTTTAAAAATAAAAAAGGTTTAACTACAACATCAATAATTCAACATGAAGTAAAAAGGAGAGGAAAGGTGAAAAGCTCCTTGCTTTTACACTTGATGGTCTTATCTGTCATGCCTTAGAGCAAGGAGTGCCATTTGTTTCACGTGTGGCACACAACTGCTTGATCTACTTGAGCTTGCATCCATCACAGCAAGCTGCCAGTCTTAAACAGGCTTTTGCATTATGACAAGGGCAATGCTTGTGTCGGGCGAGGGATGTGCAACCTAAGACAGGGGCACCTTTAATGCAATGCATGACGTGTTCGCATATGGAGGGATAAAGCATGGGCTGGTCTAAAGGAGTCAAACAAAGGCTGCCTTTGGCGATATAGGTGAACTATATGCCAGCGATCCAGCAAATGTGTCCATTTCAAATATATATATATATATATATATATATATATATATATATATATATATATATATATATATATATATATATATATATATATATATATATATATATATATATATAGAGAGAGAGAGAGAGAGAGAGAGAGAGAGAGAGAGAGAGAGAGAGAGAGAGAGAGAGAGAGAGAGAGAGAGAGAGCCAAAGGCTGCTAAATTGCCCATTTCATTATTGATAAGCATCTCAGGCAGAAGTCAGTCATCTGTTATGATTGACAGCTGACTCTCAGCCACTGATTTTCCACATGAGAGAGAGTGAGGCAAGTCAAGCAATGCGGGATGTGACGGTCCAATTTCACTTCAAATGGAACCCTAGGTGCAGGAAGACAGGCAAAGTGAAAACAAATCACTGTACCAGGCAAAGTGAAAACAAATCACTGTACCTTTCAAAATGTAAGTAATATAAGCTAAATAACAGATCATGTTTTGCAAAACACTCGGGGGGTTGGCATTTATATTGGAGGCAGTGGAACGAAGGAACACGTACAATGCAATCTTAATTAAACTATTCTGTTAAGGAGCAATCAGATGTAAACCGAGGCGTATTAATAAATAATATGATAAATATTTACGCCCCGTGATTCCACAGAATACTTTTATTCTACCACACATCCAATTATTAACAGTGGCAGAATAAGTGGATTTCCTCAAACGAAAAAGGACCAGTTTTCTAACCCATATGGCGTGAGAATTAATATTAAGTCATTCAAACTCGCACACAAAGATGAACATATAGTGGCCCTAGAGAAGTGGTTCTCAAACTTTTTTTGTAATTCCCCACTTTGGAGGTGGGGATAAAATCAAGGAATACAATTCAAACATAGAGAAAATATGAGCATGTTTTGCACTGCACATATTTTCAAAATAGGGCTGCAGGCTCAATACTGCCACTCTCAAGTAGGGATGGAGATCGCTACTTTTTATTGATATCGATACCATCATCGAGTCTCCTTAACAATTTGAGTCTTTACCGTGACCACTATCGATACTTTTCTATTATTGTGTTGAAAGAGTACTGGTATTATTGCTTTAATTGCATATACACTCAACAAAAATATAAACGCAACACTTTTGTTTTTGCTCCCATTTTTCATGAGATGGACTTAAAGATCTAAAATTCATTCCAGATACACAATTGTACCATTTCTCTCAAACATTGTTCACAAATCTGTCTAAATGTGTGATAGTGAGCACTTCTGCTTTGCTGAGATAATCCATCCCACCTCACAGGTGTGCCACATCAAGATGCTGATCTGACATCATGATTAGTGCACAGGTGTGCCTTAGACTGTCCACAATAAAAGGCCACTCTGAAATGTGCATTGTTTTGCTTTATTGGGGGTCTGGGGACTCAGAACCAGTCAGTATCTGGTGTGACCACCATTTGCCTCATGCAGTGCAACACATCTTCTTCGCATAGAGTTTATCAGATTGTCAATTATGGCCTGTGGAATATTGTTCCACTCCTCTTCAATGGCTGTGCGAAGTTGCTGGAGACGGCTTATGGTGGAGAAATGAACATTCAATGCACGAGCAACAGATCTGGTTGACATTCCTGCTGTCAGCATGCCAATTGCACCCTCCCTCAATGCTTGTGGCATCTGTGGCATTTTGCTGTGAGACAAAACTGCACATTTCAGGGTGGCCTTTTATTGTGGACAGTCTAAGGCACACCTGTGCACTAATCATGATGTCAGATCAGCATCTTGATGTGGCACACCTGTGAGGTGGTATGGATTATCTCAGCAAAGCAGAAGTGCTCACTATCACACATTTAGACAGATTTGTGAACAATGTTTGAGAGAAATGGTACAATTGTGTATCTGGAATGAATTTTAGATCTTTAAGTCCATCTCATGAAAAATGGGAGCAAAAACAAAAGTGTTGCGTTTATATTTTTGTTGAGTGTAAGATGATCAGAGCTCAAGATAGGAAATTCAACAGGTCATAGTTCCATTTTTACTATCTATTTTATATTGCTGCTGGGAAAACAAGTTCTTCACCAAAACCATACTATTCAAGTTTCTCGCAGAAAACTAAAATTATTTTTTTTTATGTTACATTTGAACACATCATGATGACCTTTTATAGAGATTTGCCTAATATTCACATTACCGAGCCGACCTGAACACAATATATTTGACACCGTTAGCAACTCTTTTAAAGCAATTTAGCTCTATTTCCTGCCAATTTTAACATGGATTTGAAAACTGTATCACTATTTATAACTGATGGGACTTTCTCCACCGTGCGGTTGTGTGATTACCACAGCTCTGAATGACTGTTGATGCGCACGGTGCCGACTCGGACTCCGAGCCCGACAGCTGACAGAGTTTAAGAAAATAAATAAATTAACTATACTGAGACTAAGTTGGAGGAGTTTGAAAGTAAGACAGTTGAAGGTAGGCCTACAACACTTATATATGTATAGCCTAGTCTATAAAGCGTGTATGCAGTCTATGAAGAAAAGAGCCGAATCTTCGCTCTGAACTCAAAGACGTGCTACAACACCTTGCCTCATTGTGAGCCCAGCTGTGTGTGTGTGCGTGTGTGTGTGTGTGTGTGTGTGTGTGTGTGTGTGTGTGTGTGTGTGATCAGCTCCTATCTCCTCACAAAGTGCGGAGGACAATTGTGCTTTTATTGGTCGGATTTTGATGAAATTGAGCACACTCAACCTCTGTCAAAACTTTGTTTAGTTCGAAGATGAGCTGCCTTGATGCAAGTGGAGCTTCCCGGTGAATGACACAGTGTTTCCATTGTGCATCTTGCGCCACACCGTAGTGAGCCTGGCCCGCGCGCTGAGCCATTGATTTCGGCGTCTGTTCTATCCACGTTATTAAGGTTTTTATGTGTTAATTGAAAAAGGGGAATGGCAAGGGCTCTCCTCCACCTCACGCTGGGAAACGGTAAAAAAAAACATATATTAAAATATATTTCTAAAAACTATGCGCCACGGATGTGGACACATATTCCTCCCGTTGTTGCGACCCACCTGTCATGTCTCTATTCCCCACCGGTGGGGCGTGCCTCACACTTTGAGAACCATTGCCCAAGAGGAGTCAACATATTATTGTTAATTTAATTCAGTTCTGATGGTGTTGAAATGATTGTTATCCACCATGCTTCTTCTTATTATTATTATTTCTTCCACCACATGTTCTAGCTCCTACTCCTCCCACACCGATAGGCGCAGAAATACAAACATTTCACAGAATCTGCGTGCCCCCCTCTTGGGGGTGTGATATTACTTTTCTAAGGAATAATCCACAAGGTGGTGCTGTTATTAAGCCTCAACTGAAAAAAGTTTGCCCCTCACACCCAAGCCCCAACCTCAGCGATTTTTACCGGCATCCAATAAGGAAGTGACCTACAACTGTAGTAACCAGAAAGTGCCACTGGGGGTGGCGCCAAGACGAGCAGTTTTTCTTTGACTCACTTGTTAGATTTTCAAAGTCTTATTAAACCTATTTTCAAACCCTTGGCCACAAAACCATTGTAGTCTGTATGTTTAGGTCATAGCTCCATGACAACACTGAGGGGGGTGAATTTTTTTGGCCCACACTAGTTTTTATTCTTTTGGAGGTTAAAATGTATTGGCGCGATCTCGAGTGACAGCTCTCCGCCCGTTGTCCCTCACTTTGCCTCTGAGGTATACGTCAGCTATCTCCCTCCCCCCGACGTGACGTCGATTCCCCTTTTCGGCAAGAGGAGTGAGGCGGAGTAAAAATCTCACAAGATGGCGACTCGCACAAACCAGGATCATTGGATGCCGTGTGAATAACTGAGGTCAGCCCGGATGCTACATCCATATTATTTGCTATCTATGCTCACACCGTAAGTCCGATTGACTTGAAATTTCTCACACAGGTACACATAAGGGTGCTCTGCAAAAAAGCCTCTGGGACCATATAAAAAATGCCTACAAATATTTTCCGCTTATTAGCATAAACTGAAATACAGGTTTTACACCACACCTTTCTGAAATTTCACTCTATCAAAACCACATTATTCACGAAGCATCGGGGGATAAAGCTCAACATGTCTGTAAAAAATTAGTAGGACAACTTGAAAAACATGGCCACCATCAATCAAAACTTTTACACAGGGGCGGGGCTTAGCAGCTAATCGGCCATAACTTATTGACCATAGGTCCTTTCATCATAAACATGCTGGATATGTGCAGAAGACGTGTGGTAGCAAGTCCCGCAATGCTTTTCGAGCCAAACCTATAGGGGGCGCCACAAAAAAACAATAGCTCAAAAATGCAATGTTTGACAGGCCATGCCCTGATCCCCCTAACTCTGATGGACTTGACATTTATTAAAGACGTACATGGTACATGGTGGTCCATAGTAAAGCCTCTTGGACCATAGGGGTCAGCCTTGATATTTTTTTGTTCTTCCCTTGTCTGGGAATCCATCAATTAGGTTTTAAGATATCATTCTGGATAGATGAAAACCTGGTGATTGTTTTAGTGAAGTCAGGAGACCACCAATGTCAGTATTATTCATCCACTGGACCGTGAATGTGTGTGAGACAAATGTCTTAGCAACGCATCCAATAGTTTTAGAGTAGTTGTTTAATTTGGGACCAACATTTCCCCAGGGTCATGCCACTGGCAGAGTCAAAAGAAAAACAAGCCTAATTGCATCAGCACAATGTAATCACACATTAGTCATCAGTCTAATGCTCTGATTTTCTATTTTTAACTGAGAAGCTGCTCTCATTCACTAATGCATTCCCTTCACTTCTTCCTTTGCTGTTTTCATACGAGGCTATACAGTCAATAAAACACATGCTACAGATGTTCGACAGTGAAGGTGCCATGAAATTGGCTTTTGAACTTTCTGGAAGACAACTTCATACGGTACGGATGCTTTAATTGTTAGCCAATAAATCAAGCATTTTTTTTACACTGCTGCCTTTTCTGTCAATTGTATCAAATCAAACTTCCTTTCTCTCCATTATTAATAGCCCATTGATTCCTTGCTGTCCCATTTCACATCACATTAAATTAAGTAATGTTACCTTTTATGGGACATTTAAACGCCTGGATGGGGAGGGATTGTGCCCTTTGTGTCAATGGAAGGCCTTTTAATGTGAACAAATGGCACAGAGACTGATTAGTGGGTAATGACAGTGATTTTCAAAAGACAAACTAACTTGGACTAATGAAATGAGTGCTGTAAAAAGGTGCATTATCCTGATTTTACCAAGACAACCGGTAAACAGAGGAAGTGTTGAATTTGCATCAACAACAAACCAATTAATATATTTTTAAAACATAATCCTATTCCAACTAAAAGCATGGATCGTGGTATGTGGTGTAAATAAAGGCCAATGCCGCCTGGTTGAGAATTGAGTTTATAGCTAGCCAGTCAGGATGTACCAATGCCTGGCAGCTGGCCTTTTGTGAATATTTTGAAACTATTCATCATCTACTTTTCTTTAGCACCCAATATAACTACGAGAGCCATGCGCTGGCTTGGATGGACTGTGTCCTCTCTTGTCTCTTTGTCTTGGCATGTTCACAGTGGTGGCCGTGCACCAGGCAGGCTTTAACTGCATCCATGTGGAGCGTGCCGCCTCTGGCATAGAAAGATCTGCTGGCATTTGTGGATTTTTCCAAACCATTCCAGCCATTGGATGTAAACACCGGTGGGCTTGTGCTTCAGTGCATGAGTATAATTACAGATGTGAGGAGCACGGCAGGATTCTCTTTTCCGAGCCCTGTCTACCTGACCATGAACCATAGTTGCCCCAGACAACGAGCTAAACATGTTGACAAGACAGAGTTTCTGCCTCTGTGCTTCCACTCTCTTTGGCGGTGAGGCGGGACTTCCTGGCTGCAAGAGAATCAACTGCAGAATGGATCAGCATCCCCCACTGCTTAAACCTGGAGTCAGTTATTCTGGAGAATGCTTGTTCTCAGAATCACTTTTGGACACAATCAGTGAATGTCTTCCTCAAGATATGCTTCCCGTCCATATACAGGTGAAACTCGAAAAATTAGAATATCGTGCAAAAGTTCATTTATTTCAGTAATTCAACCTAAATGGTGAAACTAATATATTATATAGACTCATTACATTCAACGTAAGATATTCCAAGCCTTTATTTGTTATAATTGTGATTATTATGGCTTATAGCTTATGAAAACCCCAAATGCAAAATCTCAGAAAATTTGAATATTACATAAAATCAGTAAAAAAAGGATTTTAAATACAGAAATGTCGGCCCTCTAGAAAGTATAATCATGCATATGTAATAAGTACACTCAACAAAAATATAAACGCAACACTTTTGTTTTTGCTCCCATTTTTCATGAGATGGACTTAAAGATCTAAAATTCATTCCAGATACACAATATTACCATTTCTCTCAAACATTGTTCACAAATCTGTCTAAATGTGTGATAGTGAGCACTTCTGCTTTGCTGAGATAATCCATCCCACCTCACAGGTGTGCCACATCAAGATGCTGATCTGACATCATGATTAGTGCACAGGTGTGCCTTAGACTGTCCACAATAAAAGGCCACTCTGAAATGTGCAATTTTTTGCTTTATTGGGGGTCTGGGGACTCAGAACCAGTCAGTATCTGGTGTGACCACCATTTGCCTCATGCAGTGCAACACATCTTCTTCGCATAGAGTTTATCAGATTGTCAATTGTGGCCTGTGGAATGTTGGTCCACTCCTCTTCAATGGCTGTGCGAAGTTGCTGGATATTAGTGGGAAGTGGTGCACGCTGTCGTATACGCCGGTCAAGCACATCCCAAACATGCTCAATGGGTGACATGTCCGGTGAGTATGCTGGCCATGCAAGAACTGGGACATTTTCAGCTTCCAAGAATTGTGTACAGATCCTTGCAACATGGGGCCGTGCATTATCTTGCTGAAACATGAGGTGATGTTCATGGATGCATGGTACAACAATGGGCCTCAGGATCTCATCACGGTATCTCTGTGCATTCAAAATGCCATCAATAAAATGCACCTGTGTTCTTCGTCCATAACAGATGCCTGCCCATACAATAACCCCACCACCACCATGGGCCACTCGATCCACAACATTGACATCAGCAAAGCGCCCACCCACACGACGCCACACACGCTGTCTGCCATCTGCCCTGAACAATGTAAACCGAGATTCATCCATGAAGAGAACACCTCTCCAACGTGCCAGACGCCATTGAATGTGAGCATTTGCCCACTCAAGTCTGTTACGGCGACAAGCTGGAGTCAGGTCAAGACCCCGATGAGGAAGACGAGCATGCAGTTGAGCTTCCCTGAGACGGTTTCTGACAGTTTGTGCAGAAATTGTTTGGTTATGCAAACCAATTGTTTCAGCAGCTGTCTCAGTGGCTGGTCTCAGACGATCTTGGAGGTGAACCTGCTGGATGTGGAGGTCCTGGGCTGGTGTGGTTACACGTGGTCTGCGGTTGTGAGGCCGGTTGGATGTACTGCCATTTTCTCTGAAACGCCTTTGGAGACGGCTTATGGTGGAGAAATGAACATTCGATGCACGAGCAACATATCTGGTTGACATTCCTGCTGTCAGCATGCCAATTGCACGCTCCCTCAATGCTTGTGGCATCTGTGGCATTTTGCTGTGAGACAAAACTGCACATTTCAGGGTGGCCTTTTATTGTGGACAGTCTAAGGCACACCTGTGCACTAATCATGATGTCAGATCAGCATCTTGATGTGGCACACCTGTGAGGTGGGATGGATTATCTCAGCAAAGCAGAAGTGCTCACTATCACACATTTAGACAGATTTGTGAACAATGTTTGAGAGAAATGGTAATATTGTGTATCTGGAATGAATTTTAGATCTTTAAGTCCATCTCATGAAAAATGGGAGCAAAAACAAAAGTGTTGCGTTTATATTTTTGTTGAGTGTACTTGGTTTGGGCCCCTTTTGCACAAATGATTGCCTAAATGTGGCGTGGCATGGATGCTATCAGCCTGTGGCACTACTGAAGTGTAATGGAAGCCCAGGTTGCTTTGATAGAGGCCTTCAGCTCGTCTGTATTGTTGGGTCTGGTGTGTCTCATCTGCCTCTTAACAATACTCCATAGTTTCTCTATTGGGTTCAGGTCAGGATAGTTGTCTGGCCAATCAACACAGTAATACCATGGTCAGTCAACCAGTTACTTGTGGTTTTGGCACTGCGGACAGGTGTCAAGTCTTGCTGGAAAAAGTTATTCAGCATCTCCATAAAGCTTGTCAACAGACAGGAGCATGAAGTGCTCTAAATTCTCCTGGTAGACACTTGTGGTGACTTTGGACTTTATAAAACAGTGGACCAACATCATCAGATGACATGGTGCCTCAAATCATCACTGACTGTTGAAACTTGACAGTGGTCTTCAACCCCCTTGGATTTTGTGCCCCTCCACTCTTCCTCTATACTGTGGGACCTTGATTTCCAAATGAAATGCAACATTTAATTTGGATCAGGGATGATTTTAGGTATCATGTCATCTGCTGCTGTTAGTCCACTGTGTTATCAAGTCCAAAGTCACCACAGCCATCTACCAGAAGATTTTAGAGCACTTCATGCTTCTGTCTGTTGACAAGCTTTATGGTGATGACAATATCCATTTCCAGCTAGACTTGGCACCTGCCCACAGTACCATAAACCACTGGTAACTGGTTGACTGACCATGGTATTACTGTGCATGAATGGCCAGACAACTCTCCTGACCTGAACTCCATAGAGAAACTATGGACTATTGTCAAGAGGAAGATGATACACACCAGACCCAACAATACAGAGGAGCTGAAGGCCACTATCAAAGCAACCTGGGCTTCCATAACACCTCAGCAGTGCCACAGACTGATAGCATCCATGCCACGCCGTATTGAGGCAAGAATTTGTGCAAAAGGGGCCCAAACCAAGTACTTAGTACATATGCATGATTATACTTTCTAGAGGGCCGAAATTTCTGTATTTAAAAACCTTTTTTTATTGATTTTATGTAATATTCTAATTTTCTGAGATTTTGAATTTGGGTTTTTTATAAACTGTTATAATAATCACAATTATAACAAATAAAGGCTTCACATATCTCACTGTGCATGTAATGAGTCTGTATAAGATATTATTTTCATCTTTAAAGTTGAATTACTGGCTATGTAAACTGGTATGTAAACAAAAAGTGGTACACCGTAGGGGGCGACATTTACAGAGCCTAGGCTGTGTATGAACATTTGATTTAATTTTCAGTGCACACACAGTATGGACAGGTAGCGGATCGTGAGAAGATATTCAAGTGATGTTCACAACAAGAATTCTCCAGAATCGCAGTCCCACCTTTAAAAGCCCAACCATAATATTAAAAGTAAAATTCTAAATATTTCCAATTGGAAAAGCCAAACAAACGTCTCCATATTGCCTCTACTTAAAAATTCAGCCAGAGCAAAGAGTGTGTATAAGCCAACACGTCTGCTTTATCCAGGCAGATGGGTCCATTGGAATTATGGTAATTTGCTTACACAGTTGTTATTAACAAAGGGGGATGAATAAAACTGAGAAAATTGAGTATGTACATTTAGACAAAAATGTTGACTCAGCTTAATAAAAGTTTTCTGTAATCTGTCTCTATGGGTTTTGGTTTGTATAGTAAAAAGTCATTCGTAAAAAAAATGTTTTCAGCGAGACAAATATATACACTCAACAAAAATATAAACGCAACACTTTTGTTTTTGCTCCCATTTTTCATGAGATGGACTTAAAGATCTAAAATTCATTCCAGATACACAATATTACCATTTCTTTCAACCATTGTTCACAAATCTGTCTAAATGTGTGATAGTGAGCACTTCTGCTTTGCTGAGATAATCCATCCCACCTCACAGGTGTGCCACATCAAGATGCTGATCTGACATCATGATTAGTGCACAGGTGTTCCTTAGACTGTCCACAATAAAAGGCCACCCTGAAATGTGCAGTTTTGTCTCACAGCAAAATGCCACAGATGCCACAAGCATTGAGGGAGCGTGCAATTGGCATGCTGACAGCAGGAATGTCAACCAGATCTGTTGCTCGTGCATCGAATGTTCATTTCTCCACCATAAGCCGTCTCCAAAGGCGTTTCAGAGAATATGGCAGTACATCCAACCGGCCTCACAACCGCAGACCACGTGTAACCACACCAGCCCAGGACCTCCACATCCAGCAGGTTCACCTCCAAGATCGTCTGAGACCAGCCACTGAGACAGCTGCTGAAATAATTGGTTTGCATAACCAAACAATTTCTGCACAAACTGTCAGAAACCGTCTCAGGGAAGCTCAACTGCATGCTCGTCGTCCTCATCGGGGTCTTGACCTGACTCCAGCTCGTCGCCGTAACAGACTTGAGTGGGCAAATGCTCACATTTGATGGCGTCTGGCACGTAGGAGAGGTGTTCTCTTCACGGATGAATCTCGGTTTACATTGTTCAGGGCAGATGGCAGACAGCGTGTGTGGCGTTGTGTGGGTGAGCGCTTTGCTGATGTCAATGTTGTGGATCGAGTGGCCCATGGTGGTGGTGGGGTTATGGTATGGGCAGGCATCTGTTATGGACGAAGAACACAGGTGCATTTTATTGATGGCATTTTGAATGCACAGAGATACCGTGATGAGATCCTGAGGCCCATTGTTGTGCCATACATCCATGAACATCACCTCACGTTTCAGCAAGATAATGCACGGGCCCATGTTGCAAGGATCTGTACACAATTCTTGGAAGCTGAAAATGTCCCAGTTCTTGTATGGCCAGCATACTCACCGGACATGTCACCCATTGAGCATGTTTGGGATGTGCTTGACCGGCGTATACGACAGCGTGCACCACTTCCCACTAATATCCAGCAACTTCGCACAGCCATTGAAGAGGAGTGGACCAACATTCCACAGGCCACAATTGACAATCTGATAAACTCTATGCGAAGAAGATGTGTTGCACTGCATGAGGCAAATGGTGGTCACACCAGATACTGACTGGTTCTGAGTCCCCAGACCCCCAATAAAGCAAAAAAATGCACATGTCAGAGTGGCCTTTTATTGTGGACAGTCTAAGGCACACCTGTGCACTAATCATGATGTCAGATCAGCATCTTGATGTGGCACACCTGTGAGGTGGGATGGATTATCTCAGCAAAACAGAAGTGCTCACTATCACACATTTAGACAGATTTGTGAACAATGTTTGAGAGAAATGGTAATATTGTGTATCTGGAATGAATTTTAGATCTTTAAGTCCATCTCATAAAAAATGGGACCAAAAACAAAAGTGTTGTGTTTATATTTTTGTTGAGTGTATATATATATGAGAGAGAGAGAGAGAGAGAGAGAGAGAGAGAGAGAGAGAGAGAGAGAGAGAGAGAGAGAGAGAACAACAGGTTGAGATGACCCCGCCAGATGTTTTCTACTCGTTCTTCTATTCCCCGAAGAGGAAACACCGGAGCTCAATGCACACTAAAAACAAACACGCAGGTTGGAAGAGCGAAAAAAGGAGGGCACAGCAGGTAAAGGCATTTGCGTTGCCAACACAGAGACAGAAAAAAACAAGATTCAAGAGTTTTCCATATGCTTTCATGGTACTGTTGAAGTCACCTGGGTGATGGAATTCAAAATGATTCACATCACAGAAAATCTGAAAAAAATAAACATTCCTCTATCTCTTAAACTGTGTTATATATTATAGCTCGTGCAGCTCACTGCAAGTTAAAACACCATTTCACAGACGTTTGAAATGTACATTTCGCACACCTACATGTCAGTGCTTCAGGAGGCAATGTGTTTTATAAATCTCACTCCACCGGATTCAAAATATAGTGCCCTGTTGTCAGATCAGGAGTGGCTGGAGAGACATGTTAAATTTATTTTTTTATAATGGAACTAAACTACAGTGGTTCAGACTAATGCATGGAAATGGTTGTCAACAGGCTTTCAAGCTGCTTCACCACAATTAGAGCGCTGTCACTATAGTCGGCATATGGCAAGCTTCCCATCGCACTGAATTACAATGCTGTCAAGTGTCTCATATCACTTATGAGGGTTGGCAGCACATATCCGTTTCCCAAAATATCAGGGCCCTGGTACTGACACTGCGCTGTTAATGCACACTGCATATTCAAAAGTCTGTCATCACTGGTTTGGCAGTGAGCTGAGTGCTCGTCCATAAATCTGCCTCTGTGTGCAACTACAGTGACTTAAGATGCAGGGACCAGACTAATGCAACTCCCATCCACCTTTCTTTTTTTGTTAACCCTCCATACGGATGTCCACAGAAGGACCAGCTAACAAGTGTTGGTTTTAATAAAGCCATAACCATAGCTCATTAACAGCAGTATGAGATTGCCGGCCCCTTCGGAAAAATGCTTTTTAATGACCCCCGTGGGACAGATCATCTGAATATGCAACAGTGATCTTTTTATGTAGAATAGCACAGTCTCTAGGGCTCGCTGTGAATGGGTAACGACCACGCATGCACAGTCTAAACCCCTCTTGACGCGTACATGCCAATGCACCCGCACATGCACAAACACATGCAGCATTGCCATAGAACACTTAACACAAAATTGCTAGACAACCGCAGGGCTAACAAAGACGGGTCTCCATGGAAACACATCTGCTATGGAATGTCATTCCTTTAGCGGTAGCTCATATCTCTGACACTGTCTCTCTAGAATGACATTATTCACACTTTTCTTATGTATTTATCTACACATAAATATAATGGATAACTATACAGGTAAAGTCTGTGTTGCTTCTTAAGGTCAAATATAGAGTGCACTTTGTTCCCTGCATTTTGCACAGGGGTTATATCAAGGTTCCATGAGTGTCATCCTTTTGTGTGTTTACATTCAATGTTACACAACAAGTGGTGTACATTGACAATGGCAGTTGCTGCAATAATAGATGCTTCTTTCTCACACATGTACAGAGGTGGAATGTTACAGTACTGAAGTGTAAACACTCACACACAACTAGCTTTTATTCTTTTCACCAAGGCCAAGCCGTTAACTTGTTATAGGGGCCCGTTTGTGCACAGTTCTTAGATGAAAGAGTGCATAATGCAACTGTGTGACGCCAATTTGGCATGCTTTTTTGGCTCGGGCATCCTTTGGAAAAGAACAAAAATTGCACAAATCCCCTGTGCACAGAGGTATATATAGAGGGAGTGCAGGCAGCCAAAGTGTAGGTGCAGCAAGTGTTCAACTTATATATCAAAATCTGACACAAAAATGACCATTAATGTTCCTAGTTCTTATTGATGACTATTTTGTGTTATGCCAAGGACAAGGGAAATAAAGTGGAAAAAGCTAAACAGTAAAATGAGGCCACACATTCTCTCACCAAAAACTATGTTGAAGCTGGATTAAGGGAACATATTTCACCATTTTTGTAAAGTTAGGATTCCATTTATCTCTCCGTCTCATCACTCTTTTTGCATTATATCAATGTTGATATATTGCATGCAGAGGACACGTGCAAACAATGTGCCCCTATTGACCTCCTCCAAACCAATCAATTACACTTGACTATGCTGCGAGTCAAACCACAGCACATGAAGCAACTGACATATGTCATAGTCATTAGAAAAAAGTATGTCCTTCCTTGTACATGCTCATGAGGAGGCAAGTGCACAAAACAAGCAGCAATGCTGCTAGTTCTCACTGATAATTGAGTCGAACCAATTTCTTGAGTGCTTTAGAATAAGGAGAATTTGATTACATGAATGCTGTCTTTATCACATTAATGGCAAGCTTCGAATTGTGATTTGAAGCTTGCTGCACAATTAAAGCCTCTCATAGTGTCTGTGTTTGTCAGATGACAATGTGTTTTCTGTGGTCTTTGTGTATATACACACAGTGGATCTATTTCATCTTTGGCTGTTGCATGAAAGACAGCTATGACAAATGGTGCAAATACCCAACACAGCTATCAGTTGGTCCGTCCATGTATCCATCTGTCTCCACGTATTTGGTAGCAAACAACGTTTTTGAGAGGGTTTGGTGAAACAGTAAGATTGTTAGCTACTTGTCAGTCAGGCACTCTGGAGGGATTTGGCTTCAATAAGCATCAATAGCATGTCATATTAGCTTCAATCTAGAGATTGTGTTTTGAAAGGTGGCCCAAAATGATAAGGGTTAATATATAATAGTTTCTGTGGTTTCTAAAACAGTAGACTAAATTAAATTGCAAAGATTCCTGTCTCTTTGTGTTCTCATTGGATAACATTATTTGAATGTGAAACAGCTTGTTAAAATCTGAACACTACAATCCAAAAAGAGCTAAATCTAAAAAGCAAGGAAATGTTTGTTTTTTTAAATGTATAATGTTTAAGAGATTTTAATGAAGTGCCGCTTTGGTGATAACAGCACACGTTCTTTAATATTTTTCAAAGTTCATTTTGGGCTTAATATTCAATACATCAATGTGTTCTATTAAGTCCACTCCCTATAAAGTATAACTGTAATGTGTACTCTGTAAGAAGATATATTATTTTAAATATGAGCTATGATCCTGATAAGTCAATTTCAAACAATGCTAGAGGCAATGTTGGCCTGTTGGTTGGCCCATACACTTAGATCCCGACCAATATATTTCCATGCTAATATGTACTGACATGGAATTTGAACAGACATTTGTGATTATCAGAGGTTAGATCCTGATGTATTTGGTGGTCCCCTGGCTTTTATTTTTTCTACTGCCACTTACAAGGCATAGTTTGAATTTGTCCAATGAGATATCTCAACGTTTAATGAACAAACTGGCAAGGCCTTTGGATGGATCACCATGAAATGTACAGATATTTCAGTGATTCTTGAGAAGTGGGACAAAACAGGGTGCAATGTTGAAAAAATACAAACCCTGTGTTTAGGCAAAATAAATGACATGTATGTATCCAACATATACTAAGCTACTGAGCTAAGCTTTGACACAACCTCCCAGCTTTTGTCCTTTTTATTAAAATGGGATTTTTAGCTTTCCATTCCTTATTTTGTGTCAACACCGTGAGACACCAAAAAACACAAATAAATGTTCCCTCATTTTATGCTAAACCCATGAGATGTATAGTGATCACAAATATTCACCAAAACTGATAGAGGCCACAACAAATATTTTCAAAATGTACATGAATATACATGTTTTGGATATCTGACGGTGTTGACATATTTAACGTTTCTTAAACAGAACAAATATAGTTTTTCTAGCAGCAGTTCGGTTTTTCTGTTGATGTTAGGTGCTACTATGAACTACTTCAGGAAAATAAAATTATCGAAACATTTCAAATAACTTCTTCAGAAATTGTAAGTCGGTGTTGACGTATCATGGTTGTGACGCAGGACTTTCAAGATGTGTAATGTAATATATTCTAAAACTACAACACTAATCAGAGCTTGTCTGACTCTAATGTACTCTGCAGAGGTAGAATTTGACAAGAGATCCTTCAAAGTGAGAGCTGCCCCTTATTTTGGCTGATTTTATTACATTTTAATGGATTGTCTGACGGTGGTGACAGAAAATGTCCAACCACTTTGAAACCATATAAAACATGAATTTGTTGAAGAAATAAGAAACAAGAATCAGTGCTTATTAATATGAGAGATTGTTAAGTGTTGCTGTTGATGAGAAAAATAACTTTTTTAATTATTAAATAAATTTATCAGGTTTTATTGCATGAAAAATTGAAACCCTCTCTGTGGACACACTGTTTTGGACGTCGTGAGCAGATAACAAGTGTCATCTATTTGACATAAAAAATATTAAATTTAAGGGGACAATTGTGATCTAGACATTCTAATCTCAATCCCTAATAACATTTACAATTTTAAATATTTTTATTTTTGGAGATAACAGCAGTTACATATGGAAGACGGCCTTTTGTCCCGGTTCTCAAGAATCACTGATTTAGGTTTCAATGTGTCCAAAACGGTTGACCAAATACCTGCAAGAAAAACGATGTATCCGCCAGCTACAATGTATTATGCTGCTTATTGGCACTACGGTGCATATACTGTGACTTAAAAACATCAGAATGTGTGTAGTGTCATAACTAGCATGTTAGTAGATACGTATGCTGACTTAAGCATTATGTTCAAAGCACCACTGTACTTGTATATAAAGCTAAGTTGTACTCTAAGTTGTGTTAAATAAACAGGAACTGTGACAAAAGAAAACAGATATACACCATTTTGCCACAAGTGTATACTAGCGATTATTTGAGCTCCAGACACTTTTATTTCCTTTTTGCATTGGCACATCATGATGTTGTTGTCAGGTTTGGAAATACATGACTGTACGATTCTGATTAAGTGTGTGATACTAGAAAGTATGCACTGACACACAATTGACATTGTTGAAACAGTATGAGAAGCTACAGCTTAAGAGACATGAGTAGTCATTTATCAATACGCATATTCAAGCTAAATCCCTTTAATGTACTGTAAATGAAAAAAAGCACATCTAAGTCTCTGCAATGGTCATTAAAAAAAAAATCTGGGCAAATTTGCTAAGCTTTTAATTCCACTTCTATCAGGGCAAAGCTACACATTTGATATTAATGTATGAGTTGAATTTGGAAACAATTTAATCCAGAACCAAAGCGTTTAACCCTCACTAATGTCACAGCTAATCCAGAAATCCAAAGTTTATCCCAAAACCCACATGTAAGCAATCATGGTGCTCGTATCCACATACCCACTCAGCGCCATGGAAACCCATGCATATGATTAAAAATGGGAGAGGAATGAGGGTTATGGATATTTAGCTGTAATTCATCTGAAATCACTTTGACTACTTTTAAACAACCTAATATTTTAATACTATGTTGCTTAATTGTACGTATCTAGCACTGCATGTCAACGATAACCTAGATTCCGCTTACTGTACATCTGTTACTGCTTTGAAATTGAATTTTCATAATTTAAGGATTTTTGATAACACCATGGAAGCAAGAATGCAGCAACAATATATTTGATACAATAAAATCCCAAGACTAGTGAAACTCTTATAACTAGTGCAGTAATGTGTGAAGGTCTGTGACTTGGCGAAATGAGTACAGGCCATGCGGAAAAAGAACATTTCACCCAAAAATGCTAATTCAACCCTTAGACGGACAAGATTGCTTAATGCTAAACAAAGCCGGGAGAAAAAAAAAAACTCAGAAAAGAGTAGAGCATCCCTGCCACAGTGTGAGCGAACTGGAAAGTCAATATCTTAATGTAAAAAGCAGAGGCTGTTTCCTACTCTTCGCCTCTTTCCCTGTTGGACTTGAATAGGGTAACTGTTTGGAGTGGAATTGAAATAACAAATGTCATTAACTGGAGGGTGGTGCAAAAACTGAACTGTTCTTCGGCACAGAAGGCCTGCTGCCCGCCCAAGATAAGCAAATGGGAGACTGCGTTTTGATGTCGACTGATGGTCCAGACCGAGCTGGTCACTGGGGAAAGATGTCTTCACTCTTCACAATTGTTTCCCAGTTGCCCCATTAAATGCCAGAAATGGTTGACATAAAAACCACCATTGGTAAGCTGATAACGGATACCCATTTTACTGTGGATAGGCCGTTTTCATTTAAAAGAAAACACACAATAAGGTCAGTTTTAAGACACACCCTCGTTATTGACATGCAAACAATCCCAAGTTTGACAGCTGATTGGTGAGATAAAATTGTGATGTTAGAAACTTTATTTAAAATGTAATTTTAGGATAAATATTAGGTTTTACAAGAATATATATCTATTGAAATTGAATGTACCCTGAGTAATGACAGTAATCAATGACATTCATAAATTAAAGTGTGCTACTTATATTTTGCATGTAGAGGGTGCATGCACGGTACTAACAAGCTTAGCTTATGTGTATGTTTGCTAATAAAACTGGGAGCGTATTCAGTCCCCTTCACTTTGTTCAGATTGTATATTGCAGCCATATGCTGAAATATTTCAACTTAATTTGTTTCCTCATCAATTACACTCAATACCCCACAATGACAAAGCCAGAACAGGATTTTAAAGTTTATAACAAATAAAATACTAAACTATCACACTGACATGAGTATTCAGACCTTTTGCTATGGCGTTTGAAATGTATGTGCCTCCAAATTATCTTGATCATCTTTGAAATGTGTCTTACACCTTGATAGGAGTCCACATTTGGTACTTTTAATTGATTGGACACGTCTCAGCTTTGAAAATGCATATCAGAGCAAAAACTGCCATGAAGACAAAAAGGAAGGCCTAAAGAGGTCAGAGAAAGGATTGTATTCAGACACACTTGCATGCTTTTTCTTCAGTGAAAGACACATAAAAGCACCACCATCACTCTCAGACTGTGAAAAACAAGATCCTCTGGTCTGACAAAACCAAAATGTAACCACTATGACCTCAATTGTAAGTGTAGAAATAGAAATGTTCTTACTTTTGGAACAAAATAAGAGCCAACTCAAATTACCATCAGATCCATGACACTTTTACACAAATTAAAAATAAAGGTGCAGATATACACAAACTCCCACGTCCCCATTTCTTTGTACGAGGAAATATGTTTGCCGTCTGGTGTGTCATTGAGATAGCAGTGAAGTCGTTGTAAGAGAGTAGCATGGCACCCTAAAGCAAGAGAAGCAAACAAATTTCACAACTGAATGAATTGAGACAATAGTGTCCGGGGTGGAAGCCAAAAAAAAAACATTGGGAGTGACGAGCCATGGGGCTGCAATACCTGAGGTGGTACATGTTGTTTCTCCTGGGATACGGACTGGGGATCAGGTGAACAAAACAGAAAAAATATGTGGACATCTGATCTGCCATCCCAAGTTGAGAGACTGGCCGTAATTATCGAACAAACTTCCAGAAGTGGGATATTAAAAGAAAAAAAAATAAGGGCAAAAGGGACGACAGCAAGGACTTTCACCCAGAGGTCATTTATCATATCATATCCTAAATGTAAGCTGATATTAGCATCATAGGCTATCACTGGGGCACTCAGCTGTAATAGTTGAATATTTGAAACATGACAATAATTGATGAGGGTGAAAAGCTGTCAGTGTTAGGGTTATCATATGCATTTGGCCAGCACATTAGTAAATTAACTGTTTTATATAATGTCTGTTAAATCCTTTTTAAATAATGTTGGTTTAAATTGGCAATGGTTCAAGGTCTTGTGTTGACATTTTCTAATACTTCCTTGTGTGCATATAAATGGTATGAGGCAGCTTAAAAATGTGTTCACAGATTACAAACAAATTCAGGTATGAACATCTTGATAAATCCTGGATGTGTGCGTAAAACCTTCACACGCATGGTTAAAGTACAGTTTTGTGCACACAAATTGTTTGTGAATGAGGCAAAATGACACTAATCACACAGCTAAGATGATGCTGGCTCATGGGCAACTCTATGCATGTCAATAAGTGGTCCAGCCAGAGCTAGAACAAGAACCCAATTCAACAAATCCTGGTTTGCAAATGTTGCAATGGCTTAACAACTTGAAACAATATGATATTTCATTTTTTTTCAATGTATTGTAAAGAATAAATAAATAAAAAATCTAAAATCCTGCTTTTGCTTTGAAATTATGGGGTGTTGACCTGAAGTTGATGAGAAAAAAAATCCATCAAAACTGTTTTGAGCATAGGGCAGCAATATAACGAAATGTGAATAAAAGGAAGGCATCTTAATAGTTTGTAGATAGACATATTGTACAATTTGCAATGACAGTCTCAACAAGGGAAATAGCTTGAGAAATATTTTCAGAAATAACAATGTAAAGAAGAAATGCCATTATTTGTTTGGTAGCTGTAAAGCGTAGCCTTGACCTGATGTTGTGTTGCCATGGCATACATCAACCATGATGTACCATATTAAGCAGAAACACATTTGAAAACCTGTATGTAAATGTCAAAGGACATGTTTGTAAGTAGGGGAGAGTGGCCTAAGTTGTGCAACTTTTCACTCAAAGTGATTTTAAAGTAAGGCCTTGACAGTAAAGTCTCCAACTCAAATATGTACATATATTTCAGGGTGTTGTGCATCCCTGGCAATAAAAACTTTGGATCAGGAATAAACTGTTGAAGAAATATAGCTTTCGGAAAAAAAGTTGTCTTGTTGCACAACTTGCCCCCGGTGTCGTGTAAGTTGTGCGTTTGGAGAGAATACCATGGGGTAAATTGTGCCATTGATATATATCTCAAACTGTAATGCAAGACAAATCCATTAGACAATCACTTATTTAAGGTGTATTTAAAGTAAATAAAGTAAATAGTTGACAAAGATTGAAGGACAATTTTCTTAAACAAGGCCTAGCAGATCTAATGGTTTTACCTGCAAAGCTCACAATGACAAAGTCACCATCATCATCTTTCTGGCCATCTGAACTCTCATCAGTGGTGTCGTTAAGTGGAATTGAGACCCTGTTTCCACCTGGGATTAACATCTGACTTTTTGAATCTGGTTACAAGTGGCCAGCTCTCAGTCCGTGTGTTCCCACTTGTATTTTCAAATGTGACTTCTCTGTCTACTTGTGATCCGATTCCATTTACCCGCGCTGTATTTAAATCAACACGAACATAATTTCCGTTTGCATTGCTGTTTTTAACCGGTGGGGTTCAAACAAGTAAACATACAGGGCTGTACAGTGCCACAGTTTTAATCACATTTGCTATTAAAATGCATTAAGCCTACACGCGAAGATAATTACCAGTCTAGGTTGACGAGATAGGCTACTGTCTCATTTAGACAAGGAGGAGCGATGCACTACGCTGCTAAGAGGGCTCTACATTAACACTCGCCAAATGCGGGAAATATCATAGATAGAAGGCCTATATAAAAGTAAAAACTCTTAGGCGAGTAAGTTATTACGCCTCTTTGGTTGGTGAAAGATGTGTGTTTGCCGGGCGGCTTTTCTAACGTCTGCTACACTCTTGTCACCACCACCAGTAGCCTACACGGCCTTCTATATGCAGTTAAAGACGACCTATTATACTACTTTTTTGGTCTTAATTTCTTGTTTTACACTGCTATAGAGCAACCTGACACGAATCACATCACAAAAAACTATGTAGATTTCCGGGAAGCTCTTCCTCTTATTTTGGCGATCCAGCATGCCTGTGCTTCGGCCATCTCCGCTCCCTCCACCTGTGCTTCGGCCATCTCCGCTCCCTCCACCTGTGCTTCGGCCATCTCCGCTCCCCCCCGCCCCCTACTGCAAACCCCACTCCGTTGTGATTGGTTACCTTCCTTCCGGAACACTTTCAGTGGCGGGAAGCGCGAGCATGGACCTATAAGGGTGCGAGGCAGACGCGAACAGGGAAGTGACAGCATTACTATACATGGAAACATCCGCGTGGTGATGACACCAACTTACATGCGACGTCACAAAGTTACAAAGCCTCAAACCGCTTTGAACACGTGACTTCTCGACTGGCTAGAATAGTGTCTAGTGCTCTGCACAGACACCCCAGACGGTCAGCAGGGAATAGGTCGAAATGCATGTAGGTCATTATTTGATAATTTAGTATGGTTAAGCATGACTATAAATCATCATAACAACGTTTATAGGTCATAAAAGTCAAAAAGCATCATAGGTCCTCTTTACACTGCACATGCGAACAGAATATTTCCTGTGCGCCATATGTACACCCTGGTGTTTCCTCCCCATTAACTATCTTACCTCTGCACTACTATCTGTGTGTGGATGTATGTGCTTTACGTCTTTTATTTTGGTTATTGTTATTTTACCTTTGTTGTTTACCTACTGAATGCACTATGTACAGCACTTTGGACAGTGCAAACTGTCATAAATGTGCTTTTATAAATACATTTTACTTACTTACTTACTTATAACTCACCTAGGCCCTCTGGCACAAATCACCCCAATCCCAGAAATTTGGAGAATAAGCATGATGCAGCAATTTAGGGCTGACATTGTGCTAACTGTATAGACTCAAAATATAGCATACCAAAGCACTAAAACATGTGTCAAATGTTTTCAAACTTGTCTATAAGTGTTCAGACACAATAATCAAAAAACCTTGATCATGGAAATTTTACTTTGAAAGGCAAAACGCAGTTTTTTGAGCTAAAATGTGCTTATATCTTATTCCTTGTGTCTCCCTTCTTTACAGGATGAGTCAAATGGGTGGCTCTTCTTAAATATGTGGTCATATTTCCAATTTCTTCCACGGTTTTCTAGAAACAAGGGGTGGCACAACTTCCAAAATGCACAACTTAGGCCACTCTCCCCTATATCAAAATATAAAATAAATATGAAACTAATGATCTCTAATGTAATGTGTTTTACTATATATATCTATATTTTAGTACTCAGTAATTATTCAAAACATTATTATTATTATTTTTTTTGGTGTACTTTTTTATTTTAAATTTTCACAGGGACAATTATCCACCTTTGTGATTATATTGTCTTTCTATTGTAGGGGTATGGTGTTGGGCTGGCAAAGTTTAGCTACATAATTGGCATATTTACAAAGCAGAAAGGACAGTTATACGGCTGATTGTGCAGTACCCTATGTCCAATGCCAGTGCTCACTGCCAATGCAGGAAGGAGTGGGACACTCGCATATGTTGAGGTCGGTATGGCTTATGGCAGTAAAACATGTTGGGCTTGGATAGGGGGGCCAGGGGACCCACATCATGCCACATAAGGGAATGCTATTGGCTTTAATATATGAACAAACTATTTTGTACCAAACCCCTTAGGAATGGTATACACTGATCTCAATCATTCTTACACCACATTGCATCAACATACAACTGCAGAGACATTTCAAAAGCATCATTTGTGAATGGATTGTGGGTTTTGAACTATGTTGTAATTGTGTGGATGTATGCATGTGTTGCAATTGTGTGGTGCAAACAAATACCTCATCAGACAACGGACAACTTCCTCTGCACTTGAAGGGTGAGAATAAAAAAGCTGGCTATGTGACAATAAAACCATGTGTAGGTGACATTAGAGAGAGGTGACACTTTCACTTGTTATACACATTTTCAGCTTCTTACACATTGTTGTAACATGCCAGCAAATTGTGAGCACATGTATTTATATACAGTATGGAAATGTACATACATCAGCAAATGAAAGATTCTAGATTTATTTAAAGAGGAAAACTAGTAAATAATCTGGCAGCATGTCACACCAACACTTAGACAGAAACACTAGATAACATGTACAGGACACATTGTGCAGTTTGAATCAGCTCCTATTTGACTGGGAGTAAATGGTATTAATAATTGGGCTGCAATTTATGATTTCTGGGTTAATTGATTTGATTATATTTATTTACTAACCATAATTAATTATGTTAAGTCTATACAATGTACAAAAAAAAGTAAACACACCATTGCACGTAAGCACACAGTGATAAGCAATAGCACACTATAAAAAATACCACAAAAAACAATGAAATACAACACGTTGCAAGGGCTGGTTGCCGCAGACAGGATGGATCTGGCTTTCTTTAACAACTGTTTGCTAAATAACTCCAACATACTTTTCTGTTGAGAGCCTGTGATACTGCTACAGATCCTGATCAACCGTGTTACTATCTAAGATTAATAGAAGCATAACGATGAAAGATGAAGAACACCTTTCATCACCAAACTTAGCCAGCTTCATAAGACAGAACAAGGTGCTGCTGTCTTTTTTTTTATACACAGCATATGGATCAAAGCTCAGCGTATTATCAATTACAGTGTCCAAGTACCTGTATGACTCAACGATTTATTTTAAATCCTGACCATTAATCTTAGTGATGACAGGGTTGGAGTGATGACATCTAAAGTCAATAGGCATATCCCTGGTCTTTGTCACATTTAATTCCAGAAAGGCTTCCTGACACCATTTCGGGAAAATAATCTATGACAGGGCCATGGGCCATTTGATCCTCCTTCAGCAGGCTCAATATAACCCTGTCATCTGCACACTACACAATGTGATGGGTTTCAATCTCACTGTGGTATTCATTAGTGCAGAGAAGAGAAGCTAGGACAAAGGGGGAGAGCCGGTTGATGATGTGGAAGTGAGTCCTCCAAACACAGGTACAGTCACTCTCACTCAGATCTATTGGTGAGAAGATCCAAGATTTAGCCAACAGTATCCAACCCACATTGCTAAAAAGGTTCTGCACCAGCAGCTGAGGCTGAATGGTGTTAAAATCAGTTTTGACGTCCAGGTAAAACAGTTTAGCTTATGTTTAATTACCCTATACGCACTTATGAAAGAAGTTAAGCATGGGTCGTAAGCCTTGTTTCCACTGAGCAGCACCGTTTGGTTTGGCATGGTTTGGTAAGGAAAGCTAACCCTAGATCTCTATTCTGGACAGTGATAGCTTCAGCCTTTGAACAACACTGGACCTTATAAACAGTCTTTCCTCTGGCTGTGGCAGCTACAAAACTATCACGACATCATAGCAGCAGGACACAGAGTAGTTCGCCAATACATTCAATAAAGAGGAAGACCGCAACACATTTCACAAAGAGCTGGGCTGCATCATTTTTATCTAGCTGTCGCTCTAGCCGAGGAGATTACTGACAGAAGTGTATCTCGCGCACGGAAATGATGATTATGTGGACCATTCAACGGACTGCAGTGTGTAGCTCCACCCTTTTGGGACGGCTTAGTACCCTAACAAAAGAGTGACAAGAATAGGTAGGGCACAGGTCACTTATTCTGGTACCGCTTTAACTTTTGACAATGAAAACCAAATAAATGGGTACCATGAAGAACTTAATAGAAACAAGGCTATAGTTGCATCCTGAAACCCCCTTCTGGTTCGATATGCAAAATGTCGGTTGAACGGGTTGAAATTATGTCCAGTTCTGTCCAGACTCCAGAGGTTCATTTTAAATCAGCTTTTCTAATGAGTTCAGAAATATTGAGGTCAAGGCTTAAGGCCTGAAGTCATTCAGGGTATTAAGATGGCTATTCTTTGCTATGGAGACTTTGATGGATTGTTTCCAGTCGAAGGGACACATCAAATTAACCTTTATGAGATCCCAGAAACACTACATGTAAACTTTATTTTCTGTGTTAATGGGTGAACTACATAGTGAAACATTTCATGTAAACGTACTGGACTAATTGCCTTTACTTACTATAGCTAAAATTTAGCATGGGTAGGTATTTTCTAATAACTGTTATAATTGTACATGGCAAAGTTTTTGCATAATCCTGAGTAACTGGGACCTTGTTGCTATATTTCTGTTAAATGTAATTTTGAAACATTTGTAATGAACTCACTCTTCAATTCAGTTATAAAGTGTGTCTCCTTTGTGAAGGCATAGTTACACTTACCCATTACTTGGAATAGTATTATACAAATAGAAAATAAATGTTTGCACATGTTTTGACGGCTGCTAGTAGGTATAGGCATGGTGGTAAAACCAACCTACATCACACACAGCTTGTCTTTGTTCATCATTTCTATGTTATATGTGAGAAAAGGGTAGAATGAATAAACACATTTCCTGGCGTGCTCTCAAAATGAACAGAATGTAAAAAATATAGCAAACGACACGCTTTTCATTCTTGACTGAATGCTGCACACGTGGTCTACATTATCATCTAGCTATTACACCAGTATTTGCGCGCGCACACACACACACACACACACACACACACACACACACACACACCCACACACACACCACACACACACACACACACACACACACACACACACACACACACACACACACACACACACACACCATTTGACAGCCAAGAAATGACATGTTAATTGCAGCTGCTGGTTAAAAGGCCTAACAGCAATTCAGAGTAAAAGGGAGAACTCAACAACGGATGATAGGAATTTGTCTTAGTGCCAGAGCTGTCGAGCTAGACAAGGAGGCTCAGTGTTGTTTCAGTGGGTATTTACATTGGTGGAGCTAATGTTTTCAGTCTGGCTTGCAAGATGGAAACAAACTCATAGAGCTGTGATATTGACAGTTTTATAATAACAGGAAGGAAGTCATTCATTTGTAATATAGTGAGTTTTATAACACTGGATCAGTGTTTGATGACTATTGGTCATGTTCAGTTTATTCTGTTCTTCAATTGATTATAGCGCCACCATGTAGGCTCATATTTCTTGGGAAGCTTTTACACAGCATTTCCAAGTAAGTCAAATTTCATGTTTCTAGCTTGTTCCAGCTAAAGCCAATAATATGACTCAAAATACAGGTTGAATACAAAATGACACATACATTCCTTAAGACGTATAACTACAAATAGTACATAGCTATATTAATTCAAATACTACACAACATAAATACTGTATTCCCCTTACACACTACTATAAAACAAATATTCTAAAATATTATCCTCTTAGGTTTTACACCTTTCTTTGCACCATTTTTTATAATCAGATTTGGTAAACCAGTAATTTTCAATCCATGTTGGAAAATGTCCATAAAGATATGTGACCCGTACTGATTAACAATGGTCTTTCCATTTATGGATCTTGAGTAATTATGTCTAGTATATTACTCTGTTTGATCTCATTAAACTTTTCCTCACTCACTGCTACAAGCCTGATCCTCTCCCCGGCAATTTATAACTAACAGTGCTGAGGTCCCACAATGATGACATCATCCAACAGCAGGAGGCAATTTGTTCTGAAGGAGGTCAGCCTGGTAACCAGGGGCAACGGAAGTGTTGATTAAGGCTGGGCATTTTAGATTAATTGCAGACTGGGGCTCTCATGGCAGTGGATGTCTTGAGGCACTGTGATGCGCCCCTCCCGACTTGACCAGTCAATTTATGCAGTGGATGAATGAGAGCTTATGCTCGTGCTGGTATTTCTCTCCCACATTAGAGCTGGATGGGCACGGGGTGAGTAGAGAGGACGGTCTTATTAGAAATTGATGCCCAGGGGGTTGAAGGTCTCCCTGGGCTGACAACGCTTAGGGCAGAAGGCAGTTAGAAAAATGAGTGCTGGGTGAAAGATCATCTGCATGAGCACAAGACACAGGGCTTAAGGACTAGAGGACTCAATAAAGCATGATTGAGTCAAATAACAAAAAGTTACAAAATAGAATAGAGTGAAATAAAACAAAACATGCAGGTGAAATACAAGTTAATTGATTAATTCATAAAGTTTGTCGCAGACACTCATACAGACATGCTAACAGACAGGGAAAGAAGGGAGCCTAGCAGCTGTGACACAAAGTATTTTGAATTATTGAGATATTGCACTTGGAGGAATTCATTAAAAGTTGGTACAAATGGCTCTCCTAAAGCTGGCAGCTCAGTTGAGCAATATAGGAATATTCAAACAGCCCTCTTTACTGTGTTACAGATTTGTTTCAAGTGAAAGAAAACAGCAGGCTTGCTGTGTACGCTTGCATGGTGCATGAAATAGAGGGAGGGAGAACAGGGGGGTAGAAGATTATCGGTCCGTAGGCATATAATCGGTCACATTAACGCACACGTTCTAATAAATTAGTTGGAAACATGTATAAATCAATACGTTGCATACTGCTCGGTAGATGTAAATTGACAGCACCACATGGTCTGATTCAGACCTACACCTCTAGTGTGCAGTGGAGCTTAACTCATTTGTATATGCACAACCCATGTTGTCCTTTCCAAGAAAACACTTCTCAGCTATGTACTCCATGTGCTAAAATATAAGGAATGTCCACCTAAACTCAAAAAAATGTGGATTACAGCGCTAATCATATACTGTAGTTTAAATTATTGTAACCTATGCCCTGTAACAAACCATTTACATTCAGTTAAACATGCAAGTCATATCAATGCAATGCATCAAATAGATAATTAATATGAAATGATAATGCAAGCATACATATGACAACATGCTTACTGTTTGTTTTGCAGCTATGTTTTTCATGTTCACCAACATAGTTTAGTTTGTTAGCATGCTTAACATGAACTAAGTACACCTGAGGCTGGTGAGAATGTCAGTAGTATTTGCAGGTGTTTCATATACATATTGTACACACTATCAAAAGCATTGTTCAAAAAGAAAATGTTGACCTGATGATCAGAAGATTTCTTCCTGAGGTGGACATTGATGTCTGTAATTTAAAGAAGATGATGCACATTTCACCAGGAACCACATGTCAACTCAGTGGTGGCACTACAGGAAATATATTGATACGATAAAGTATCATGAAACTGTGAATGACTTAACAAATACACATAATATGTAATGTCTATATGTTTCCTGGGGTAAGTGAAAACCTTGACCTTGCTTTTGCCGCTGGATGAAAAGTCAGGGAATCGCCAAAGTCACTACACTATATCACCTGGGCACTGTGGAACTGGGCACTAAATGTCATGGAAATCAATCAAATAGTTGTCAAGACATGTCACTAAAAGTGTATTATTATTATTATTATTATTATTATTATTATTATTATTATTATTATTATTATTATTATTGTATGCTGGTGGCACTATAATACAAGTAAAATGAAATGCAATCCATCCAATAGCTGTTGAGCCTGGAAGGAGCTTGTCTCTTAACAGCTACTATGGAACAATAACAATTAACTCAACAACTATCAATGGCTTGGATGTCCGATCACATGTAACAGAACTATCAAGTTGCCAAGAGGTGACCAATTGTGTTAACAAAAAAATATATATATAAAAATAAAATGAAATGCAGTAGTTGTATCTGTATGGCCTTGATCATTTGATAATGATTTGTAAAGCCAAACAGCATAGCAAGCACCATTCATGTGTATACTGGATTTCATGTCCATCCTAGCAACAGGTTTTTCATTAAATGAGTTGCCAGAAGATATACGTATAGCTGGATCTATCTATTTCTCCTAACACTCTTTGCAGTTCTCCACGTCTTGATTTTTTACAGTCACATGGTTATTGCCGTGTCGCTGTCCTCACATTCAACTCCTCAACATTTCGCCAGCAACTTCCACACTGCTCCTTTGATTTATTAGAAATCTTTTGTCCCTCGAGCCGAAGGGTGATTTTGAGCAGTCTGTCAATTTTATGTCACAATGCAGAGGGGTGTCCACATGTGTGATACCCCTTACTTCCTGGGCATAGCCTGTAATGCATGATTGACACACTCATTCATTAGCCAGCTAGATTTGACAGAAAAGCCAGCTTGCCAAAAGTGCTGAAGTGTTAAGTGGAGAATAATTTTGTTCAGTGCCAGATGGGAAAGCTGCTGGGTCTGTTGGCAGTGGTTGGAAGTGGAACAGAGATATACTCTCAACATTCTATATTTTCCCTATCAAATGATCATCCGCTGTAGCATTGAAAGGAGCTGGAACGAGTTTGTGGTTTCTTTCTTTGCAATCTTACTTAGGGCAGCGTGAATTCATGTTGGTTCAAATTGTCTCAAATAGTGACAAGTTCTCAAAAGTGTCAAAAGAAAAGAAACTTTCTAAATCCCTCCGGTCTTCTCTGCTTCATATCGGTATGTTCAGTATGTTCCAAAGAGCCACCATTTTACCAACATGTGGCTAAATATACTTTTTAAACCTCTAAGGCTTTCACAAAAACGGTTTATTAAGCCATATTTGAGAAAGAAATATGAATTGCAAACATACTCTGTGTGTACAACATAAATGGTTTCATAGTATTTTTGTGGGTGTTAAAAGTCGTGGGATGATGGATTCTACTGCAACCGACCGCAGCTACTTTGACAACGAAATGGGTTGTTGCACATGCATTCTACAACTCGCAAACTTGTTTATTTAATTTGCTGATTGGACACAAAGTTCCAACAGTTTACTCAGGAAACATATTTGTAACCCTCCATCTCTGTGACAAACCTGTCTGAAAACCATGTCTCGTGGGGGAGTTTACACACTGGTTGTTGGATGAAAGAAAAAGGTATTGAGTAACGCAACCAATGCTGGGCTTACACTACACGACTTTGCACGCAATTTGACAGTCGCAGACAATCTTCCACTGTCGGACTGAAATCACAGGAGTCTTGCTGGAGTTGTGGCGCGCGCCCGTAATCTCAGTCGTTTGGTGTTAGGTGGTCCCGATTTCAGCCAGTCTTCATCCCGTCTTGACGTTCCGACATTATCAAACAGGTTTGATATTATCGTTCGTTTTAAGGGGTTGGCTCAAGCGAAATGACGTAAACACTGTCACACTCTCTCCTGCACCAAGCACGACGCAGGAGGAGCGGCATTAGTTGCGACCTGTGTCCGCCTGTGAGGCACTTATTTCGGACACTTTTACCTAGCAGCTTCGACTGGAGAGCCAAGCTGACAGCCGCGCAACCTTAACACTGTACTGTCAAATTTAAGGTTAGGAGTTAAAGTTATTGGGGGACGAGATCAGCAAATAAACCCGGTCGAATAATTGAAGGAAGTCCCCCGCTCGGAATATTGAATGAACTTTTTTTAAATAAAATATTCACAATCGCAAATTCAAATTTGCTGAAATAATATTAATCTCAGAAGGAATCTAGTTGTAGTCTTGCAATATGAGACCCTCGGTCTTTTCAAAATATCATTTTATGACTGAAAACTAATGACTAGTTGTCTTCAGGTGTGAGATGATTGTCTTTAGATGTGTGAGGATGTCAGTCTTCAGTCTTTTCAAAGTATTTTCAAAGTCCTCTAGTGTAAACCCAGCATAAGGTACAATAGCTTCCTCCTTTTCAGACTCGGCCCAAAAGGTCAGCGACAACTAACTTGTTGGCCCTAAATATGTATGCTGTAAAACATTGTGTCTATTATAATGATGGTCATAACGAAAAATGTCCATATTCATCAAACAATTTGAGTGGACCCTGCTCGCTATGAACACATCTGAATTCCTCATATCCCCTCTGATGTATTAATTTATTTTATCTGCCATCCACCGTTATGTAAAATGGCATCATCAATCATTTTATGTACTCATATTTTCCAATAATTACTGCATTATATTTCTTGTTTCTTGTCTGTAGTTCAGGACCAGTCCTCTGTAACGAAGCAGCACTACAAGCAAAGTCTTTTGAAGCCAGCCTCCGAAAATACTGTTAGTTCAAATTCAAGGTTTATTTCAGTTTTGTCAGGGTGCTCATCAAATGTGCTATGTCTGAAAATCAATAGCCAAAAAGCCAGATCTTCAGCCGACATAACTATGTAACGTCACTGTTGATTATTTTGAAACCTTTAGAAGAATACATCTGTTTCTTCTTTTATGTGTAAGCTACCAGCCCAAGGCTACCCCATTGTATGCTCTGATGCAAACCCACTGACCATACCTCTTATGATCAAGCAAATGGTGCCATTTTCTTGCCAAAAACACACTATATTGATAGAAGGATCAAGCAGCAACAGCATTTGAGGGTTGTTTTGTAGATCCTGTGTGTGTGTGTGTGTGTGTGTGTGTGTGTGTGTGTGTGTGTGTGTGTGTGTGTGTGTGTGTGTGTGTGTGTGTGTGTGTGTGTGTGTGTGTGTGTGTGTGTGTGTGTGTGTGTGTGTGTGTGAATGACTTAAGGCCACTTTCAGGGACATACAATATTAGGACCAGTTGATTGGGGTAAGCTTACCTAAGACTGAACTTAAGACTCTAGCCCCTTTTACACATCCAGTGAAAGCCGGGAATATGCCGGCCTTTCGGCCCTCCGCCCTGCTGTTTAAATGCGACAGTTGCGGAACGAGGGAAGAAAGGTGCGAGAGATTGTTCCGGGAATTTTACTACCTCGGGGTTGTAAGATTCCCGACACAATCAGTTCCGCCTCTCTGTTTAAATGCTCCAGCTTGTTGTTGCGGAACAGGGGGGCGTTTGACGTTCCATAGCCTACGTTCTAAACATGCAACCATATTAGCAGTTGAAGGACGTGTGTTTAACATTAATCACGGTGGCCTGATGTCCCGTAAAAATCACCAAATAAAAGGAACGGCGTATAATCTAGTTGATCATGAGGTCCGTTGCTCAATCCAAACCCCCGCGCTTCATTTTGCAGAGTGTATGAGTCTATTTCTGCCCAGGAGAAGTTGTACAATGGGAAAGCTAGGCTAGGCTAAGTAAGGGATAAAGTATAGCGCGTCGGGCTCCTGCTTCAGCTTGTCAGTCTTTATTTCTAGCAAGTGACCCGTTCGCTATACATTATCCCACTTATTACATGGCTACTACAAAAACATAAAGCAATTCATTGAAGCAACATGTTGTTTTAACAGCCAAAAACAGTCCGCTACACGGTCGGAACTCACTCAGTAGCAACGGTTACTATGTCAAGCTGCGGCCAGTAGTACGCCAGTAAATAGGAACGACCAAGGATACGACCTAGTAACGGGGAATAGTCTGCTCGCCCGTCTGCTTCAGCTGACTGAAGGCTCCGGCTCAGCTGTTAGCCACAGAGCTATTGTTTTGCTAACACAACTCAAGACATGAAGAGGTGAAGCGGATTGATTTTGTCAGTCTCAGTGATGTTGGACTCAGCGCGTAGCGAGATCAACTGGCACATCGTGGGGACAGTAAAATACGGCCCTCTTACTGCAAGCTCCAGCACTTCTGCTCTCAATTCACTTGGCAGTGTTGTTGTTGTAAAGCAGCTGACCGGCGCAGCGCTAAATGTTTACGTCACACCTGACGCTGTTTACAAGCACCTCTTTCATTCCGGACGCTGTGTAAAAGGGGCTACTGATGCGCCAGCAGGCCGGCGTTGCTTGGTTCTGTGTAAATAACACAGAAGCAAGCAAAGCCGGCATTTTGGAGTGATGTTCCGTCAATATGCCACAATCTCTGTGTAAAAGGGGCTTATGGCAGGGGCGCACATGAATGCATCGGCTTTAAACGCTCCTTTTTTTGTATTCGTAATACTAACCATCATGTGAAATGCAATGGTCGACGGTGCAATATTTGTATTTATATGTTATTTGTGTTTGTATAACTTGCATACCTTTTTACTTTTGTTCGGTTATGTAAAAATCGCACACGGAATTGCAGAGCTTCTACCTCAATCGTGTTGTACTTGTATTCAGATAAGTGAAAGTGCGTGTGTGTGTGTGTGTGTGTGTATTCGTGTTAGATGAACTGACTCTGAACAGGGAGAGAGAGCGACAGACGTGATTGCAGTACAAAGCAGTGTCACATGCCTATTGACCCTGATGTTTTGAAGTGTCAATGTGAGTAGATAGATACAGTGTTAGCGACATGAGGACTCAAATGGAAAACAAAAAAAACAAACACTTGTGATGAAGATATAAGCCTGATAGAAGCTGGCAATATATGTGTTCCTGTGTGTGTGTGTGTGTGTGTGTGTGTGTGTGTGTGTGTGTGTGTGTGTGTGTTTGGAAAATGAGAAGCTATTAAATGAAGAGGTTGTGACTGAGTGAATCATTACAATGAAGTAGGTGATTCAGTTTTTCTCTTCATGTCTATTAAATGTAGAGCCTGCAGTTGTACTATTGTACATCAATAACTGTACGTTGTTTGGGTTGCTGAACATTTATTTCAAAGAGCCGCTGTCAAGGTAAGTTTCAAAGATATAATTAGAGGCTTCTGTTGTGCATGCAATAAAAATAGTTGATCTTCCATTTTATGTGTTGCTTTTTTTATTGATTGTTACTGAATAGAAAACAATGAATATTCTCTCTACAGCATGTAATAAAGTTGTGCTGCAAACAAAGCTTTTACTATCTGAGGAGACAAATTCAGATAAACAATTTGACTCTAAATGTTACCATCAAAAAAAAATTCTCCTTTCTTTCTCCTGAATTAAAAAAATAAAAACTACACTGGCGTTGGCAACGACTGTGAATACAGCCAAAGCCACAATTCACCCACTTGAGAGTTGATAATGCATCATCAAGTGCACCAGCACCAGTGTACTTCACTCAGTGTTACTTGATGCTAAAAGCAAGTCGTAATGGGTTTGAGTTATGTATTTTTCCACACATAACTCTCCCTCCCCTAAAAACAACTCTGGCAGACAGCGATGAAAAATCCTAACTGGAAACTGAATTACCCAAAAGCAGATTCATGGCTCCCCCCTCACCCCCCCAACACACACACACACACACACACACACACACACACACACACACACACACACACTTATTTGCAAAAATGACAGTGCCATCCCGGTACGGAACAAAAAGGCAACATGCGTGCTTCCATCCATAAGCACTGCTGACAACTCAATGAACTTCACCACAGAGGGGAATATACATGTTAAAAGGCCATAATTTTTACTGCCGCCTTCTTGGAAATGTCGCTGAACTTCAGCTTGACTGCTGTTGTATTATCATTGACCTACCGACAGAACATGAATAAATGACCCCCAGTCCCCACTTAAATCATCTTTAGTTGCTCTGCTGAATGCATCTGGAGTGAGAATACGGAGCGGTAGCCAAAAAAAAGAGAGAGGGGGGCGAATATACAATAAGTAATATCGCAATTGAGAAACATCCAAAGGAGTCCAGACATTCCCTTGAGAAATACAGTCCACTTAAGAATAACTGACTACTGAAATCTTTCTCAGGAGATTTCAACATTAAAAGCTTGCTGCAATATTAAAAAAAAACTGTGCAAATTTGGGTCAGGGTTCTCTGTGCTGTCAATTTAGAGTCATGTAAAGTGTGAGTATTTTCCCCAATCTCATATTTCTGTCATACCACAGGCGCCCCGTGCTTTTAATTGCTTCAAAGTTGCCAGGCAACAGCAACAAAAAGAGGCGGCTACTCATGGGTGATATGTTCGCCCATATTTGGAAAGCAACACATAAGTGGGAAAACAGGCTTTGCTGTTTTCAGGTAAACGTCCCGTTCCCACATAGCATACACAGTTTAAAATATCTGCTTTCCTACTTATTTGTTGTTCTTCTATGAGCATTGCATACTCTTTGGCTTCCATGTCAAAGCCCCTTAGCGGGATACTGTGGAGCGTGCGCAGTGTGTCCACAACAGTTACCGTCCGATTGACAGTATACATGCAGGAGTAGCTCGGCTCCAAATTGCATCAGGTGCCTTAGCTCTACTTTGAGGAAATATGATTTGGTACGATTTCAGTCAACAGGTGGACATGTCATTTAAATGTCTGGTTGGAGTCGGACATAAGGAATGCATCGACTATCTCTAAAGTCATGTAAACGTAAAGAAGTCTTTTATCCCTTTCTCGATTTACTCACTTTGCTTCCACGTCACCAATTGTACTTTACCAATGTTTCTCTACAATCCCCTGTTCTTGACCTCTGCCTGCCCTCATGTTTCCCTTCACATGTACCACTCTACTTCTCCATCCCATTGGCTCTGTTGTTATATTTTCCTCTATCCCTCATCTTTAAGTCACATTTTTCCCTGTTTTAGACACCCACCCTACATCTCCCTTGTACTTCCATCCCTCTGTTTGTTCCCTCCCCTAGTGCTTTGTCCTCACCTCGGTGTTTCAGGCCTGGCCGTTTGTTCTCACTTCTCTGTGGAGCGGTAGCGGCGGCTGTCCGAGGCTCTTACCAACCACAGTAGAAGGCTGCATTAATATTGCATGGCACTGTCTTATCGACCACAGCGATGCCAGGAATACAGAGCCGGCTACAAGACAAGTTAGCGGCTAGAGTGGCCGCTCACACACACACACTAATGCAGGCGGACACACAAACAAAAACACACACAATGTAAATTTAGAGCTATGGTAACAGCTACAAAGCCATATTTGTGGCTTGGGTGGCATTGACATTGAGTATGGTTGGTTCACTAAGCCTAAAGTCAGACGCAAAGATGAGGTTTCTGTACGAATAATGTGAGCCATTCCCCCACAATATTTTAGGGGGAAATCGAGCTAGAATCAATCTTTGAACCCCTGGATATGTGTGAGAACTGGACATTGATAAAAAAAAAAACTATTCGACTGCAACCCAAATCCTAAAATTGAACTTGAAATAAATGTTAACCTTGAAATCAAAACACCATCCTCTCAAATGTGTTGTTTCAAGTTCACTTTGAAATAATGTTCCCCACAGATCGAAACACAAGAGCACATGTGAACACGCACATTCACTCACACACACACACACACACACACACACACACACACACACACACACACACACACACACACACACACACACACACAGCATGTGTCTGTGCATGCCGACAGCCTGCCTGGCTTTTTCCATCAGCTGGACCTATCACAGCTTATTATCAGCTCCTTTGAACCGTGGGCTCAGAGCATGATTGCACTCTCAATTAATGCCTGTATGATCTACTTTGACGGAGCGAGTAATGACAAGTGCCTCGCCTGTGTGTGTATTTGTATGTGTGCACATGTGCAGGCATGTGCTTCTCAGCGCATGAATATATATGCCTTTCTGAGGGTGCATATTTCTGTACATTCACGCGCGACCGTGTCCTTTTGTGTCTTTCCATTACAGTAGGTGCGTTTAGTGTGTGTGTGCAGGGTCTTGTCAGAGGGTAGCGAAGCAGTTTAGGCTAAATTGGAAGAGACAGACGTGGCATAGAATGTCTTTTCAAAGGCGTCCTTTCATCTTCGGCCTCCTTCATAACCAAGGGAATCTGCGTGCAGAGCGGCTGTAGAAGTTTTTGATTATTTCGCCCGCACTGTCATGTCTGATGGGCCTACAGATTAAACCTAGCACCTCTGAAGTTGCTCTGTTTATACCAGTTACAGTGTCGAAAGCGTTGTGAAAGTTTGCGGGGTTTGAATATCACGTTGGGCCAACAACATACATAAAAGCTTTTCTGGCTGTGTGTTTGTCCACCCCCAAAAGATTAAAAAAAAAACACAGGCCAAAGTTGATTGACACATAGAGAGATGAAAGCACCACAGAGCTCGGGAAAAAAACACAGACAGCTCGTCACTGTGAGCGTCTGTGTCTGGCAGTGCGTGTTCTTCTAAACAAACAAATACAGATGAAAGGTGTAACGCCATGTTAGACTGCAAACACTGACGTGCACCAAAAACAAACTATATAAGAAAAGTGGATGAATAACCACATTTAACTGACCTCAAAAGGAAAAATAAAAGTATATATTTACTCTATATCCTTTGAATGTAGTATGTATCACATAAAACTGCACTTTATAAGATTTAATTGTATCTTTTATTTTTTTAATTTTTGTATATCTTACACTGGCCATCTGAACACAATAACCATTCCACTTGAATTTGACTGTAACTAGACCCGGCTTCTTCTCCAGATACGTATGAGTCTCTACTGTCTGCCCCCTAACTAAATGTGCGCCAGAATCACGCAGGCAATCATGAAAGTACCACCAAATCGGAAATGTATTACTAGTGTCAAACATAAAAAACAAGTACACACTTTGGAAAAGTAATTGGCTCATTATTAAGACAGGGCAGAGCAGTCAATAGAGATCACACATTCTTGTCACATAGTTACGTAGTAAAAGGTCCACATTATTGTCAAATCGTAGCTAATAGAAAAATCCCCCATGCCCACATATACATTAAAAGAGATGTTTCCAATTCACCACACTCATTATCCATTATCTCTTCCTAACTCAATTCCAATGTCAGTCTTGGAAAAGTGTGCATAAAAATGAATTTCTAAAGTTAACTCACCAATAACTCATTCACATACATACTGTAATGAACATGTAGAAATTGGTTTCAAAATAGACTTGACATTTATTGTACCCGCGCTTTAATCTTTCATGTTCCACTTGGGATCCTTTGGAGACCCACAGCTCTCCTTAACAGCTCAAAATACTACACGCTCAACATTGTTTTATCGCCCCGGTTGGAATCTTCAGGGCTTTCCCTAA
>OX442355.1:23922180-24014680 GCA_949357725.1 Hyperoplus immaculatus
TATGTTACATTTGAACACATCATGATGACCTTTTATAGAGATTTGCCTAATATTCACATTACCGAGCCGACCTGAACACAATATATTTGACACCATTAGCAACTCTTTTAAAGCAATTTAGCTCTATTTCCTGCCGATTTTAACATGGATTTGAAAACTGTATCACTATTTTTAACTGATGGGACTTTCTCCACCGTGCGGTTGTGTGATTACCACAGCTCTGAATGACTGTTGATGCGCACGGTGCCGACTCGGACTCCGAGCCCGACAGAGTTTAAGAAAATAAATAAATTAACTATACTGAGACTAAGTTGGAGGAGTTTGAAAGTAAGACAGTTGAAGGTAGGCCTACAACACTTATATATGTATAGCCTAGTCTATGAAGCGTGTATGCAGTCTATGAAGAAAGAGCCGAATCTTCGCTCTGAACTCAAAGACGTGCTACAACACCTTGCCCCATTGTGAGCCCAGCTGTGTGTGTGTGTGTGTGTGTGTGTGTGTGTGTGTGTGTGTGTGTGTGTGTGTGTGTGTGTGTGTGTGTGTGTGATCAGCTCCTATCTCCTCACAAAGTGCGGAGGACAATCGTGCTTTTATTGGTCGGGTTTTGATGAAATTGAGCACACTCAACCTCTGTCAAAACTTTATTTAGTTCGAAGATGAGCTGCCTTGATGCTAGTGGAGCTTCCCGGTGAATGACACAGTGTTTCCATTGTGCATCTTGCGCCACACCGTAGTGATTGAGCCTGGCCCGCGCGCTGAGCCATTTCGGCGTCTGTTCTATCCACGTTATTAAGGTTTTAATGTGTTAATTGAAAAAGGGGAATGGCAGGGGCTCTCCTCCACCTCACGCTGGGAAACGGTAAAAAAAAATATATATTAAAATATATTTCTAAAAACTATGCGCCACGGATGTGGACACATATTCCTCCCGTTGTTGCGACCCACCTGTCATGTCTCTATTCCCCACCGGTGGGGCGTGCCTCACACTTTGAGAACCATTGCCCAAGAGGAGTCAACATATTATTGTTGATTTAATTCAGTTCTGATGTTGTTGAAATGATTGTTATCCACCATGCTTCTTCTTCTTATTATTATTTCTTCCACCACATGTTCTAGCTCCTACTCCTCCCGATAGGCACAGAAATACAAACATTTCACAGAATCTGCGTGCCCCCCTCTTGGGGGTGTGATATTACTTTTCTAAGGAATAATCCACAAGGTGGTGCTGTTATTAAGCCTCAACTGAAAAAAGTTTGCCCCTCACACCCAAGCCCCAACCTCAGCGATTTTTACCGGCATCCAATAAGGAAGTGACCTACAACTGTAGTAACCAGAAAGTGCCACTGGGGGTGGCGCCAAGACGAGCAGTTTTTCTTTGACTCACTTGTTAGATAGGCCGTTTTCAAAGTCTTATTAAACCTATTTTCAAACCCTTGGCCACAAAACCATTGTAGTCTGTATGTTTAGGTCATAGCTCCATGACAACACTGAGGGGGGTGAATTTTTTTGGCCCACACTAGTTTTTATTCTTTTGGAGGTTAAAATGTATTGGAGCGATCTCGAGTGACAGCTCTCCACCCGTTGTCCCTCACTTTGCCTCTGAGGTATACGTCAGCTATCTCCCTCCCCCCGACGTGACGTCGATTCCCCTTTTCGGCAAGAGGAGTGAGGCGGAGTAAAAATCTCACATGATGGCGACTGGCACAAACCAGGATCATTGGATGCCGTGTGAATAACTGAGGTCAGCCCGGATGCTACATCCATATTATTTGCTATCTATGCTCACACCGTAAGTCCGATTGACTTGAAATTTCTCACACAGGTACACATAAGGGTGCTCTGCAAAAAAGCCTCTGGGACCATATAAAAAATGCCTACAAATATTTTCCGCTTATTAGCATAAACTGAAATACAGGTTTTACACCACAACTTTCTGAAATTTCACTCTATCAAAACCACATTATTCACGAAGCATCGGGGGATAAAGCTCAACATGTCTGTAAAAAATTAGTAGGACAACTTGAAAAACATGGCCACCATCAATCAAAACTTTTACACAGGGGCGGGGCTTAGCAGCTAATCGGCCATAACTTATTGACCATAGGTCCTTTCATCATAAACATGCTGGATATGTGCAGAAGACGTGTGGTAACAAGTCCCGCAATGCTTTTCGAGCCAAACCTATAGGGGGCGCCACAAAAAAACAATAGCTCAAAAATGCAATGTTTGACAGGCCATGCCCTGATCCCCCTAACTCTGATGGACTTGACATTTATTAAAGACGTACATGGTACATGGTGGTCCATAGTAAAGCCTCTTGGACCATAGGGGTCAGCCTTGATATTTTTTTGTTCTTCCCTTGTCTGGGAATCCATCAATTAGGTTTTAAGATATCATTCTGGATAGATGAAAACCTGGTGATTGTTTTAGTGAAGTCAGGAGACCACCAATGTCAGTATTATTCATCCACTGGACCGTGAATGTGTGTGAGACAAATGTCTTAGCAACGCATCCAATAGTTTTAGAGTAGTTGTTTAATTTGGGACCAACATTTCCCCAGGGTCATGCCACTGGCAGAGTCAAAAGAAAAACAAGCCTAATTGCATCAGCACAATGTAATCACACATTAGTCATCAGTCTAATGCTCTGATTTTCTATTTTTAACTGAGAAGCTGCTCTCATTCACTAATGCATTCCCTTCACTTCTTCCTTTGCTGTTTTCATACGAGGCTATACAGTCAATAAAACACATGCTACAGATGTTCGACAGTGAAGGTGCCATGAAATTGGCTTTTGAACTTTCTGGAAGACAACTTCATACGGTACGGATGCTTTAATTGTTAGCCAATAAATCAAGCATTTTTTTTTACACTGCTGCCTTTTCTGTCAATTGTATCAAATCAAACTTCCTTTCTCTCCATTATTAATAGCCCATTGATTCCTTGCTGTCCCATTTCACATCACATTAAATTAAGTAATGTTACCTTTTATGGGACATTTAAACGCCTGGATGGGGAGGGATTGTGCCCTTTGTGTCAATGGAAGGCCTTTTAATGTGAACAAATGGCACAGAGACTGATTAGTGGGTAATGACAGTGATTTTCAAAAGACAAACTAACTTGGACTAATGAAATGAGTGCTGTAAAAAGGTGCATTATCCTGATTTTACCAAGACAACCGGTAAACAGAGGGAGTGTTGAATTTGCATCAACAACAAACCAATTAATATATTTTTAAAACATAATCCTATTCCAACTAAAAGCATGGATCGTGGTATGTGGTGTAAATAAAGGCCAATGCCGCCTGGTTGAGAATTGAATTTATAGCTAGCCAGTCAGGATGTACCAAAGCCTGGCAGCTGGCCTTTTGTGAATATTTTGAAACTATTCATCATCTACTTTTCTTTAGCACCCAATATAACTACGAGAGCCATGCGCTGGCTTGGATGGACTGTGTCCTCTCTTGTCTCTTTGTCTTGGCATGTTCACAGTGGTGGCCGTGCACCAGGCAGGCTTTATCTGCATCCATGTGGAGCGTGCCGCCTCTGGCATAGAAAGATCTGCTGGCATTTGTGGATTTTTCCAAACCATTCCAGCCATTGGATGTAAACACCGGTGGGCTTGTGCTTCAGTGGATGGGTATAATTACAGATGTGAGGAGCACGGCAGGATTCTCTTTTCCAAGCCCTGTCTACCTGACCATGAACCATAGTTGCCCCAGACAACGAGCTAAACATGTTGACATGACAGAGTTTCTGCCTCTGTGCTTCCACTCTCTTTGGCGGTGAGGCGGGACTTCCTGGCTGCAAGAGAATCAACTGCAGAATGGATCAGCATCCCCCACTGCTTAAACCTGGAGTCAGTTATTCTGGAGAATGCTTGTTCTCAGAATCACTTTTGGACACAATCAGTGAATGTCTTCCTCAAGATATGCTTCCCGTCCATATACAGGTGAAACTCGAAAAATTAGAATATCGTGCAAAAGTTCATTTATTTCAGTAATTCAACCTAAATGGTGAAACTAATATATTATATAGACTCATTACATTCAACGTAAGATATTCCAAGCCTTTATTTGTTATAATTGTGATTATTATGGCTTATAGCTTATGAAAACCCCAAATTCAAATTCTCAGAAAATTTGAATATTACATAAAATCAGTAAAAAAAGGATTTTAAATACAGAAATGTCGGCCCTCTAGAAAGTATAATCATGCATATGTAATAAGTACACTCAACAAAAATATAAACGCAACACTTTTGTTTTTGCTCCCATTTTTCATGAGATGGACTTAAAGATCTAAAATTCATTCCAGATACACAATATTACCATTTCTCTCAAACATTGTTCACAAATCTGTCTAAATGTGTGATAGTGAGCACTTCTGCTTTGCTGAGATAATCCATCCCACCTCACAGGTGTGCCACATCAAGATGCTGATCTGACATCATGATTAGTGCACAGGTGTGCCTTAGACTGTCCACAATAAAAGGCCACTCATCTGCAACACATCTTCTTCGCATAGAGTTTATCAGATTGTCAATTGTGGCCTGTGGAATGTTGGTCCACTCCTCTTCAATGGCTGTGCGAAGTTGCTGGATATTAGTGGGAAGTGGTGCACGCTGTCGTATACGCCGGTCAAGCACATCCCAAACATGCTCAATGGGTGACATGTCCGGTGAGTATGCTGGCCATGCAAGAACTGGGACATTTTCAGCTTCCAAGAATTGTGTACAGATCCTTGCAACATGGGGCCGTGCATTATCTTGCTGAAACATGAGGTGATGTTCATGGATGCATGGTACAACAATGGGCCTCAGGATCTCATCACGGTATCTCTGTGCATTCAAAATGCCATCAATAAAATGCACCTGTGTTCTTCGTCCATAACAGATGCCTGCCCATACCATAACCCCACCACCACCATGGGCCACTCGATCCACAACATTGACATCAGCAAAGCGCCCACCCACACGACGCCACACACGCTGTCTGCCATCTGCCCTGAACAATGTAAACCGAGATTCATCCGTGAAGAGAACACCTCTCCAACGTGCCAGACGCCATTGAATGTGAGCATTTGCCCACTCAAGTCTGTTACGGCGACAAGCTGGAGTCAGGTCAAGACCCCGATGAGGAAGACGAGCATGCAGTTGAGCTTCCCTGAGACGGTTTCTGACAGTTTGTGCAGAAATTGTTTGGTTATGCAAACCAATTGTTTCAGCAGCTGTCTCAGTGGCTGGTCTCAGACGATCTTGGAGGTGAACCTGCTGGATGTGGAGGTCCTGGGCTGGTGTGGTTACACGTGGTCTGCGGTTGTGAGGCCGGTTGGATGTACTGCCATATTCTCTGAAACGCCTTTGGAGACGGCTTATGGTGGAGAAATGAACATTCGATGCACGAGCAACATATCTGGTTGACATTCCTGCTGTCAGCATGCCAATTGCACGCTCCCTCAATGCTTGTGTCATCTGTGGCATTTTGCTGTGAGACAAAACTGCACATTTCAGGGTGGCCTTTTATTGTGGACAGTCTAAGGCACACCTGTGCACTAATCATGATGTCAGATCAGCATCTTGATGTGGCACACCTGTGAGGTGGGATGGATTATCTCAGCAAAGCAGAAGTGCTCACTATCACACATTTAGACAGATTTGTGAACAATGTTTGAGAGAAATGGTAATATTGTGTATCTGGAATGAATTTTAGATCTTTAAGTCCATCTCATGAAAAATGGGAGCAAAAACAAAAGTGTTGCGTTTATATTTTTGTTGAGTGTACTTGGTTTGGGCCCCTTTTGCACAAATGATTGCCTAAATGTGGCGTGGCATGGATGCTATCAGCCTGTGGCACTGCTGAAGTGTAATGGAAGCCCAGGTTGCTTTGATAGAGGCCTTCAGCTCGTCTGTATTGTTGGGTCTGGTGTGTCTCATCTGCCTCTTAACAATACTCCATAGTTTCTCTATTGGGTTCAGGTCAGGATAGTTGTCTGGTCAATCAACACAGTAATACCATGGTCAGTCAACCAGTTACTTGTGGTTTTGGCACTGCGGACAGGTGTCAAGTCTTGCTGGAAAAAGTTATTCAGCATCTCCATAAAGCTTGTCAACAGACAGGAGCATGAAGTGCTCTAAATTCTCCTGGTAGACACTTGTGGTGACTTTGGACTTTATAAAACAGTGGACCAACATCATCAGATGACATGGTGCCTCAAATCATCACTGACTGTTGAAACTTGACAGTGGTCTTCAACCCCCTTGGATTTTGTGCCCCTCCACTCTTCCTCTATACTGTGGGACCTTGATTTCCAAATGAAATGCAACATTTAATTTGGATCAGGGATGATTTGAGGTATCATGTCATCTGCTGCTGTTAGTCCACTGTGTTATCAAGTCCAAAGTCACCACAGCCATCTACCAGAAGATTTTAGAGCACTTCATGCTTCTGTCTGTTGACAAGCTTTATGGTGATGACAATATCCATTTCCAGCTAGACTTGGCACCTGCCCACAGTACCATAAACCACTGGTAACTGGTTGACTGACCATGGTATTACTGTGCATGAATGGCCAGACAACTCTCCTGACCTGAACTCCATAGAGAAACTATGGACTATTGTCAAGAGGAAGATGATACACACCAGACCCAACAATACAGAGGAGCTGAAGGCCACTATCAAAGCAACCTGGGCTTCCATAACACCTCAGCAGTGCCACAGACTGATAGCATCCATGCCACGCCGTATTGAGGCAAGAATTCGTGCAAAAGGGGCCCAAACCAAGTACTTAGTACATATGCATGATTATACTTTCTAGAGGGCCGAAATTTCTGCATTTAAAAACCTTTTTTTATTGATTTTATGTAATATTCTAATTTTCTGAGATTTTGAATTTGGGGTTTTTATAAACTGTTATAATAATCACAATTATAACAAATAAAGGCTTCACATATCTCACTGTGCATGTAATGAGTCTGTATAAGATATTATTTTCATCTTTAAAGTTGAATTACTGGCTATGTAAACTGGTATGTAAACAAAAAGTGGTACACCGTAGGGGGCGACATTTACAGAGCCTAGGCTGTGTATGAACATTTGATTTAATTTTCAGTGCACACACAGTATGGACAGGTAGCGGATCGTGAGAAGATATTCAAGTGATGTTCACAACAAGAATTCTCCAGAATCGCAGTCCCACCTTTAAAAGCCCAACCATAATATTAAAAGTAAAATTCTAAATATTTCCAATTGGAAAAGCCAAACAAACGTCTCCATATTGCCTCTACTTAAAAATTCAGCCAGAGCAAAGAGTGTGTATAAGCCAACACGTCTGCTTTATCCAGGCAGATGGGTCCATTGGAATTATGGTAATTTGCTTACACAGTTGTTATTAACAAAGGGGGATGAATAAAACTGAGAAAATTGAGTATGTACATTTAGACAAAAATGTTGACTCAGCTTAATAAAAGTTTTCTGTAATCTGTCTTTATGGGTTTTGGTTTGTATAGTAAAAAGTCATTTGTAAAAAAAATGTTTTCAGCGAGACAAATATATACACTCAACAAAAATATAAACGCAACACTTTTGTTTTTGCTCCCATTTTTCATGAGATGGACTTAAAGATCTAAAATTCATTCCAGATACACAATATTACCATTTCTTTCAACCATTGTTCACAAATCTGTCTAAATGTGTGATAGTGAGCACTTCTGCTTTGCTGAGATAATCCATCCCACCTCACAGGTGTGCCACATCAAGATGCTGATCTGACATCATGATTAGTGCACAGGTGTTCCTTAGACTGTCCACAATAAAAGGCCACCCTGAAATGTGCAGTTTTGTCTCACAGCAAAATGCCACAGATGCCACAAGCATTGAGGGAGCGTGCAATTGGCATGCTGACAGCAGGAATGTCAACCAGATCTGTTGCTCGTGCATCGAATGTTCATTTCTCCACCATAAGCCGTCTCCAAAGGCGTTTCAGAGAATATGGCAGTACATCCAACCGGCCTCACAACCGCAGACCACGTGTAACCACACCAGCCCAGGACCTCCACATCCAGCAGGTTCACCTCCAAGATCGTCTGAGACCAGCCACTGAGACAGCTGCTGAAATAATTGGTTTGCATAACCAAACAATTTCTGCACAAACTGTCAGAAACCGTCTCAGGGAAGCTCAACTGCATGCTCGTCGTCCTCATCGGGGTCTTGACCTGACTCCAGCTCGTCGCCGTAACAGACTTGAGTGGGCAAATGCTCACATTTGATGGCGTCTGGCACGTAGGAGAGGTGTTCTCTTCACGGATGAATCTCGGTTTACATTGTTCAGGGCAGATGGCAGACAGCGTGTGTGGCGTTGTGTGGGTGAGCGCTTTGCTGATGTCAATGTTGTGGATCGAGTGGCCCATGGTGGTGGTGGGGTTATGGTATGGGCAGGCATCCGTTATGGACGAAGAACACAGGTGCATTTTATTGATGGCATTTTGAATGCACAGAGATACCGTGATGAGATCCTGAGGCCCATTGTTGTGCCATACATCCATGAACATCACCTCACGTTTCAGCAAGATAATGCACGGGCCCATGTTGCAAGGATCTGTACACAATTCTTGGAAGCTGAAAATGTCCCAGTTCTTGTATGGCCAGCATACTCACCGGACATGTCACCCATTGAGCATGTTTGGGATGTGCTTGACCGGCGTATACGACAGCGTGCACCACTTCCCACTAATATCCAGCAACTTCGCACAGCCATTGAAGAGGAGTGGACCAACATTCCACAGGCCACAATTGACAATCTGATAAACTCTATGCGAAGAAGATGTGTTGCACTGCATGAGGCAAATGGTGGTCACACCAGATACTGACTGGTTCTGAGTCCCCAGACCCCCAATAAAGCAAAAAAATGCACATGTCAGAGTGGCCTTTTATTGTGGACAGTCTAAGGCACACCTGTGCACTAATCATGATGTCAGATCAGCATCTTGATGTGGCACACCTGTGAGGTGGGATGGATTATCTCAGCAAAACAGAAGTGCTCACTATCACACATTTAGACAGATTTGTGAACAATGTTTGAGAGAAATGGTAATATTGTGTATCTGGAATGAATTTTAGATCTTTAAGTCCATCTCATAAAAAATGGGACCAAAAACAAAAGTGTTGTGTTTATATTTTTGTTGAGTGTATATATATATGAGAGAGAGAGAGAGAGAGAGAGAGAGAGAGAGAGAGAGAGAGAGAGAGAGAGAGAGAGAGAACAACAGGTTGAGATGACCCCGCCAGATGTTTTCTACTCGTTCTTCTATTCCCCGAAGAGGAAACACCGGAGCTCAATGCACACTAAAAACAAACACGCAGGTTGGAAGAGCGAAAAAAGGAGGGCACAGCAGGTAAAGGCATTTGCGTTGCCAACACAGAGACAGAAAAAAACAAGATTCAAGAGTTTTCCATATGCTTTCATGGTACTGTTGAAGTCACCTGGGTGATGGAATTCAAAATGATTCACATCACAGAAAATCTGAAAAAAATAAACATTCCTCTATCTCTTAAACTGTGTTATATATTATAGCTCGTGCAGCTCACTGCAAGTTAAAACACCATTTCACAGACGTTTGAAATGTACATTTCGCACACCTACATGTCAGTGCTTCAGGAGGCAATGTGTTTTATAAATCTCACTCCACCGGATTCAAAATATAGTGCCCTGTTGTCAGATCAGGAGTGGCTGGAGAGACATGTTAAATTTATTTTTTTATAATGGAACTAAACTACAGTGGTTCAGACTAATGCATGGAAATGGTTGTCAACAGGCTTTCAAGCTGCTTCACCACAATTAGAGCGCTGTCACTATAGTCGGCATATGGCAAGCTTCCCATCGCACTGAATTACAATGCTGTCAAGTGTCTCATATCACTTATGAGGGTTGGCAGCACATATCCGTTTCCCAAAATATCAGGGCCCTGGTACTGACACTGCGCTGTTAATGCACACTGCATATTCAAAAGTCTGTCATCACTGGTTTGGCAGTGAGCTGAGTGCTCGTCCATAAATCTGCCTCTGTGTGCAACTACAGTGACTTAAGATGCAGGGACCAGACTAATGCAACTCCCATCCACCTTTCTTTTTTTGTTAACCCTCCATACGGATGTCCACAGAAGGACCAGCTAACAAGTGTTGGTTTTAATAAAGCCATAACCATAGCTCATTAACAGCAGTATGAGATTGCCGGCCCCTTCGGAAACATGCTTTTTAATGACCCCCGTGGGACAGATCATCTGAATATGCAACAGTGATCTTTTTATGTAGAATAGCACAGTCTCTAGGGCTCGCTGTGAATGGGTAACGACCACGCATGCACAGTCTAAACCCCTCTTGACGCGTACATGCCAATGCACCCGCACATGCACAAACACATGCAGCATTGCCATAGAACACTTAACACAAAATTGCTAGACAACCGCAGGGCTAACAAAGACGGGTCTCCATGGAAACACATCTGCTATGGAATGTCATTCCTTTAGCGGTAGCTCATATCTCTGACACTGTCTCTCTAGAATGACATTATTCACACTTTTCTTATGTATTTATCTACACATAAATATAATGGATAACTATACAGGTAAAGTCTGTGTTGCTTCTTAAGGTCAAATATAGAGTGCACTTTGTTCCCTGCATTTTGCACAGGGGTTATATCAAGGTTCCATGAGTGTCATCCTTGTGTGTGTTTACATTCAATGTTACACAACAAGTGGTGTACATTGACAATGGCAGTTGCTGCAATAATAGATGCTTCTTTCTCACACATGTACAGAGGTGGAATGTTACAGTACTGAAGTGTAAACACTCACACACAACTAGCTTTTATTCTTTTCACCAAGGCCAAGCCGTTAACTTGTTATAGGGGCCCGTTTGTGCACAGTTCTTAGATGAAAGAGTGCATAATGCAACTGTGTGACGCCAATTTGGCATGCTTTTTTGGCTCGGGCATCCTTTGGAAAAGAACAAAAATTGCACAAATCCCCTGTGCACAGAGGTATATATAGAGGGAGTGCAGGCAGCCAAAGTGTAGGTGCAGCAAGTGTTCAACTTATATATCAAAATCTGACACAAAAATGACCATTAATGTTCCTAGTTCTTATTGATGACTATTTTGTGTTATGCCAAGGACAAGGGAAATAAAGTGGAAAAAGCTAAACAGTAAAATGAGGCCACACATTCTCTCACCAAAAACTATGTTGAAGCTGGATTAAGGGAACATATTTCACCATTTTTGTAAAGTTAGGATTCCATTTATCTCTCCGTCTCATCACTCTTTTTGCATTATATCAATGTTGATATATTGCATGCAGAGGACACGTGCAAACAATGTGCCCCTATTGACCTCCTCCAAACCAATCAATTACACTTGACTATGCTGCGAGTCAAACCACAGCACATGAAGCAACTGACATATGTCATAGTCATTAGAAAAAAGTATGTCCTTCCTTGTACATGCTCATGAGGAGGCAAGTGCACAAAACAAGCAGCAATGCTGCTAGTTCTCACTGATAATTGAGTCGGACCAATTTCTTGAGTGCTTTAGAATAAGGAGAATTTGATTACATGAATGCTGTCTTTATCACATTAATGGCAAGCTTCGAATTGTGATTTGAAGCTTGCTGCACAATTAAAGCCTCTCATAGTGTCTGTGTTTGTCAGATGACAATGTGTTTTCTGTGGTCTTTGTGTATATACACACAGTGGATCTATTTCATCTTTGGCTGTTGCATGAAAGACAGCTATGACAAATGGTGCAAATACCCAACACAGCTATCAGTTGGTCCGTCCATGTATCCATCTGTCTCCACGTATTTGGTAGCAAACAACGTTTTTGAGAGGGTTTGGTGAAACAGTAAGATTGTTAGCTACTTGTCAGTCAGGCACTCTGGAGGGATTTGGCTTCAATAAGCATCAATAGCATGTCATATTAGCTTCAATCTAGAGATTGTGTTTTGAAAGGTGGCCCAAAATGATAAGGGTTAATATATAATAGTTTCTGTGGTTTCTAAAACAGTAGACTAAATTAAATTGCAAAGATTCCTGTCTCTTTGTGTTCTCATTGGATAACATTATTTGAATGTGAAACAGCTTGTTAAAATCTGAACACTACAATCCAAAAAGAGCTAAATCTAAAAAGCAAGGAAATGTTTGTTTTTTTAAATGTATAATGTTTAAGAGATTTTAATGAAGTGCCGCTTTGGTGATAACAGCACACGTTCTTTAATATTTTTCAAAGTTAATTTTGGGCTTAATATTCAAAACATCAATGTGTTCTATTAAGTCCACTCCCTATAAAGTATAACTGTAATGTGTACTCTGTAAGAAGATATATTATTTTAAATATGAGCTATGATCCTGATAAGTCAATTTCAAACAATGCTAGAGGCAATGTTGGCCTGTTGGTTGGCCCATACACTTAGATCCCGACCAATATATTTCCATGCTAATATGTACTGACATGGAATTTGAACAGACATTTGTGATTATCAGAGGTTAGATCCTGATGTATTTGGTGGTCCCCTGGCTTTTATTTTTTCTACTGCCACTTACAAGGCATAGTTTGAATTTGTCCAATGAGATATCTCAACGTTTAATGAACAAACTGGCAAGGCCTTTGGATGGATCACCATGAAATGTACAGATATTTCAGTGATTCTTGAGAAGTGGGACAAAACAGGGTGCAATGTTGAAAAAATACAAACCCTGTGTTTAGGCAAAATAAATGACATGTATGTATCCAACATATACTAAGCTACTGAGCTAAGCTTTGACACAACCTCCCAGCTTTTGTCCTTTTTATTAAAATGGGATTTTTAGCTTTCCATTCCTTATTTTGTGTCAACACCGTGAGACACCAAAAAACACAAATAAATGTTCCCTCATTTTATGCTAAACCCATGAGATGTATAGTGATCACAAATATTCACCAAAACTGATAGAGGCCACAACAAATATTTTCAAAATGTACATGAATATACATGTTTTGGATATCTGACGGTGTTGACATATTTAACGTTTCTTAAACAGAACAAATATAGTTTTTCTAGCAGCAGTTCGGTTTTTCTGTTGATGTTAGGTGCTACTATGAACTACTTCAGGAAAATAAAATTATCGAAACATTTCAAATAACTTCTTCAGAAATTGTAAGTCGGTGTTGACGTATCATGGTTGTGACGCAGGACTTTCAAGATGTGTAATGTAATATATTCTAAAACTACAACACTAATCAGAGCTTGTCTGACTCTAATGTACTCTGCAGAGGTAGAATTTGACAAGAGGTCCTTCAAAGTGAGAGCTGCCCCTTATTTTGGCTGATTTTATTACATTTTAATGGATTGTCTGACGGTGGTGACAGAAAATGTCCAACCACTTTGAAACCATATAAAACATGAATTTGTTGAAGAAATAAGAAACAAGAATCAGTGCTTATTAATATGAGAGATTGTTAAGTGTTGCTGTTGATGAGAAAAATAACTTTTTTAATTATTAAATAAATTTATCAGGTTTTATTGCATGAAAAATTGAAACCCTCTCTGTGGACACACTGTTTTGGACGTCGTGAGCAGATAACAAGTGTCATCTATTTGACATAAAAAATATTAAATTTAAGGGGACAATTGTGATCTAGACATTCTAATCTCAATCCCTAATAACATTTACAATTTTAAATATTTTTATTTTTGGAGATAACAGCAGTTACATATGGAAGACGGCCTTTTGTCCCGGTTCTCAAGAATCACTGATTTAGGTTTCAATGTGTCCAAAACGGTTGACCAAATACCTGCAAGAAAAACGATGTATCCGCCAGCTACAATGTATTATGCTGCTTATTGGCACTACGGTGCATATACTGTGACTTAAAAACATCAGAATGTGTGTAGTGTCATAACTAGCATGTTAGTAGATATGTATGCTGACTTAAGCATTATGTTCAAAGCACCACTGTACTTGTATATAAAGCTAAGTTGTACTCTAAGTTGTGTTAAATAAACAGGAACTGTGACAAAAGAAAACAGATATACACCATTTTGCCACAAGTGTATACTAGCGATTATTTGAGCTCCAGACACTTTTATTTCCTTTTTGCATTGGCACATCATGATGTTGTTGTCAGGTTTGGAAATACATGACTGTACGATTCTGATTAAGTGTGTGATACTAGAAAGTATGCACTGACACACAATTGACATTGTTGAAACAGTATGAGAAGCTACAGCTTAAGAGACATGAGTAGTCATTTATCAATACGCATATTCAAGCTAAATCCCTTTAATGTACTGTAAATGAAAAAAAGCACATCTAAGTCTCTGCAATGGTCATTAAAAAAAAAATCTGGGCAAATTTGCTAAGCTTTTAATTCCACTTCTATCAGGGCAAAGCTACACATTTGATATTAATGTATGAGTTGAATTTGGAAACAATTTAATCCAGAACCAAAGCGTTTAACCCTCACTAATGTCACAGCTAATCCAGAAATCCAAAGTTTATCCCAAAACCCACATGTAAGCAATCATGGTGCTCGTATCCACATACCCACTCAGCGCCATGGAAACCCATGCATATGATTAAAAATGGGAGAGGAATGAGGGTTATGGATATTTAGCTGTAATTCATCTGAAATCACTTTGACTACTTTTAAACAACCTAATATTTTAATACTATGTTGCTTAATTGTACGTATCTAGCACTGCATGTCAACGATAACCTAGATTCCGCTTACTGTACATCTGTTACTGCTTTGAAATTGAATTTTCATAATTTAAGGATTTTTGATAACACCATGGAAGCAAGAATGCAGCAACAATATATTTGATACAATAAAATCCCAAGACTAGTGAAACTCTTATAACTAGTGCAGTAATGTGTGAAGGTCTGTGACTTGGCGAAATGAGTACAGGCCATGCGGAAAAAGAACATTTCACCCAAAAATGCTAATTCAACCCTTAGACGGACAAGTTTGCTTAATGCTAAACAAAGCCGGGAGAAAAAAAAAACTCAGAAAAGAGTAGAGCATCCCTGCCACAGTGTGAGCGAACTGGAAAGTCAATATCTTAATGTAAAAAGCAGAGGCTGTTTCCTACTCTTCGCCTCTTTCCCTGTTGGACTTGAATAGGGTAACTGTTTGGAGTGGAATTGAAATAACAAATGTCATTAACTGGAGGGTGGTGCAAAAACTGAACTGTTCTTCGGCGCACAGAAGGCCTGCTGCCCGCCCAAGATAAGCAAATGGGAGACTGCGTTTTGATGTCGACTGATGGTCCAGACCGAGCTGGTCACTGGGGAAAGATGTCTTCACTCTTCACAATTGTTTCCCAGTTGCCCCATTAAATGCCAGAAATGGTTGACATAAAAACCACCATTGGTAAGCTGATAACGGATACCCATTTTACTGTGGATAGGCCGTTTTCATTTAAAAGAAAACACACACAATAAGGTCAGTTTTAAGACACACCCTCGTTATTGACATGCAAACAATCCCAAGTTTGACAGCTGATTGGTGAGATAAAATTGTGATGATAGAAACTTTATTTAAAATGTAATTTTAGGATAAATATTAGGTTTTACAAGAATATATATCTATTGAAATTGAATGTACCCTGAGTAATGACAGTAATCAATGACATTCATAAATTAAAGTGTGCTACTTATATTTTGCATGTAGAGGGTGCATGCACGGTACTAACAAGCTTAGCTTATGTGTATGTTTGCTAATAAAACTGGGAGCGTATTCAGTCCCCTTCACTTTGTTCAGATTGTATATTGCAGCCATATGCTGAAATATTTCAACTTAATTTGTTTCCTCATCAATTACACTCAATACCCCACAATGACAAAGCCAGAACAGGATTTTAAAGTTTATAACAAATAAAATACTAAACTATCACACTGACATGAGTATTCAGACCTTTTGCTATGGCGTTTGAAATGTATGTGCCTCCAAATTATCTTGATCATCTTTGAAATGTGTCTTACACCTTGATAGGAGTCCACATTTGGTACTTTTAATTGATTGGACACGTCTCAGCTTTGAAAATGCATATCAGAGCAAAAACTGCCATGAAGACAAAAAGGAAGGCCTAAAGAGGTCAGAGAAAGGATTGTATTCAGACACACTTGCATGCTTTTTCTTCAGTGAAAGACACATAAAAGCACCACCATCACTCTCAGACTGTGAAAAACAAGATCCTCTGGTCTGACAAAACCAAAATGTAACCACTATGACCTCAATTGTAAGTGTAGAAATAGAAATGTTCTTACTTTTGGAACAAAATAAGAGCCAACTCAAATTACCATCAGATCCATGACACTTTTACACAAATTAAAAATAAAGGTGCAGATATACACAAACTCCCACGTCCCCATTTCTTTGTACGAGGAAATATGTTTGCCGTCTGGTGTGTCATTGAGATAGCAGTGAAGTCGTTGTAAGAGAGTAGCATGGCACCCTAAAGCAAGAGAAGCAAACAAATTTCACAACTGAATGAATTGAGACAATAGTGTCCGGGGTGGAAGCCAAAAAAAAAACATTGGGAGTGACGAGCCATGGGGCTGCAATACCTGAGGTGGTACATGTTGTTTCTCCTGGGATACGGACTGGGGATCAGGTGAACAAAACAGAAAAAATATGTGGACATCTGATCTGCCATCCCAAGTTGAGAGACTGGCCGTAATTATCGAACAAACTTCCAGAAGTGGGATATTAAAAGAAAAAAAAATAAGGGCAAAAGGGACGACAGCAAGGACTTTCACCCAGAGGTCATTTATCATATCATATCCTAAATGTAAGCTGATATTAGCATCATAGGCTATCACTGGGGCACTCAGCTGTAATAGTTGAATATTTGAAACATGACAATAATTGATGAGGGTGAAAAGCTGTCAGTGTTAGGGTTATTATATGCATTTGGCCAGCACATTAGTAAATTAACTGTTTTATATAATGTCTGTTAAATCCTTTTTAAATAATGTTGGTTTAAATTGGCAATGGTTCAAGGTCTTGTGTTGACATTTTCTAATACTTCCTTGTGTGCATATAAATGGTATGAGGCAGCTTAAAAATGTGTTCACAGATTACAAACAAATTCAGGTATGAACATCTTGATAAATCCTGGATGTGTGCGTAAAACCTTCACACGCATGGTTAAAGTACAGTTTTGTGCACACAAATTGTTTGTGAATGAGGCAAAATGACACTAATCACACAGCTAAGATGATGCTGGCTCATGGGCAACTCTATGCATGTCAATAAGTGGTCCAGCCAGAGCTAGAACAAGAACCCAATTCAACAAATCCTGGTTTGCAAATGTTGCAATGGCTTAACAACTTGAAACAATATGATATTTCATTTTTTTTCAATGTATTGTAAAGAATAAATAAATAAAAAATCTAAAATCCTGCTTTTGCTTTGAAATTATGGGGTGTTGACCTGAAGTTGATGAGAAAAAAAATCCATCAAAACTGTTTTGAGCATAGGGCAGCAATATAACGAAATGTGAATAAAAGGAAGGCATCTTAATAGTTTGTAGATAGACATATTGTACAATTTGCAATGACAGTCTCAACAAGGGAAATAGCTTGAGAAATATTTTCAGAAATAACAATGTAAAGAAGAAATGCCATTATTTGTTTGGTAGCTGTAAAGCGTAGCCTTGACCTGATGTTGTGTTGCCATGGCATACATCAACCATGATGTACCATATTAAGCAGAAACACATTTGAAAACCTGTATGTAAATGTCAAAGGACATGTTTGTAAGTAGGGGAGAGTGGCCTAAGTTGTGCAACTTTTCACTCAAAGTGATTTTAAAGTAAGGCCTTGACAGTAAAGTCTCCAACTCAAATATGTACATATATTTCAGGGTGTTGTGCATCCCTGGCAATAAAAACTTTGGATCAGGAATAAACTGTTGAAGAAATATAGCTTTCGGAAAAAAAGTTGTCTTGTTGCACAACTTGCCCCCGGTGTCGTGTAAGTTGTGCGTTTGGAGAGAATACCATGGGGTAAATTGTGCCATTGATATATATCTCAAACTGTAATGCAAGACAAATCCATTAGACAATCACTTATTTAAGGTGTATTTAAAGTAAATAAAGTAAATAGTTGACAAAGATTGAAGGACAATTTTCTTAAACAAGGCCTAGCAGATCTAATGGTTTTACCTGCAAAGCTCACAATGACAAAGTCACCATCATCATCTTTCTGGCCATCTGAACTCTCATCAGTGGTGTCGTTAAGTGGAATTGAGACCCTGTTTCCACCTGGGATTAACATCTGACTTTTTGAATCTGGTTACAAGTGGCCAGCTCTCAGTCCGTGTGTTCCCACTTGTATTTTCAAATGTGACTTCTCTGTCTACTTGTGATCCGATTCCATTTACCCGCGCTGTATTTAAATCAACACGAACATAATTTCCGTTTGCATTGCTGTTTTTAACCGGTGGGGTTCAAACAAGTAAACATACAGGGCTGTACAGTGCCACAGTTTTAATCACATTTGCTATTAAAATGCATTAAGCCTACACGCGAAGATAATTACCAGTCTAGGTTGACGAGATAGGCTACTGTCTCATTTAGACAAGGAGGAGCGATGCACTACGCTGCTAAGAGGGCTCTACATTAACACTCGCCAAATGCGGGAAATATCATAGATAGAAGGCCTATATAAAAGTAAAAACTCTTAGGCGAGTAAGTTATTACGCCTCTTTGGTTGGTGAAAGATGTGTGTTTGCCGGGCGGCTTTTCTAACGTCTGCTACACTCTTGTCACCACCACCAGTAGCCTACACGGCCTTCTATATGCAGTTAAAGACGACCTATTATACTACTTTTTTGGTCTTAATTTCTTGTTTTACACTGCTATAGAGCAACCTGACACGAATCACATCACAAAAAACTATGTAGATTTCCGGGAAGCTCTTCCTCTTATTTTGGCGATCCAGCATGCCTGTGCTTCGGCCATCTCCGCTCCCTCCACCTGTGCTTCGGCCATCTCCGCTCCCTCCACCTGTGCTTCGGCCATCTCCGCTCCCCCCCGCCCCCTACTGCAAACCCCACTCCGTTGTGATTGGTTACCTTCCTTCCGGAACACTTTCAGTGGCGGGAAGCGCGAGCATGGACCTATAAGGGTGCGAGGCAGACGCGAACAGGGAAGTGACAGCATTACTATACATGGAAACATCCGCGTGGTGATGACACCAACTTACATGCGACGTCACAAAGTTACAAAGCCTCAAACCGCTTTGAACACGTGACTTCTCGACTGGCTAGAATAGTGTCTAGTGCTCTGCACAGACACCCCAGACGGTCAGCAGGGAATAGGTCGAAATGCATGTAGGTCATTATTTGATAATTTAGTATGGTTAAGCATGACTATAAATCAGCATAACAACGTTTATAGGTCATAAAAGTCAAAAAGCATCATAGGTCCTCTTTACACTGCACATGCGAACAGAATATTTCCTGTGCGCCATATGTACACCCTGGTGTTTCCTCCCCATTAACTATCTTACCTCTGCACTACTATCTGTGTGTGGATGTATGTGCTTTACGTCTTTTATTTTGGTTATTGTTATTTTACCTTTGTTGTTTACCTACTGAATGCACTATGTACAGCACTTTGGACAGTGCAAACTGTCATAAATGTGCTTTTATAAATACATTTTACTTACTTACTTACTTACTTACTTATAACTCACCTAGGCCCTCTGGCACAAATCACCCCAATCCCAGAAATTTGGAGAATAAGCATGATGCAGCAATTTAGGGCTGACATTGTGCTAACTGTATAGACTCAAAATATAGCATACCAAAGCACTAAAACATGTGTCAAATGTTTTCAAACTTGTCTATAAGTGTTCAGACACAATAATCAAAAAACCTTGATCATGGAAATTTTACTTTGAAAGGCAAAACGCTGTTTTTTGAGCTAAAATGTGCTTATATCTTATTCCTTGTGTCTCCCTTCTTTACAGGATGAGTCAAATGGGTGGCTCTTCTTAAATATGTGGTCATATTTCCAATTTCTTCCACGGTTTTCTAGAAACAAGGGGTGGCACAACTTCCAAAATGCACAACTTAGGCCACTCTCCCCTATATCAAAATATAAAATAAATATGAAACTAATGATCTCTAATGTAATGTGTTTTACTATATATATCTATATTTTAGTACTCAGTAATTATTCAAAACATTATTATTATTATTTTTTTTGGTGTACTTTTTTATTTTAAATTTTCACAGGGACAATTATCCACCTTTGTGATTATATTGTCTTTCTATTGTAGGGGTATGGTGTTGGGCTGGCAAAGTTTAGCTACATAATTGGCATATTTACAAAGCAGAAAGGACAGTTATACGGCTGATTGTGCAGTACCCTATGTCCAATGCCAGTGCTCACTGCCAATGCAGGAAGGAGTGGGACACTCGCATATGTTGAGGTCGGTATGGCTTATGGCAGTAAAACATGTTGGGCTTGGATAGGGGGGCCAGGGGACCCACATCATGCCACATAAGGGAATGCTATTGGCTTTAATATATGAACAAACTATTTTGTACCAAACCCCTTAGGAATGGTATACACTGATCTCAATCATTCTTACACCACATTGCATCAACATACAACTGCAGAGACATTTCAAAAGCATCATTTGTGAATGGATTGTGGGTTTTGAACTATGTTGTAATTGTGTGGATGTATGCATGTGTTGCAATTGTGTGGTGCAAACAAATACCTCATCAGACAACGGACAACTTCCTCTGCACTTGAAGGGTGAGAATAAAAAAGCTGGCTATGTGACAATAAAACCATGTGTAGGTGACATTAGAGAGAGGTGACACTTTCACTTGTTATACACATTTTCAGCTTCTTACACATTGTTGTAACATGCCAGCAAATTGTGAGCACATGTATTTATATACAGTATGGAAATGCACATACATCAGCAAATGAAAGATTCTAGATTTATTTAAAGAGGAAAACTAGTAAATAATCTGGCAGCATGTCACACCAACACTTAGACAGAAACACTAGATAACATGTACAGGACACATTGTGCAGTTTGAATCAGCTCCTATTTGACTGGGAGTAAATGGTATTAATAATTGGGCTGCAATTTATGATTTCTGGGTTAATTGATTTGATTATATTTATTTACTAACCATAATTAATTATGTTAAGTCTATACAATGTACAAAAAAAAAGTAAACACACCATTGCACGTAAGCACACAGTGATAAGCAATAGCACACTATAAAAAATACCACAAAAAACAATGAAATACAACACGTTGCAAGGGCTGGTTGCCGCAGACAGGATGGATCTGGCTTTCTTTAACAACTGTTTGCTAAATAACTCCAACATACTTTTCTGTTGAGAGCCTGTGATACTGCTACAGATCCTGATCAACCGTGTTACTATCTAAGATTAATAGAAGCATAACGATGAAAGATGAAGAACACCTTTCATCACCAAACTTAGCCAGCTTCATAAGACAGAACAAGGTGCTGCTGTCTTTTTTTTTATACACAGCATATGGATCAAAGCTCAGCGTATTATCAATTACAGTGTCCAAGTACCTGTATGACTCAACGATTTATTTTAAATCCTGACCATTAATCTTAGTGATGACAGGGTTGGAGTGATGACATCTAAAGTCAATAGGCATATCCCTGGTCTTTGTCACATTTAATTCCAGAAAGGCTTCCTGACACCATTTCGGGAAAATAATCTATGACAGGGCCATGGGCCATTTGATCCTCCTTCAGCAGGCTCAATATAACCCTGTCATCTGCACACTACACAATGTGATGGGTTTCAATCTCACTGTGGTATTCATTAGTGCAGAGAAGAGAAGCTAGGACAAAGGGGGAGAGCCGGTTGATGATGTGGAAGTGAGTCCTCCAAACACAGGTACAGTCACTCTCACTCAGATCTATTGGTGAGAAGATCCAAGATTTAGCCAACAGTATCCAACCCACATTGCTAAAAAGGTTCTGCACCAGCAGCTGAGGCTGAATGGTGTTAAAATCAGTTTTGACGTCCAGGTAAAACAGTTTAGCTTATGTTTAATTACCCTATACGCACTTATGAAAGAAGTTAAGCATGGGTCGTAAGCCTTGTTTCCACTGAGCAGCACCGTTTGGTTTGGCATGGTTTGGTAAGGAAAGCTAACCCTAGATCTCTATTCTGGACAGTGATAGCTTCAGCCTTTGAACAACACTGGACCTTATAAACAGTCTTTCCTCTGGCTGTGGCAGCTACAAAACTATCACGACATCATAGCAGCAGGACACAGAGTAGTTCGTCAATACATTCAATAAAGAGGAAGACCGCAACACATTTCACAAAGAGCTGGGCTGCATCATTTTTATCTAGCTGTCGCTCTAGCCGAGGAGATTACTGACAGAAGTGTATCTCGCGCACGGAAATGATGATTATGTGGACCATTCAACGGACTGCAGTGTGTAGCTCCACCCTTTTGGGACGGCTTAGTACCCTAACAAAAGAGTGACAAGAATAGGTAGGGCACAGGTCACTTATTCTGGTACCGCTTTAACTTTTGACAATGAAAACCAAATAAATGGGTACCATGAAGAACTTAATAGAAACAAGGCTATAGTTGCATCCTGAAACCCCCTTCTGGTTCGATATGCAAAATGTCGGTTGAACGGGTTGAAATTATGTCCAGTTCTGTCCAGACTCCAGAGGTTCATTTTAAATCAGCTTTTCTAATGAGTTCAGAAATATTGAGGTCAAGGCTTAAGGCCTGAAGTCATTCAGGGTATTAAGATGGCTATTCTTTGCTATGGAGACTTTGATGGATTGTTTCCAGTCGAAGGGACACATCAAATTAACCTTTATGAGATCCCAGAAACACTACATGTAAACTTTATTTTCTGTGTTAATGGGTGAACTACATAGTGAAACATTTCATGTAAACGTACTGGACTAATTGCCTTTACTTACTATAGCTAAAATTTAGCATGGGTAGGTATTTTCTAATAACTGTTATAATTGTACATGGCAAAGTTTTTGCATAATCCTGAGTAACTGGGACCTTGTTGCTATATTTCTGTTAAATGTAATTTTGAAACATTTGTAATGAACTCACTCTTCAATTCAGTTATAAAGTGTGTCTCCTTTGTGAAGGCATAGTTACACTTACCCATTACTTGGAATAGTATTATACAAATAGAAAATAAATGTTTGCACATGTTTTGACGGCTGCTAGTAGGTATAGGCATGGTGGTAAAACCAACCTACATCACACACAGCTTGTCTTTGTTCATCATTTCTATGTTATATGTGAGAAAAGGGTAGAATGAATAAACACATTTCCTGGCGTGCTCTCAAAATGAACAGAATGTAAAAAATATAGCAAACGACACGCTTTTCATTATTGACTGAATGCTGCACACGTGGTCTACATTATCATCTAGCTATTACACCAGTATTTGCGCGCGCACACACACACACACACACACACACACACACACACACACACACACACACACACACACACACACACACACACACACACCATTTGACAGCCAAGAAATGACATGTTAATTGCAGCTGCTGGTTAAAAGGCCTAACAGCCATTCAGAGTAAAAGGGAGAACTCAACAACGGATGATAGGAATTTGTCTTAGTGCCAGAGCTGTCGAGCTAGACAAGGAGGCTCAGTGTTGTTTCAGTGGGTATTTACATTGGTGGAGCTAATGTTTTCAGTCTGGCTTGCAAGATGGAAACAAACTCATAGAGCTGTGATATTGACAGTTTTATAATAACAGGAAGGAAGTCATTCATTTGTAATATAGTGAGTTTTATAACACTGGATCAGTGTTTGATGACTATTGGTCATGTTCAGTTTATTCTGTTCTTCAATTGATTATAGCGCCACCATGTAGGCTCATATTTCTTGGGAAGCTTTTACACAGCATTTCCAAGTAAGTCAAATTTCATGTTTCTAGCTTGTTCCAGCTAAAGCCAATAATATGACTCAAAATACAGGTTGAATACAAAATGACACATACATTCCTTAAGACGTATAACTACAAATAGTACATAGCTATATTAATTCAAATACTACACAACATAAATACTGTATTCCCCTTACACACTACTATAAAACAAATATTCTAAAATATTATCCTCTTAGGTTTTACACCTTTCTTTGCACCATTTTTTATAATCAGATTTGGTAAACCAGTAATTTTCAATCCATGTTGGAAAATGTCCATAAAGATATGTGACCCGTACTGATTAACAATGGTCTTTCCATTTATGGATCTTGAGTAATTATGTCTAGTATATTACTCTGTTTGATCTCATTAAACTTTTCCTCACTCACTGCTACAAGCCTGATCCTCTCCCCGGCAATTTATAACTAACAGTGCTGAGGTCCCACAATGATGACATCATCCAACAGCAGGAGGCAATTTGTTCTGAAGGAGGTCAGCCTGGTAACCAGGGGCAACGGAAGTGTTGATTAAGGCTGGGCATTTTAGATTAATTGCAGACTGGGGCTCTCATGGCAGTGGATGTCTTGAGGCATTGTGATGCGCCCCTCCCGACTTGACCAGTCAATTTATGCAGTGGATGAATGAGAGCTTATGCTCGTGCTGGTATTTCTCTCCCACATTAGAGCTGGATGGGCACGGGGTGAGTAGAGAGGACAGTCTTATTAGAAATTGATGCCCAGGGGGTTGAAGGTCTCCCTGGGCTGACAACGCTTAGGGCAGAAGGCAGTTAGAAAAATGAGTGCTGGGTGAAAGATCATCTGCATGAGCACAAGACACAGGGCTTAAGGACTAGAGGACTCAATAAAGCATGATTGAGTCAAATAACAAAAAGTTACAAAATAGAATAGAGTGAAATAAAACAAAACATGCAGGTGAAATACAAGTTAATTGATTAATTCATAAAGTTTGTCGCAGACACTCATACAGACATGCTAACAGACAGGGAAAGAAGGGAGCCTAGCAGCTGTGACACAAAGTATTTTGAATTATTGAGATATTGCACTTGGAGGAATTCATTAAAAGTTGGTACAAATGGCTCTCCTAAAGCTGGCAGCTCAGTTGAGCAATATAGGAATATTCAAACAGCCCTCTTTAGGCATATAATCGGTCACATTAACGCACACGTTCTAATAAATTAGTTGGAAACATGTATAAATCAATACGTTGCATACTGCTCGGTAGATGTAAATTGACAGCACCACATGGTCTGATTCAGACCTACACCTCTAGTGTGCAGTGGAGCTTAACTCATTTGTATATGCACAACACATGTTGTCCTTTCCAAGAAAACACTTCTCAGCTATGTACTCCATGTGCTAAAATATAAGGAATGTCCACCTAAACTCAAAAAAATGTGGATTACAGCGCTAATCATATACTGTAGTTTAAATTATTGTAACCTATGCCCTGTAACAAACCATTTACATTCAGTTAAACATGCAAGTCATATCAATGCAATGCATCAAATAGATAATTAATATGAAATGATAATGCAAGCATATGACAACATGCTTACTGTTTGTTTTGCAGCTATGTTTTTCATGTTCACCAACATAGTTTAGTTTGTTAGCATGCTTAACATGAACTAAGTACACCTGAGGCTGGTGAGAATGTCAGTAGTATTTGCAGGTGTTTCATATACATATTGTACACACTATCAAAAGCATTGTTCAAAAAGAAAATGTTGACCTGATGATCAGAAGATTTCTTCCTGAGGTGGACATTGATGTCTGTAATTTAAAGAAGATGATGCACATTTCACCAGGAACCACATGTCAACTCAGTGGTGGCACTACAGGAAATATATTGATACGATAAAGTATCATGAAACTGTGAATGACTTAACAAATACACATAATATGTAATGTCTATATGTTTCCTGGGGTAAGTGAAAACCTTGACCTTGCTTTTGCCGCTGGATGAAAAGTCAGGGAATCGCCAAAGTCACTACACTATATCACCTGGGCACTGTGGAACTGGGCACTAAATGTCATGGAAATCAATCAAATAGTTGTCAAGACATGTCACTAAAAGTGTATTATTATTATTATTATTATTATTATTATTATTATTATTATTATTATTATTATTATTATTATTATTATTATTATTATTATTATTATTGTATGCTGGTGGCACTATAATACAAGTAAAATGAAATGCAATCCATCCAATAGCTGTTGAGCCTGGAAGGAGCTTGTCTCTTAACAGCTACTATGGAACAATAACAATTAACTCAACAACTATCAATGGCTTGGATGTCCGATCACATGTAACAGAACTATCAAGTTGCCAAGAGGTGACCAATTGTGTTAACAAAAAAATATATATATATAAAAATAAAATGAAATGCAGTAGTTGTATCTGTATGGCCTTGATCATTTGATAATGATTTGTAAAGCCAAACAGCATAGCAAGCACCATTCATGTGTATACTGGATTTCATGTCCATCCTAGCAACAGGTTTTTCATTAAATGAGTTGCCAGAAGATATACGTATAGCTGGATCTATCTATTTCTCCTAACACTCTTTGCAGTTCTCCACGTCTTGATTTTTTACAGTCACATGGTTATTGCCGTGTCGCTGTCCTCACATTCAACTCCTCAACATTTCGCCAGCAACTTCCACACTGCTCCTTTGATTTATTAGAAATCTTTTGTCCCTCGAGCCGAAGGGTGATTTTGAGCAGTCTGTCAATTTTATGTCACAATGCAGAGGGGTGTCCACATGTGTGATACCCCTTACTTCCTGGGCATAGCCTGTAATGCATGATTGACACACTCATTCATTAGCCAGCTAGATTTGACAGAAAAGCCAGCTTGCCAAAAGTGCTGAAGTGTTAAGTGGAGAATAATTTTGTTCAGTGCCAGATGGGAAAGCTGCTGGGTCTGTTGGCAGTGGTTGGAAGTGGAACAGAGATATACTCTCAACATTCTATATTTTCCCTATCAAATGATCATCCGCTGTAGCATTGAAAGGAGCTGGAACGAGTTTGTGGTTTCTTTCTTTGCAATCTTACTTAGGGCAGCGTGAATTCATGTTGGTTCAAATTGTCTCAAATAGTGACAAGTTCTCAAAAGTGTCAAAAGAAAAGAAACTTTCTAAATCCCTCCGGTCTTCTCTGCTTCATATCGGTATGTTCAGTATGTTCCAAAGAGCCACCATTTTACCAACATGTGGCTAAATATACTTTTTAAACCTCTAAGGCTTTCACAAAAACGGTTTATTAAGCCATATTTGAGAAAGAAATATGAATTGCAAACATACTCTGTGTGTACAACATAAATGGTTTCATAGTATTTTTGTGGGTGTTAAAAGTCGTGGGATGATGGATTCTACTGCAACCGACCGCAGCTACTTTGACAACGAAATGGGTTGTTGCACATGCATTCTACAACTCGCAAACTTGTTTATTTAATTTGCTGATTGGACACAAAGTTCCAACAGTTTACTCAGGAAACATATTTGTAACCCTCCATCTCTGTGACAAACCTGTCTGAAAACCATGTCTCGTGGGGGAGTTTACACACTGGTTGTTGGATGAAAGAAAAAGGTATTGAGTAACGCAACCAATGCTGGGCTTACACTACACGACTTTGCACGCAATTTGACAGTCGCAGACAATCTTCCACTGTCGGACTGAAATCACAGGAGTCTTGCTGGAGTTGTGGCGCGCGCCCGTAATCTCAGTCGTTTGGTGTTAGGTGGTCCCGATTTCAGCCAGTCTTCATCCCGTCTTGACGTTCCGACATTATCAAACAGGTTTGATATTATCGTTCGTTTTAAGGGGTTGGCTCAAGCGAAATGACGTAAACACTGTCACACTCTCTCCTGCACCAAGCACGACGCAGGAGGAGCGGCATTAGTTGCGACCTGTGTCCGCCTGTGAGGCACTTATTTCGGACACTTTTACCTAGCAGCTTCGACTGGAGAGCCAAGCTGACAGCCGCGCAACCTTAACACTGTACTGTCAAATTTAAGGTTAGGAGTTAAAGTTATTGGGGGACGAGATCAGCAAATAAACCCGGTCGAATAATTGAAGGAAGTCCCCCGCTCGGAATATTGAATGAACTTTTTTTAAATAAAATATTCACAATCGCAAATTCAAATTTGCTGAAATAATATTAATCTCAGAAGGAATCTAGTTGTAGTCTTGCAATATGAGACCCTCGGTCTTTTCAAAATATCATTTTATGACTGAAAACTAATGACTAGTTGTCTTCAGGTGTGAGATGATTGTCTTTAGATGTGTGAGGATGTCAGTCTTCAGTCTTTTCAAAGTATTTTCAAAGTCCTCTAGTGTAAACCCAGCATAAGGTACAATAGCTTCCTCCTTTTCAGACTCGGCCCAAAAGGTCAGCGACAACTAACTTGTTGGCCCTAAATATGTATGCTGTAAAACATTGTGTCTATTATAATGATGGTCATAACGAAAAATGTCCATATTCATCAAACAATTTGAGTGGACCCTGCTCGCTATGAACACATCTGAATTCCTCATATCCCCTCTGATGTATTAATTTATTTTATCTGCCATCCACCGTTATGTAAAATGGCATCATCAATCATTTTATGTACTCATATTTTCCAATAATTACTGCATTATATTTCTTGTTTCTTGTCTGTAGTTCAGGACCAGTCCTCTGTAACGAAGCAGCACTACAAGCAAAGTCTTTTGAAGCCAGCCTCCGAAAATACTGTTAGTTCAAATTCAAGGTTAATTTCAGTTTTGTCAGGGTGCTCATCAAATGTGCTATGTCTGAAAATCAATAGCCAAAAAGCCAGATCTTCAGCCGACATAACTATGTAACGTCACTGTTGATTATTTTGAAACCTTTAGAAGAATACATCTGTTTCTTCTTTTATGTGTAAGCTACCAGCCCAAGGCTACCCCATTGTATGCTCTGATGCAAACCCACTGACCATACCTCTTATGATCAAGCAAATGGTGCCATTTTCTTGCCAAAAACACACTATATTGATAGAAGGATCAAGCAGCAACAGCATTTGAGGGTTGTTTTGTAGATCCTGTGTGTGTGTGTGTGTGTGTGTGTGTGTGTGTGTGTGTGTGTGTGTGTGTGTGTGTGTGTGTGTGTGTGTGTGTGTGTGTGTGTGTGTGTGTGTGTGTGTGTGTGTGTGTGTGTGTGTGTGTGTGTGTGTGTGTGTGTGAATGACTTAAGGCCACTTTCAGGGACATACAATATTAGGACCAGTTGATTGGGGTAAGCTTACCTAAGACTGAACTTAAGACTCTAGCCCCTTTTACACATCCAGTGAAAGCCGGGAATATGCCGGCCTTTCGGCCCTCCGCCCTGCTGTTTAAATGCGACAGTTGCGGAACGAGGGAAGAAAGGTGCGAGAGATTGTTCCGGGAATTTTACTACCTCGGGGTTGTAAGATTCCCGACACAATCAGTTCCGCCTCTCTGTTTAAATGCTCCAGCTTGTTGTTGCGGAACAGGGGGGCGTTTGACGTTCCATAGCCTACGTTCTAAACATGCAACCATATTAGCAGTTGAAGGACGTGTGTTTAACATTAATCACGGTGGCCTGATGTCCCGTAAAAATCACCAAATAAAAGGAACGGCGTATAATCTAGTTGATCATGAGGTCCGTTGCTCAATCCAAACCCCCGCGCTTCATTTTGCAGAGTGTATGAGTCTATTTCTGCCCAGGAGAAGTTGTACAATGGGAAAGCTAGGCTAGGCTAAGTAAGGGATAAAGTATAGCGCGTCGGGCTCCTGCTTCAGCTTGTCAGTCTTTATTTCTAGCAAGTGACCCGTTCGCTATACATTATCCCACTTATTACATGGCTACTACAAAAACATAAAGCAATTCATTGAAGCAACATGTTGTTTTAACAGCCAAAAACAGTCCGCTACACGGTCGGAACTCACTCAGTAGCAACGGTTACTATGTCAAGCTGCGGCCAGTAGTACGCCAGTAAATAGGAACGACCAAGGATACGACCTAGTAACGGGGAATAGTCTGCTTGCCCCCGTCTGCTTCAGCTGACTGAAGGCTCCGGCTCAGCTGTTAGCCACAGAGCTATTGTTTTGCTAACACAACTCAAGACATGAAGAGGTGAAGCGGATTGATTTTGTCAGTCTCAGTGATGTTGGACTCAGCGCGTAGCGAGATCAACTGGCACATCGTGGGGACAGTAAAATACGGCCCTCTTACTGCAAGCTCCAGCACTTCTGCTCTCAATTCACTTGGCAGTGTTGTTGTTGTAAAGCAGCTGACCGGCGCAGCGCTAAATGTTTACGTCACACCTGACGCTGTTTACAAGCACCTCTTTCATTCCGGACGCTGTGTAAAAGGGGCTACTGATGCGCCAGCAGGCCGGCGTTGCTTGGTTCTGTGTAAATAACACAGAAGCAAGCAAAGCCGGCATTTTGGAGTGATGTTGTTCCGTCAATATGCCACAATCTCTGTGTAAAAGGGGCTTATGGCAGGGGCGCACATGAATGCATCGGCTTTAAACGCTCCTTTTTTTGTATTCGTAATACTAACCATCATGTGAAATGCAATGGTCGACGGTGCAATATTTGTATTTATATGTTATTTGTGTTTGTATAACTTGCATACCTTTTTACTTTTGTTCGGTTATGTAAAAATCGCACATGGAATTGCAGAGCTTCTACCTCAATCGTGTTGTACTTGTATTCAGATAAGTGAAAGTGCGTGTGTGTGTGTGTGTGTGTGTATTCGTGTTAGATGAACTGACTCTGAACAGGGAGAGAGAGCGACAGACGTGATTGCAGTACAAAGCAGTGTCACATGCCTATTGACCCTGATGTTTTGAAGTGTCAATGTGAGTAGATAGATACAGTGTTAGCGACATGAGGACTCAAATGGAAAACAAAAAAAACAAACACTTGTGATGAAGATATAAGCCTGATAGAAGCTGGCAATATATGTGTTCCTGTGTGTGTGTGTGTGTGTGTGTGTGTGTGTGTGTGTTTGGAAAATGAGAAGCTATTAAATGAAGAGGTTGTGACTGAGTGAATCATTACAATGAAGTAGGTGATTCAGTTTTTCTCTTCATGTCTATTAAATGTAGAGCCTGCAGTTGTACTATTGTACATCAATAACTGTACGTTGTTTGGGTTGCTGAACATTTATTTCAAAGAGCCGCTGTCAAGGTAAGTTTCAAAGATATAATTAGAGGCTTCTGTTGTGCATGCAATAAAAATAGTTGATCTTCCATTTTATGTGTTGCTTTTTTTATTGATTGTTACTGAATAGAAAACAATGAATATTCTCTCTACAGCATGTAATAAAGTTGTGCTGCAAACAAAGCTTTTACTATCTGAGGAGACAAATTCAGATAAACAATTTGACTCTAAATGTTACCATCAAAAAAAAATTCTCCTTTCTTTCTCCTGAATTAAAAAAATAAAAACTACACTGGCGTTGGCAACGACTGTGAATACAGCCAAAGCCACAATTCACCCACTTGAGAGTTGATAATGCATCATCAAGTGCACCAGCACCAGTGTACTTCACTCAGTGTTACTTGATGCTAAAAGCAAGTCGTAATGGGTTTGAGTTATGTATTTTTCCACACATAACTCTCCCTCCCCTAAAAACAACTCTGGCAGACAGCGATGAAAAATCCTAACTGGAAACTGAATTACCCAAAAGCAGATTCATGGCTCCCCCCTCACCCCCCAACACACACACACACACACACACACACACACACACACACACACACACACACACACACACACACTTATTTGCAAAAATGACAGTGCCATCCCGGTACGGAACAAAAAGGCAACATGCGTGCTTCCATCCATAAGCACTGCTGACAACTCAATGAACTTCACCACAGAGGGGAATATACATGTTAAAAGGCCATAATTTTTACTGCCGCCTTCTTGGAAATGTCGCTGAACTTCAGCTTGACTGCTGTTGTATTATCATTGACCTACCGACAGAACATGAATAAATGACCCCCAGTCCCCACTTAAATCATCTTGAGTTGCTCTGCTGAATGCATCTGGAGTGAGAATACGGAGCGGTAGCCAAAAAAAAGAGAGAGGGGGGCGAATATACAATAAGTAATATCGCAATTGAGAAACATCCAAAGGAGTCCAGACATTCCCTTGAGAAATACAGTCCACTTAAGAATAACTGACTACTGAAATCTTTCTCAGGAGATTTCAACATTAAAAGCTTGCTGCAATATTAAAAAAAAACTGTGCAAATTTGGGTCAGGGTTCTCTGTGCTGTCAATTTAGAGTCATGTAAAGTGTGAGTATTTTCCCCAATCTCATATTTCTGTCATACCACAGGCGCCCCGTGCTTTTAATTGCTTCAAAGTTGCCAGGCAACAGCAACAAAAAGAGGCGGCTACTCATGGGTGATATGTTCGCCCATATTTGGAAAGCAACACATAAGTGGGAAAACAGGCTTTGCTGTTTTCAGGTAAACGTCCCGTTCCCACATAGCATACACAGTTTAAAATATCTGCTTTCCTACTTATTTGTTGTTCTTCTATGAGCATTGCATACTCTTTGGCTTCCATGTCAAAGCCCCTTAGCGGGATACTGTGGAGCGTGCGCAGTGTGTCCACAACAGTTACCGTCCGATTGACAGTATACATGCAGGAGTAGCTCGGCTCCAAATTGCATCAGGTGCCTTAGCTCTACTTTGAGGAAATATGATTTGGTACGATTTCAGTCAACAGGTGGACATGTCATTTAAATGTCTGGTTGGAGTCGGACATAAGGAATGCATCGACTATCTCTAAAGTCATGTAAACGTAAAGAAGTCTTTTATCCCTTTCTCGATTTACTCACTTTGCTTCCACGTCACCAATTGTACTTTACCAATGTTTCTCTACAATCCCCTGTTCTTGACCTCTGCCTGCCCTCATGTTTCCCTTCACATGTACCACTCTACTTCTCCATCCCATTGGCTCTGTTGTTATATTTTCCTCTATCCCTCATCTTTAAGTCACATTTTTCCCTGTTTTAGACACCCACCCTACATCTCCCTTGTACTTCCATCCCTCTGTTTGTTCCCTCCCCTAGTGCTTTGTCCTCACCTCGGTGTTTCAGGCCTGGCCGTTTGTTCTCACTTCTCTGTGGAGCGGTAGCGGCGGCTGTCCGAGGCTCTTACCAACCACAGTAGAAGGCTGCATTAATATTGCATGGCACTGTCTTATCGACCACAGCGATGCCAGGAATACAGAGCCGGCTACAAGACAAGTTAGCGGCTAGAGTGGCCGCTCACACACACACACTAATGCAGGCGGACACACAAACAAAAACACACACAATGTAAATTTAGAGCTATGGTAACAGCTACAAAGCCATATTTGTGGCTTGGGTGGCATTGACATTGAGTATGGTTGGTTCACTAAGCCTAAAGTCAGACGCAAAGATGAGGTTTCTGTACGAATAATGTGAGCCATTCCCCCACAATATTTTAGGGGGAAATCGAGCTAGAATCAATCTTTGAACCCCTGGATATGTGTGAGAACTGGACATTGATAAAAAAAAAACTATTCGACTGCAACCCAAATCCTAAAATTGAACTTGAAATAAATGTTAACCTTGAAATCAAAACACCATCCTCTCAAATGTGTTGTTTCAAGTTCACTTTGAAATAATGTTCCCCACAGATCGAAACACAAGAGCACATGTGAACACGCACATTCACTCACACACACACACACACACACACACACACACACACACACACACACACACACACACACACACACACACACACACACACACACACACACAGCATGTGTCTGTGCATGCCGACAGCCTGCCTGGCTTTTTCCATCAGCTGGACCTATCACAGCTTATTATCAGCTCCTTTGAACCGTGGGCTCAGAGCATGATTGCACTCTCAATTAATGCCTGCATGATCTACTTTGACGGAGCGAGTAATGACAAGTGCCTCGCCTGTGTGTGTATTTGTATGTGTGCACATGTGCAGGCATGTGCTTCTCAGCGCATGAATATATATGCCTTTCTGAGGGTGCATATTTCTGTACATTCACGCGCGACCGTGTCCTTTTGTGTCTTTCCATTACAGTAGGTGCGTTTAGTGTGTGTGTGCAGGGTCTTGTCAGAGGGTAGCGAAGCAGTTTAGGCTAAATTGGAAGAGACAGACGTGGCATAGAATGTCTTTTCAAAGGCGTCCTTTCATCTTCGGCCTCCTTCATAACCAAGGGAATCTGCGTGCAGAGCGGCTGTAGAAGTTTTTGATTATTTCGCCCGCACTGTCATGTCTGATGGGCCTACAGATTAAACCTAGCACCTCTGAAGTTGCTCTGTTTATACCAGTTAGAGTGTCGAAAGCGTTGTGAAAGTTTGCGGGGTTTGAATATCACGTTGGGCCAACAACATACATAAAAGCTTTTCTGGCTGTGTGTTTGTCCACCCCCAAAAGATTAAAAAAAAAACACAGGCCAAAGTTGATTGACACATAGAGAGATGAAAGCACCACAGAGCTCGGGAAAAAAACACAGACAGCTCGTCACTGTGAGCGTCTGTGTCTGGCAGTGCGTGTTCTTCTAAACAAACAAATACAGATGAAAGGTGTAACGCCATGTTAGACTGCAAACACTGACGTGCACCAAAAACAAACTATATAAGAAAAGTGGATGAATAACCACATTTAACTGACCTCAAAAGGAAAAATAAAAGTATATATTTACTCTATATCCTTTGAATGTAGTATGTATCACATAAAACTGCACTTTATAAGATTTAATTGTATCTTTTATTTTTTTTAATTTTTGTATATCTTACACTAGCCATCTGAACACAATAACCATTCCACTTGAATTTGACTGTAACTAGACCCGGCTTCTTCTCCAGATACGTATGAGTCTCTACTGTCTGCCCCCTAACTAAATGTGCGCCAGAATCACGCAGGCAATCATGAAAGTACCACCAAATCGGAAATGTATTACTAGTGTCAAACATAAAAAACAAGTACACACTTTGGAAAAGTAATTGGCTCATTATTAAGACAGGGCAGAGCAGTCAATAGAGATCACACATTCTTGTCACATAGTTACGTAGTCAAAGGTCCACATTATTGTCAAATCGTAGCTAATAGAAAAATCCCCCATGCCCACATATACATTAAAAGAGATGTTTCCAATTCACCACACTCATTATCTCTTCCTAACTCAATTCCAATGTCAGTCTTGGAAAAGTGTGCATAAAAATGAATTTCTAAAGTTAACTCACCAATAACTCATTCACATACATACTGTATGAACATGTAGAAATTGGTTTCAAAATAGACTTGACATTTATTGTACCCGCGCTTTAATCTTCATGTTCCACTTGGGATCCTTTGGAGACCCACAGCTCTCCTTAACAGCTCAAAATACTACACGCTCAACATTGTTTTATCGCCCCGGTTGGAATCTTCAGGGCTTTCCCTAATGTTATGAAAAATCATGCATTTTCGCAGCTCAGACCCACAGCCGTAGAACACGGATTAAGAATTTTTTTTATGCACAGTGATTGGTGTTGACAGTGCTTTTTCATGCTGCGTTGCACTTCCCAAATCTCACATTTAACACATCAGGGATGCCACTGTTTAACATTACAACTGTGCATTTGCGTCATTCAATAGTGACTTACTAGTAAATACAATTTTAGATTTATTTTACATATTTTTTTTTGCATGTGTCCCTTATTATCATTATCATAACATAAAATGGTGTTAGTGTACTCATTTGGGTATTATTCATATTGTTAAAAAGACTGCCATGTCTTGAATACTATCGCCACCAAGAAGCCAATAAAAAGGTCAGAAGAAAATAATAATATATTTAATTGGTTGATTTTCCAATTCTAGCAGGGGAGAGTGGCCTAAGTTGTGCAACTTTTCGCTCAAAGTGACTTTAAAGTAAGGCCTTGACAGTAAAGTCTCCAACTCAAATGTGTACATATATTTCAGGGTATTGTGCATCCCTGGCAATACAAACTTTGGATCTGGAATAAACTGTTGAAGAAATATAGCTTTCGGAAAAAAAGTTGTCTTGATGCACAACTTGCCCCCGGTGTGGTGTAAGTTGTGCGGTTGGAGAGAATACCATGGGGTGAATTGTGCCATTGATATATATCTCAAACTGTAATGCAAGACAAATCCTTTAGACAATCACTTATTTAAGGTGTATTTAAAGTAAATATTTTACAAAGATTGAAGGACAATTTTCTTAAACAAGGCCTAGCAGATCTAATGGTTTTACCTACAAAGCTCACCATCATCATCTTTCTGGCCATCTGAACTCTCATCAGTGGTGTCGTTAAGTGGAATTGAGATGTCACTCTCTTCTGAGCTACTGTAGACAATCACTTTCTTTTGGTGACCAGCGTATACAGCCATGCCACTGGCACAACTCTCAGAAATGTACTTTGCACTAGTTGCTCCGTGCTTGTGGAACCAACTGCCACCTGACAAATGTGATTCCCCTGCATTTCTGCCTTTAAATCAAGGCTCAAAACCCATATGTACACCCTGGTGTTTCCTCCCCATTAACTATCTTACCTCTGCACTACTATCTGTGTTTATGTGGATGTATGGGCTTTACGTCTTTTATTTTGGTTATTGTTATTTTACCTTCATTGTTTACCTACTGAATGCACTATGTACAGCACTTTGGACAGTGCAAACTGTCATAAATGTGCTTGTATAAATACATTTTATTTACTTACTTACAGCTCACCCAGGCCCTTTGGCACAAATCACCCCAATCCCAGAAATTTGGATAATAAGCATGATGCAGCAATTTAGGGCTGACATCGTGCTAACTGTGTAGACTCAAAATGTAGCATACCAAAGCACTAAAACATGTGTCAAATGTTTTCAAACTTGTCTATAATTGTTCAGACACAATAATCAAAAAACCTTGATCATGGAAATTTTACTTTGAAAGGCAAAACACAGTTTTTTTTAGCTTAAATGTGCTTATATCTTATTCCTTGTGTCTCCCTTATTTACAGGATGAGTCAAATGGATGGCTCTTCTTAAATATGTGGTCACATTTCCAATTTCTTCCACGGTTTTCTAGAAACAAGGGGTGGCACAACTTCCAAAATGCACAACTTAGGCCACTCTCCCCTATATATGTTTTCAACTTCCATCTCATGTGGTCTGAGGGACCCTTAACAATGAGGAGGTAAAACCAATGTCAGCTACACATAAGGGTTTTATAGATATGACCTCTTAAAAAAACTAAAAGGCCTTCAATTAAATCCCATAGGCTACGACTGTTTTCTGTTTTTTTCTTCTTTTTAAATGTGGTCATTTGTTATCCCAAATGATAGACTGAGGGTCACATGGACTGACACACTGAAAACAATCTTAAATCTTTGCAGTCAGCTTCGACCCTGGTTGCTCACTTGAGAGTTAAACAAAAAACATTAACTGAATCCATTGTGCTGCTGGGGTATTGCCAGGCTTCCTGCCACCTTGTGTTTGCCTTGGGTATTACAGTTCAGTTTAATCCACAGTGGATTGCCACTGGGTAATGCTCCCTCGATTAAGGAGGATTTTCTCTCCGGGGTTTTTTTTAATGAGAATCTCAGCCATGTTTTGTAGTGTGGACTGGCCCTGTGGTCTCTGTGTCGAAGTGCTTTTTGAATGTGTGTTTGTGAACGTGCATTCATCTATCTCTGTGCAGCTCCCAAGGTCTCTATCGTCTCCGTTCTTCCTCCGCCTGCTCCTGTTATAAACGTGAATCAATTTGGAGGATGAGGGTGAAGAGTTTAATACAAATGAAAGGAGGTTTTGCGGAGTAAAAAGAACATTTAACTGACATATTTTTTTTTATTCTGCAAATAATTCTGAAATACTCAGACAAAACACGACAAGTTCATGTGTGTGGTTCATTTTTGTATTTGCAACCTATCTGTTTTTTCTTTCTTTAAACAATAAATTCATCCAAAGCTGAATGTTTAATTATATTAAAGAGAGAGAGAGAGAGAGAGAGAGAGAGAGAGAGAGAGAGAGAGAGAGAGAGAGAGAGAGAGAGAGATGGGGAAAAATCAGAAGTGGAGGAGAAGTTTCTTTGATCGTGTGGCCTGGTGAATCTCTAGAATTCTCTGAGAGTCTGAGCTACAGTGCAAACCGGAGTCTGTGCTCGCAGCGACAAGAGTGACAGCTCTCTCATGTCAGTGGGTCCGACGTGGGTTGAATATGCAACGTTACATCTGAATTATACCCCTCGTCTCCCGTATGAAATGACTTGATTCTCACTCCATTTATGTTGGACTATGATGACCTTGTGTGTTGACAAAGCTGAAGTATGACATAGCACATCATGCAACCTAATTTGTTATACAGTAAGAAATCATGCTGGCCCCTTTAAACACACGCAAAAGCATAAATGTTGCAAACAATTCAGTATGACATCATTACACAGAGTCTATATAGAGTTTCTCTCAGCACCCACAACTCATATTCCCTACCAGCACCCTTATTATCATATGAGTTGCATATGTAATACCTGCTTGGAAACTACATTGTCCCATCCTAAAAATGAAAATTACAACAAAACTAAATTGGATGGATCGATGGAATCTTATATCAACTCATTCTGGCAATACAGTAACAGGATATATTGTCTCTATGGTCATTATTATTATTGGTGGTGTTACTGGTATGGTAACACATGATTAAGATAAGGTTGCATTAGTCCCTAGTGTGCTATGCTGGTCACTATACTTCAAAAGTACTCTCACTGTCTTTCTTTCACTTTTTCCTCCTCACTGTGCGAGTGACTGCTGTGTGTTGGTTGCCTGCCTGCATGCCTTTCCTGTGGCTTTAGATTCTGTGGCATTCAAGCTTTCACATTGCTCTGCCCTTGACACTTTCTCTCTCTGCGTGCGAGTGTGAGAAGATAGACCGGAAGACCACAACTGTGCCTATTTCCATGTGTGCGCGCCTCTGTGTGTGCACATTTCCATGTGTATATGCATGGCTTTGTGGTGGAGCATGGAGGGGGCATGAATACTTGCGTGTGGGCATTTGTGTTTGCACCGGTGTGTGTGTGTGTGTGTGTGTGTGTGTGTGTGTGTGTGTGTGTGTGTGTGTGTGTGTGTGTGTGTGTGTGTGTGTGTGTGTGTGTGTGTGTGTGTGTGTGTGTGTGTGTGTGTGTGTGTGTGTGTGTGTGTGTGTGTGTGTGTGTGTGTGTGTGTGTGTGTGTGTGTGTGTGTGTGTGTGTGTGTGTGTGTGTGTGTGTGTGTGTGTGTGTGTGTGTGTGTGTGTGTGTGTGTGTGTGTGTGTGTGTGTGTGTGTGTGTGTGTGTGTGTGTGTGTGTGTGTGTGTGTGTGTGTGTGTGTGTGTGTGTGTGTGTGTGTGTGTGTGTGTGTGTGTGTGTGTGTGTGTGTGTGTGTGTGTGTGTGTGTGTGTGTGTGTGTGTGTGTGTGTGTGTGTGTGTGTGTGTGTGTGTGTGTGTGTGTGTGTGTGTGTGTGTGTGTGTGTGTGTGTGTGTGTGTGTGTGTGTGTGTGTGTGTGTGTGTGTGTGTGTGTGTGTGTGTGTGTGTGTGTGTGTGTGTGTGTGTGTGTGTGTGTGTGTGTGTGTGTGTGTGTGTGTGTGTGTGTGTGTGTGTGTGTGTGTGTGTGTGTGTGTGTGTGTGTGTTTTATGAGGTATGGCAAGGTGAGAGCAAAACATCTGCTCGCCCAAAGAAAAGCCCTGGTCTGGGATTCATACTGGGTGTCGGCAGTGAGCAAACAAAAACGTAAACTACACACACACACACACACACACACACACACACACACACACACACACACACACACACACACACACACACACACACTTACTTGAACTGCTCTCAGAAAGAAATTCAAAGCGGACTCATACACAATGCCAGCAACCTTTACAATACACAATATCTTGATTTTTCTGACTAGAGCTACAAACACAAGAATGCCCCACGTAAACAAACCTCTAGACATATGGAAGCTCACATTTGTATTCAAACACATGAACACATAGGCCCACATGATTCTAAAGGAAATAAACAAATCCTATTTATGCAGACACACCCACCGCACCCTTGAAGCCTCTGGAAACCTGGTCTGAATAAAAATAAATGTGCAGACATATTATAAAACTTGAACTGTTGAGACCGGTTGACAGGACTGTGGCTTTGCATGGCAACATAAAACGTTCGGGCAGACAGAACTGCCGTGATTGGTTCAAAATACAAACCTACTGCATCTAAACTATATTTCCGTAAAGTTAAATCAAACTTAAATGACAATATCTTTTCATTTGGAATGATACATATACCTGACTCTTTTCAGATGCTTACTATTATGCAACTAACTCCCCCAAATTACACAGTTAGAAGGATTTGGGTTTACATGGGCTTTAAGGATCACTTTTGCTCTGATCCCCACCCTGTATAGGTTGGCTCGTGTTCTCTTCTTATTCCCAGCATTTCCCTCTTTGTCAAGGGCATTGGAACAATCCCCTAGTACCTGCCATGGTACTGCCTCCCTCCTCCACCCTTCATCCCTCTGTTCCTCTCCTCCCCACCACCCCTCCTCCCGTCTTCTTCAGAACACCCCGGAGAGAAGAACTGCCATGTAAGGTCTGCTGGAGAGAGGATAGACACAAAGAGCGTGCAGACCTCCTCTGACATCGGAATCACTGAACCTGCCCACATCTATTCTCCCCAACCTTGTCTGCCAGACTGCCTGCCAGTATGGTATATCTCTGTGTGTGTGTGTGTGTGTGTGTGTGTGTGTGTGTGTGTGTGTGTGTGTGTGTGTGTGTGTGTGTGTGTGTGTGTGTGTGTGTGTGTGTGTGTGTGTGTGTGTGTGTGTGTGTGTAGTTCTTTATTTTTTTTTTTACCCCTTTTGTATGCAGTCGTAGTTGGCTGACAAAATAACTTTTCTCCTCTCGTCTCTGGGAATGTGCGCCTTCTTTCTGGTTAGGCATGTTTAAGCCAGTGAGTAAATGTGGTTCAGCAGGTTGAGGGTGTCTGGTTCACGGCACATCAGTGGTGCTTAGAAGCTGTAGAGAGCCTAAAGTAACACTAACTCCAGCTGTGGGGGAGGCCATATTGTTCTCCTTCCTGAATAACACATTGTGAGCTCTTTTTTCCTATATGGATTAAAGACATGGTGTCCCTTTGACAAGCATTGTGGGTGTGTGAGTTAGAATTAAAATATTAAAAACAGTCTCTTCGGAGGTATAGAGCGCAGCCAAAAGGATGCCGTCATTGTTTTGCTATACAAAAAAAAGGCAATTGGGCCTGTTTAATATTCCTTGTCAAGAACCCCCAAAGAGGTTTTGTTAAATTACAGTCATTGGTTGAATAACTCTTGATATTTTTTTCATTTTAGCCGCAGCTAGCACAATTCCTTTGTTGTCTTACACTTGGCCTGACTCCCCGTCAACATCATTTGTCTGCTCCGCCTGACCTGTAATTGTAAAACACTTCAAAAGTCTGAAAGGGTATAAACAAATGGAAATAATGCCCTTTTTGCCTTGAATGCCCTGAATAAATAAATAGATGGAATTCCAATTTGTGCACTCAGAATTTTGGTCGAGTAAAAAAAATTCAAATGACAACAGGCATTGCATCAGGTCTGTATGTTTAATCAATGTGTGCCTATAGGGAATATCATGGGATACAATTACAAGTGTGTTAGGAGTGTCGTTCTCCTGGATGAATTTAAAAAAGGAAAACTGAAGTTCAATTACAACTTGAGTTTCAGTCTTGTAGGTCCTGGGTTACATTGCTTGCAGTTTCAATAACACTGTACTACATTGCATGCCTGAGAGAGCACAGTAAAAATAGTTACAAAGTCAGACAGGACACTTTATTAAAATACATATTATTTGTTTGCAAAGAATTTTGTGAATATCTTAAAGGTCACCTATTATGCAAAATGCACTTTCATGTTTTTGTTTGTTTTTATTTATATGGGTCCCCGGTGTGAATATACTGCCACAGTATGAACAAAAAAAAAACAACCATCTGTCTTTTTCTCCACTTTCACCTTCCGGAAAACCTGTAAGGGGTTAATGTGTTTCATTATGTAACCATGATCCAAAATAAGCTGATACATGACGTGTCGTTTAAAACTATGTATGCTGGGATCGTCATGGCCAGAAGTGACCTGGTCAGAACATACTGCCATGCCCCAGCTGGGATAAACAAACAAACTCTCAGAGACATTAGTCAATCATTAGTTGTAACGCACACACAAATCCATGTCTGTATGCACCATGTACTGAATAAAAGAGCCGGCAAGGAGTAGAATTGACAGAGTTGGTTCCGGATTGGCGACGTAACACCAGTTGCGCCAAACCTCTCTCCTTGTCGTAAGGCAAGTAACATGATCCTTTGGTCTCACGCTATCATTGTGTCTGTCTCATTTGTCTGACTGAACTAGCACGTGGTTTCCTTGTCTTACAAGCAAGTTGGATAAACCTAACAAAACCTCTGTTCAAAAACCCCTGTCAGATTGTCCACGCCCTATCATTGCCAACCTAACTTAGCACCACATACCCCTGAATCTAACAGGCAGTTCAATTTAATACGGCAGTCAGATTCCGGGCATATCAGAGCTAAAGGGTTAAATGGTCTATATTTGCTAGCTTGTCATCTTCTTTTCTCTGGCCTTTGTTGGCCCATTGTCATGTTCATTGTCACGTTACAGCGTGAAACCAGACTCAGAAATGTATATTGCCTCACTCGTGTGCTCATCTGTGATATAAACAAAACGGGGACCCACTTCTAAAACCATTAATAGATAAGATGATTAACTCCTTAGGGTACCTTTATGGCACTTCTGATTGCTTGTGCTTGTGTCAGAATGCTTTGTAGTGATACTACTGTGTTCCTTGATCACTGCAATTATCCTGGCGAGTAGAATGTTATTACTGATAGTAAACATCAAACATATGATAAAAAGTGAGACCCAAGCTATAAGTAAGCAGTAAGTGTATTTAACCATAATACAATGTTGGATTTGTCTGCAAATCAAGCCTTTTTCCCCCGTAAAGTTCCAATTCATTTTCTATTCATCCAGTGAAAGCCACAGTACATTTGAACCATGTAGCAGATTGTGTCCTTCTTTATTGCTGTACAACTGCCATGGCCGATGGAAACTCACTACTGTGTAATCAGAAAATGTAGAGATCTCATTTGAACATCTGAGTGGCTCTGTAAAATGGAAGTAAGCCATGCGTCTGCTGGAGTGAGTGAAATTAAATTGACTGGTTCCTTAGCTCAAATATGGGGGCATGGTATATAGATATACAGGATAATCATATTCAAATACAGGATCATATTCAAACAGCATGGGAGACCGACAGTATACACTGTACATATACAGTGACTATGAACTAAGCTGAAGCTCTGACTTGGTTTCTCCTGTAGCACATTCCATTAGTCTGGTCTCGAAAAACCAAAGAATCAATTGATGTCAAATTAATTGTCATAATAAACACATTAAAATAACTGCTGGTTACAGCACTGTTTCTCTTTGCTCATGGTACATGTTTTGGAAAGCCAGTCTGGTGATATACTGGATAAACACCGGGTTACCAATTTATATAGCTGATTATTGTCCCCCAAAAAAACATTTATATATGTTCAAAATACAAACATATAGTCACAAAATGATTACAAAATCTTCTATGGGACAATTTCGGCTCACTAGTTAACATTATTGCATTCAAGACAGAAGGTTCAAGGCCTCAGTCTTTCCACATCTGACTAAAAAACTCACACCGACACCCACCCTCAAATGCATTTTTTGTTGTCAACTGGGTATATACTTTAGCATAGCAATCCTCTCTCTACAGAACATGGTCCCAGACTGTATGACCCGATCCGGTTGAGGGATGAGTTGGTGACTGTGCGATTACTCACTCACTCACATGAAGCACACAGTGAAGGAGAGCAATTTGGGTTTTGACGTAATGAGAAAGATAGCAGCACTAGAGGGTGGGCTGGAGGAACTCTTAGTTAAATGGGCATTGTGATGGTGTCACTGTGGTAGGTTGCCAAAGCAGGCGAGTTAAAGCGGCAACGAGTAACATTTAAATATATTTTAAACAGCCTCATGTTTCCTCTGATAATCATAAATTACCTTTAACAGCAAACGAGACCATCAGTACAAAGAAAGGCGTTTTAAATAGTTTTTATTACTGCTTTTGGTCTGGTCGCACACCCAGTCCGATTTTCGGTTCGTTCGTGCAAGCTCTATGGTCACATCTCCGTATTGGTCGCAGATTTCAGTGTGGCGCAGCAACGTCAATTGAGAAGCCTGTCCCTCCAGGTGAGGGAAGGGGAGCGGGAGCCTTGTTTGAGACAGTTATTTGTCGTCATAATGACTGATAACGGGGCTGAACCTTCAAAGAAAAAATGCAATGAAGAAAAGCTAAAAGGGAGAGTGATATAGGCTACGGGCGGGACCAGGGCGTTGCCAAGCAACGTGTATACAATTTCACGAGAGCGAAACTAGACTGAAGTGTTTACTCCTAAATGAATGAGCGGTTGGTACAAACACAAAGTTTGCTTTGCTTCACCATCATCAGATAACCATTATCTGAAATAGTCATGATTGAACAACATAAACACATTACCTCATTGTGATCCATACTAACTGCCGTCTCTCGTTCATTCGCTTTCTGTGAGGAGTCGGACACGTAATCTTTCAGCTCCGTGAGAGAGAGTAGTTAGGTGACACTGCTGCATCAACTCATTGCAATCAGGTGTGTGTGGCAGTGACTGGCATTAGTTCATGCAGTGTCAAAACCACTCTCACGGAGCCGAAAAGAGTCCTCACACTTTCAACACACGGACATGCACTATATTGCTCCCTTCTCAGTTCACACTCGCGCGCCTGGCACGAGCTAGAAAACAGCTTTGCGACAGCGGGCGTCGTAAAAAATACTACCGCTTTTGTCCAAAGGGGACGCCAACGTGCCATGTTACTCGTAGTGGCTTTAAGTGGCAAATGCAGATTTGCTGTAAATAAGTGGCTAGCTGTTACAGCTATTATGAAGAGGTGTTGGAGTGTGTTTGAGTATGTGTACACGTATGTGTGTGAGGCAGATATAGTAGCCATAATGGAAACTCAAAACAGCATTTACTACTCTCAGAACTTGCTAACTGGGGGGTATGGCTCCAATTTAGACTATATAGCTTTACCTACAATACAATTGTTTTTGTCTGTTCCATATTGTTAGGCTTAATTGCATGCTAACAAGGCAACCTAGCTTTTCTAAACATTACTACTCTGAGAAGGAAGGAATTCAATATGTTGCTCGCAAACATATGATTCTGCATTGGCTTTTGCCATTTCCAGTTTAGTTTTAATTTTGACGCTCGCTCAAGAAGGTGCTCAATGCACACTCTCAAAATGTTCTTCTATAGTGTTTTCGGTGTCGGTCTCGTCCCTTACTGGCCTGGCATGATATAGATTTTTCAATAGTTTTTTTTGACACGGCAAAGGCAGCACATGTTGAGGCTGGGGAGGGAATGCACAGGTGTTGGGATGCCTTCCTGACAGAGAAAGGATGGTGGAAGTGTAAATGAGAGATGTGTCAGGATCAAAAGGTATAGAGGTAGAAAAAAAGGACATAAGGTGGGGCGAGAAAGTGAAAAGACACAGGACAAGACAACACTAAGTTCACCCAAAAGATGCCGAAATTGCAAACAGGCAAGTATTTTAGCTAACATATTTGCCAGCTAGAGTACACACTCAAAAAAAGTCACAAAATCACTGGCTGGCAGAACATCACATTATGGCACCGAGATTATCCAGCAGGCATCTGGTGAGGCAGCTAACACGCTCCGGCAGAGCATGCAGGCAAGGCCATACGCGCGTGTGCGTGCGTGCGTGTGTGTGCGTGTGTGTGTGTGTGGCAGGTGTCCGTGGGGACTGCTGCTCACTAAATAGTAATATCGTGTCTGATTGGGGATTACCAAGTCAGTGTGTGGTGGCAGTATTTTGTCTCGGCAGTTGACGGAGCCACACACAGTATAGTACACAGTACATATATGCAGATGTACGACTGGAGCCAGAGAACGATGGGGCATCTGGATGCACTACAGAGCTTATGTGTGTTCAAAAAATGTCTTTAATCCTCACAATAAAGGTACAGTACAAGCCAGAGTCCATCTTTGAATTAGTGCCAATATTATCAATTGGTCAAACATAAAAATTGTCATGACGTCATTTATCAAGCAAAAGCATAAAATGCACACTGGCTCCAGCTTTTCAAATGTGGAGGACCAACTCCTTTTGTCCGTTTTCAGAATCAATTTAAAAACACATAAGGGGTTTCACTGGAAGAAAAAGGAGCGATTCGATGGGGAAAACCTTGGCCTCTCTTTATTCACGTGTGCTTGTTTGTATAGGGTCAAGTATAAAGCATGGGCCGGGCCACACACCACTGCATGTATGGCCTTTGTTACTTTTAATCACCCATTGGCCTTTATACAAATACACAGAACTGAGCATCGAGAAATGGTTGTTTAGACATATAAGGATGAGTTTTATACAAGCACATCTAATCAAATCAATCAACGTTTATTTGAATAGCCCTTTTACAGCAACCAGCAGATATCCAGAGGGTTTTGCAACAATAAAACGTAACATACTGTAAAATCAGAACAGGTTACATAAAAGCAGGAGGAAGAAAGACAAATGTCACCGTACATACTGTTAATTCTAAATAAATTTTTGAGGTCAGATTTAAAATGAGCTGCGTGCACATTTCAGGGGGTAACATAAGATTAGTTAAATTGCTTGGATGACCGCAATGCAATGTTGTGAACCAAAAACCTTAAAAACAAACAATAGATAAGAACAAGCAGCACAGTGGAAAGAGTAAAGTGTGGTGGTAATATGTGGTGGTAATATGTTCACGTCTGGAGGTGATCATGTTAATCAACACATCAATGTTCATATGTTAACATGTTCACTGTCTTCAGCATATGGTAACATTGTGCTCTCATCTCCTTCCTATATTCTCCCTCTCGGGAATTCACAGTGAGGAATGCACAAGTGAATGTCTATTAAGAGATGTTATGTGTTTCCAACAGAGCTCCTCAGGTGATGTCACATAACTCAAGTGACATCACCTATACTCACTGCTGAGGAAAAGTCTAAAAGAAGAAAGTAATTTGAAGTTAAACATTGTTGCTATTTCTGATTACGCAGCATGGTATGTAATTATTATGCGTTCAAAAATGTCCGACCCTGTTATAGAAGAGCAATGTACATGTGGTTGGATGGAGAATGATCAGGAAGAAGCCCATTCACAGTGCAACATAGAGACCTTTTTGTTTTGGAAAACAGGGTTGTTATGTGTTTGTGCAAATGAGATTGTGTGTGCACTGCAGGAGTCTGCACACGTGTGTGTAGTTGACTCAATCCTGGTTGTTTTTGGTAAAATCATCCAAGCTTTTGATTTTGTTTTCTGCCTTTTTGTCTAATGTTGTGTCTTTGCAAATACCCCATTTGGCATGCCTTGTTTAGCAAATAATACTTCAAGATCTCTTGAGACATCCTTCAGATGAATTCACTGTGCAACTCACCATATTACAATATTCCAGCGTCTTTGAGTCAAGCAAATATATCCACTGCTTTTATTAAAACACAAAACACACATCTGTCTACATTTCGACTAGTGTTCCTTTCGCCTCACTGCATTTGCTTTTTCTCTTGAGCAGGCTTCGTTTATAACATCACAAGATCGAAAACTTTCCTGACAATGCACTGTGCTCTGACAGACCACACACACACACACACACACACACACACACACACACTTGCAAAAGGTTGTGAGCATGAACACATACAATGCAGACATGGAGCTGCATGCACACGACCTTACACACACACACACACACACACACACACACACACACACACACACACACACACAGACTGATCTTCACACCTAGCGTCCTCATTCCCACTTCCAAAACAATTGCAGAGACAAATCGCTGTGGGACTTACGCCATGTCTCCAAACAGCCAGTCATACAGTACCTATCCGTCTAAGCCTTGACATACAGCAATGTAAAAATAACAAGGCAGCACTTAAAAAGGCACCAGGGGGAAAGGTGACAAGGCAGCCGAAAAGCACATCTGTTTATTTCTAATAGGACACCCACATAAACTGGGAAGGGGGCATTTGTCACAAATCCACAAGGAGAAAATATTTCACTAGACTGACATGATTGACTTATTGGCTGCCAAAACCAACCATTATGTTGTATATGTGTTTACTGTATATAGCAATAGTATTTACATGGTTATCCAAGACACCTCCATATATCACACATAGAAAAATGTGACATGTTTAGTTGTTTGTACACAACACACATGTACTTTCCAATACCACTTGTATGTATAAAATAATCTGTGGAATATACAAACATGCTGCTAATCAGATCTGTTTTTCCTCAGCTGAGCAACTTTTTTTTATTTTTTTTAAGATGCTTTTTGGGCATTTTCCAAGCTTTATTTATAGTGCAGAGAGACAGATGAGATGTGGTAGAGAGGGGAATGACATGCAGTGAACTGACCACGGGTCGGATTTTAAAGGTCACATATTATGCTAAATGCACTTTTTAAATGTGTTCTAACATATCCTGGGTCCACGGTGTGCCTAGAGACTGCCAAAATATTTTAAAAAAATAACACTCTCCTTTTCTCACTCTCCCCCTTTCTGAAACCCCCACCCCTCCCCCCAATATACTCCAGTCAGAATTCTCCCCTTTTTTGACCTCACAAACTGGAAAGCCAGAAGCTTCCACTGTGCAGCCCACACCCCTATTTCTTATTGGTCCACGGCCCTGACAGACAGAGGGCGAGGCATATCTGGCTTCGCTTCCGGACAGGGGGCGGGGGGAGCTCAAAGATTGTGTATTTACGAGGGGAGCTGCAGCTCTTTTTTTAAAAATAGGCCATCGTGAGATTAGCTGAACATCAGCATAGTAGGGGAAGGTGGGGTGATTTGTGCATTTTGGAAGTTGCAAAACCCCTTGTTTCTAGAAAACCGTGGAAGAAATTGGAAATGTGACCACATATTTAAGAAGAGCCATCCATTTGACTCATCCTGTAAAGAAGGGAGACACAAGGAATAAGATATAAGCACATTTAAGCTCAAAAAACTGTGTTTTGCCTTTCAAAGTAAAATTTCCATGATCAAGGTTTTTTGATTATTGTGTCTGAACAATTATAGACACGTTTGAAAACATTTGACACATGTTTTAGTGCTTTGGTATGCTACACTTTGAGTCTATATAGTTAGCACAATGTCAACCCTAAATTGCTGCATCATGCCTATTATCCAAAATTCTGGGGATGGGGTGATTTGTGCGCAAGGGCCTGGGTGAGTTATAAGTAAGTAAGTAAGTAAAATGTATTTATAAAAGCACATTTATGACAGTTTGCACTGTCCAAAGTGCTGTACATAGTGCATTCAGTAGGTAAACAATGAAGGTAAAATAACAATAACCAAAATAAAAGACGTAAAGCCCATACATCCACATAAACACAGATAGTAGTGCAGAGATAAGTAAGTAGTGCAGAGGTTAATGGGGAGGAAACACCAGGGTGTACATATGGGTTTTGAGCCTTGATTTAAAGGCAGAAATGTAGGGGGAATCACATTTGTCAGGTGGCAGTTGGTTCCACAAGCACGGAGCAACTAGTGCAAAGTACATTTCTGAGAGTTGTGCCAGTGGCATGGCTGTATACGCTGGTCACCAAAAGAAAGTGATAGTCTACAGTAGCTCAGGAGAGAGTGACATCTCAATTCCACTTAACGACACCACTGATGAGAGTTCAGATGGCCAGAAAGATGATGATGGTGACTTTGTCATTGTGACACAATGACGCACAAATCACCCCACTACGTGGGGTGATTTGTGCGACAAGACAACTTTTTTTCCGAAAGCTATATTTCTTAAACAGTTTATTCCAGATCCAAAGTTTTTATTGCCAGGGATGCACAACATCCTGAAATATATGTACATATTTGAGTTGGAGACATAACTGTCAAGGCCTCACTTTAAAATCACTTTGAGTAAAAAGTTGCACAAATCACCCCACCTTCCCCTACAATAAATTATCTGAAAGTTTTTTTCAGCAAACAATTAAAGAAAAACGTATTAGGGACCACTAAGACCATATAATATGGTGTATAATAGAACCGAAAAGTGTATAATATGGGAGCTTTAACCCAGGTCTGCTGTGAGGACTAAGCCTCATGGGGGGAGCTCTAACAACTACAACATGATTATTTACTGTGAGGTAGGGCTGGGCGATATATCGAATATATTCGATGTATCGCGAGATGTGCTCCCCGGGATGTATAAAATGACCCTATCGCAACCATCGAATACAAACTGGCACGTAATGTGTTTTTTTTAGCCGCCGCCGCCACCACCGGCAAACTCGCTGCTGTTCGCTTCTCTCGCTCTTTCCTGTGGCTCTCTGCCTCACACATGCATTGGCAACTCACTCACTCCCCCCTCCCAACCAGAGTCTCCTTGGCGCGCATCTGTGACATAGTCTGCAGTGTGCCCTGTGTGTGTTTACTTTTATCGCCATGTGAAAACGAGAGGGGGAGAAAAAAAGACGAGGGCTCTTGTGCTCTTATGACAGCCGAACGAGCGGGTGGAGGGGGGCGCGAAAGACGGCGATGGTGGCCGTCGTTCATAGCATGGACCTTTTTTGTAGGTCCATGCTTATGAGAAGAAGGCTACACATGCGAACGACGGGGGGAGGCGGGCGCAGATGACAGCATTAGCGGCCGCTGTACACAGCACAGCCTGCCCTGGTCCTTATGAGAGGAAGGCTAGTGGCTACACATGCGAAAGAACGGGGGAGGCGGGCGCTTGACAGCATATACTGCCGCTGTACAGAGCCTGGTCCTTATGAGAGGAAGGCGAACGAGCGCTGGGGGGCGGATTACTCCGACTTCACGGAGAGTTTTTGGTCCAACGTCACACAATCACGGCATCACATTTATTACGGGCAGCCTCTTATAATAGGTCCATGTCAGCACCAAGGGAGGTGCACACCGTTTATTAACTAAAAGTCTATGTAAAGTAGGCTACATTTGCGAGTATTTTTTATAAAATAAAACAGTGTTTTAGTGAAAATGCAGGAGGGCTAATTAAACAATAAGGCAGGTAACAGAGGGACGATGAGCAACCTGCTGTTTATGCTCGCATGAATCTCTCTCTCGGACTAACAGGCAGAAAACGAAACTTAACTTATACACTATAGACTGGGAGCAACTGCTCTTAAAGCGACAGTAACCATTATAAATGTCAGAGCCTTTTATACACAGACTACTATTATGGAGCAAAACCTGTTCTGCATTTAAAATGAGGCTGCTATCTTCAGGGGGTTAGTGGTGATAAACAATTAGTAAGTGGTTGTAATGAGTCATAATTAGTGTTCTCAGTTTACAGATTAATAATTAATCAATAATTAATAATGCTGGATCCATTGTATAGGAGTGAAGGATGTGGAATATAAATCAATACAATGTGCAAACTCTTTGCCATGTGCAAGTTTCAAATTGTTCCAATAGAAAGCACTAAAGAATATAAACAAGATGTTGTTTCATGTAGCCTAATGCATCGTTAGTGCAGACACATTTTGCAGAGACTATTTGAATCATATTACTGGTGTGATGTTATGCAACAAATAAATTAAATTGAGCATTTAGGATGTGCTCTAGAGGAGATTTGAATTATATCGAGATATATATCGTGTATCGAGATATAGGAAAAAAATATCGAGATATTGATTTTAGCCCATATCGCCCAGCCCTACTGTGAGGTATACTGTTGTTTGTTTACAATATTTCACCAAATGTTTCAGTGATCTCTGATCAACACATTTCTTACTTGAAGATGATGGTTCACCACTATCCTTTGAGCTCTTAATATAATGTTGGACAGTTCCTTACCCAATTGAGGTAGTTCCAGCATCTCCCTAGTTGTTTTTTTACCTGATCAAGGCCAACAATGTCCCCCTTCTGAAATAGAGTAACACTTTTTCCACAAGCACAGCATATGTCTTCTGACATGGTCGTATAAGAAATGAGAAGCTATTCACTGCATCAGTTAGGGTTAAATAACTTGTTTTGTTCGGGCAGTGTATAACAGAGTGTTATGAATATTTCCATGTACATCTTTGCTAGAAGTCGATGAAGCGTGTTTGCACTAAGTGTCAAGACTTTTCTCTAAAAATAGACATCTTTACTTTTGAGAGCAGCAAAGTTTCTTGACATACTGTGTATGAATGAATAGTGTGTGTGTTCGTTTTCAGCATTCAGTGTTTGTGTGTGTGCAGAACACATCGGAAGTGAAGCCATATGGAAACACGGTAGAGGCTCTTTGCACCTCTTTGCACCTTCTGGGTCTTTGCACGGCTTATAGTGCCGTAGGGGGATGAAGCGACAGGGAAGAGGGTGTTGGGGAGCTATAGAAAACAAGGAAATAACTCTAAATGGCTTTTGTGAGGCGTGCTGCGTGGAAGGACGCGGCAAGGACGTGAGAGATACACCGATGCTGAGAGAGATGATGAGGGGGGACGGTCAAGGAATTCCTGAACAGAGTGAAGTAAACAAACCTTGATTTACAGTATAGAGACCGTGACAGAGTTACAATGAATGACTGATGTATTGTGATGCAATTCCTGAAAAGGAGCTGCCTGGAATTGAAGTCTCCGAATGTGATTTTTTCGGGAAAACCTCGCTGTGTGTGGTGTGTTTGTGTAAACAGCTTTTTGTTTGTTTCACACAGTGGAATCCGGAATGCTTAACAGCCCTCCGCTTGTTGTCTGACATCTTTCTAAATGAAGCTCATTACGTCCACATTGATTTTTCATATTCCTTCTCACCGGTAAATACCCCCAAGGTGCTCCTCTTACCTCTCTCTCTCTCTCTCTCTCTCTCTCTCTCTCTCTCTCTCTCTCTCTCCCTCTCTCTCTCTATCCATCTATATTTTTTATTTATTTTTTTTTAATCAGGCACTCCCAGCAGCAAACAGCAGAACACTTAAGGGAGCTGAACGCTTTCCAATTAGTAAAACAAATACCTCCACTTGCGCTCACCCTGTCACATGGTGCCTCAGAGAGCGCGGGCTACCATTACAGACAATTAGAATTTAATAAGCCCAATATGCTCACTGTACTAATGGAGAGGGAGGGGGGGGGGGGGGGGCGAGAGATGTGCCTTTGTCTCTTTCTCTTTCCCTTGGTTGCCATATATTCTCCGAATCCTCGTCATTGTCCTGGCAGCGTGTTGGTATTTGAATAGTGTCAGGGTCTTCCGAGGTAATCTCACTCGTTCTTTCCGTCTCTCTATCTAACACTGTCTTATCGCTGCATCGCCAATCCCATTTTCTCGCCCTTTTTTCACCTCCTCCTCTTCTTCTCTTGGCCTTTCTTCCTACTCACACCTATTTCTCTATATTCCACCCATCTCCCTGTTCCATACTGATTCATCTTTTCCTCTTCAACTCTTTTTCTGCCAATGCTTCCCTCACCCTCCCTGAATGTTTTATATTATCATTTCTCCCCTGTCCTGACTAGCCACCCCAGTCTGGCTCTGTCCCTTTGCAAATGTTTTTTTTTTGTTTGTTGGCTATTTCCTCCCATTTTATTCACTTCTTCTCAGTTTCTGTTCTAATTTTACTCCACTCTATCTAAATAATGGTGGATTCAGTGATTCTGGAGAATGCTTCCTGTCAAAATAAATTAATCACCTCACAATCTGCTACTGTGTGTGCACTGAAAAAACTCTGTTAAAGCTCCCATATTATACACTTTTCGGTACTATTATACACCATATTATATGGTCTAGGTGGTCCCTAATACGTTTTTCTTTAATTGTTTGCTGAAAAAAAACTTTCAGATAATTTATTGTACTATGCTGATGTTCAGCTAATCTCACAATGGCCTATTTTTTAAAAAGAGCTGCAGCTCCCCTCGTAAATATACAATCTTTGAGCTGCCCCCCCGCCCCCTGTCCGGAAGCAAAGCCAGATACGCCTCGCCCTCTGTCTGTCAGGGCCGTGGACCAATAAGAAATAGGGGTGTGGGCTGCACAGTGGAAGCTTCTGGCTTTCCAGTTTGTGAGGTCAGAAAAGGGGAAAATTCTGACTGGAGTATATTGGGGGGGAGAGGTGGGGGTCTTTGTTGTTAGTTTACAGAGCCTAGGCTGTGTCTTAACAACCCTTTTGACAAAAGGTGATTTTGACAAAAAGCATTCTCCCGAATCACTTACTCCACCTTTAAAGTAGCATCACTGGAGCACAACTACTCTTATTGCCCAGGATGTCCTGAAATAAATGTTGTTTATGGCTTGACTGTACATTACAGGGTACATGTTATACAAACTTTATTACATCATAAATCCATGAGGACCAAAATGGTCTAAAATACCTTGGGGTCCAGAGGGTTAACTGACTAACACTTTGGCTACTTCCCTCTCACCTCTTTTATCAATCTCTCTTTCATCCTCCCTCTCACAACCCAACCCACTATACGTATATGCTCACTCTCCGTCTCCCTCCTCTCAGTCACCCTGTCTGTTTTACCTGTGTAGTAAGGGCCCATATGAAATGAGGTGATACAAATGGCATTTTATGGGGCTGTGTAGCAGAACCAGGCTGAACACGGCAGGCAATCATAAAAAGCCATTGTCTGCTGCGCATGCCACTTTTAATGTGTTCCCATTTGATTTAATGCCAGCGAAAGGTGAGGCAGGACAGGGGGTGAGGGTGACACGGAGGGGGAGTGGTAAGAATGGGATAGAGAGAGAGAGAGAGAGAGAGAGAGAGAGAGAGAGAGAGAGAGCGAGAGCGAGAGCGAGAGCGAGAGCGAGAGCGAGAGAGAGAGAGATAACTAGGTCTTAACTGGAGTCCTCCCTCCTGGGTTGAAATAATAAAAGGGACAGCCAGACTGATATCTAATTTCTGGGAAAAGAAATGCCATTTAAAGTGAGAATGAAAATGGAATGCATGCAGGAGGGGAGCAGGCCGAGGGAGAAAGAGAGACGGGCATGGTGAAATATTAAAAAATAAATGCAATATCCAATGCACAAAGTGATTACATTTGCCAGAGGGTGGCAGAGGTGTGAGGATTCTGATGGCTTTTTGTGTGTGTGCTTATACAGTAAAGCCGTTATTTAAAAAAAAATTCAGGAATATTTACATCCAGGTTGGGATCCTGGTGGTACACTATACTGGATAGCCTCCAGCCAATAGGGAATAGATATGTGACGGGGGTAATTGCATAAACCTGTCGTTAGTGTACAAGATTGGATGCATGATTCAAATTTTGAGCCACTTTTATTTTTCCATTTGTGTCAGCGTGCTTGAGTGGATGGAGAGGTGTTGCTGTTAGCGGTGCATTGCGGTACCTCAGCAGCGGTTCAATAACACTCACTCGGATGAATAGCCAAGGACTGATGAGTCGGTTTCAGCACACTGTGTATGGCTCTCGCACAGACAAAAAATTAGCCTCCTCAAACCGCTGTGCTTAATTTAGGGTTGCGAACAATGGATCAAGACTCCGATGACATGCCTGAATAAATGTGAGTGTGAGTGTGTGTGCATTTTGTGTGAGCCTAGCTAACAGTCCACTCCATTACGTGCTACGATGGTTAGCAAAAAATGCAATATATTGTTTAATGCAATTTATTTGAAAAAAAAAAACATGCTACCTGAACAGTTCACAATGGGATTTCAACAAGGGAGGAGTTGCAGTTGTACATTGGAAGATGAAAAGCACTACCAGTAACCCCTTCCTACAGAGCAAAGGGTGAATATAATTTTTTTTGTAAGGGTCATGGGTACTGTGTATGGCTTGGAAAAACTTTAAGCGACCATCTCTCGACGATTACCACTTCCCGAGTCTGTTTAAACAGATGGGTTTGAATCTGTTCCCGGTGCACTATGCAGTATATGGGATTGCAATCTAAATGAATGTCTGGTGTCAAAGGTATAATAGACTTTTAGGCCCAGCACCAACACGGAAACGCGTTAAGCTCGACTTAATGTAAAGCTTGACAGTGTTGTGAGTGAACTGCTCCCCATGTCCATGCATTTCATTAACGCCAACCATTGCTCATGTTTGTTGATATCCTAATGAGTCCCATTTTCATTTTCCCACTCCCCATTCCTACTCTAGTTAAGAACTTCATCACCAATACTTGGAAGAGTCAGATACATTATGCATACATGTGTCCTGTAATGCTACTTGTCAAACGGCTGAAGGCCAGTGGTTGAGCTGGCTTGGCTCCATGTGACCGCAGTGATGAGTGCTTTTGGCCAACCCTTGTCTTTCAGCCTAATAGCTATATGCACCCTGAGAGCCATCCTGTGACTGTCAATGAGCACTCTAGCTTCCAAGCACCATGAGATAATTAGCTTGCCTACCCTGCCTGTCAGACTTGCCAAGACCTCCTCAGCTTTCTTTCTCTCAATTTTTATATTTTCTCTTTTCTTTGAATGTGGAGAGAAATTTCCCTTTTCTTTTTTTATGTTCAAAGTAAATCTGATTCTCTGGAATTGAATATTCACATGAGGCTCTCTGCTTTGTTAGATAGGAAATGCATATATAGATAGGATATATAACACCCACGTGTGTGTACGTAAAACCCACTCCATAGTATCCCGAGGATTCAGGGCCACATTCAGGATTCCACAGCTCACTGTTTATACCCAGCGCTACTTCTCAACCTATGGAAAAAGTGGTGTAGGCTAGCAGTTGACTGGTATGAGTTCTTCAATGGCCCATGGCATTATTCTTCACACATAGCCTGCCCCAAGCCAAAATATGGCGTGCTCTTCTCAGGTGTACCACTGTCCAACCATTTAGAGAAAATACACATCCTGAGCATCCACCCCCATGTGAAAGATAAACCATGACCACAATGGAGTTTGAGATAATTTTGAAAGAAAATTGGTACAATTTTAATGGAAACAGGCTCTAAAGTCTACCTTCATCAATTCTGTTTAAATTACATTGGTTTCTTTCCTTTGGCTTGCAAATTTGGCTTTTAGTCTGAATGGATGGATGATTGTTCATACTGTTGCACCCTATAGGCAACTTTCTGAGTTTCCTTTTATTATAATCATTCATTTACGTGCAAGTTGGAACAATGTGTCAAGCTAATAAGAATCCATAACATTGATCTACTATGTAACTTTCAGTGCATCCTTTAAAATATAATTCTTAATTTACTCATCCGGCCCGTTTTCGGGAATGTGTTCCTATCGTTCTTGTTTCAACTTCAGTCTTGACCACACAAACCCTTATATATTGAACTTTAACAAATTAAACTCCACTTGCTTTACATGATGCAACTGTTTATTTTTATGACAAAAACAACATAAAAGATGACTTCAAAGCAATATTCTTTGTGCAAAATTGTGTAGATTATTTTGAAGGGGCTTATACCAGTGTGGTTTAGGTCAGTAATTTGCAGTAATATTGATTGTAATGCATTTCTATTTGATTTGCAGGATCAGATTTTCAAATTGGCATGTTAATTCACTCCTGTGCCTCCTTTGAAAGATGAATGTCTAATACAATAACATTCATAACATGTATGCTCAATTGACCATGGGACTAAAACATGGAATTGTTATGGATTCACTCACACACACACACACACACACACACACACACACACACACACACACACAGGCAAGGCAAGGCAAGTTTATTTATATAGCACAATTCAAACACAAGGCCACTCAAAGTGCTTTACAGGGGCAAGATTAAAATACATAAAACACATTAGAAGACATTTAAAAGCGAATGAAAAGAAGTAAAACATTTAAATAAAATAAAAAGTACAGGTTAAAATGGAAACAGAAAAGTCTTCAGACTCGATTTAAAAGAACTGAGGGTTGCAGCAGACCTCAAGTTAGAGAGGAGCATGTTAGCTGAAATCATATATTCATGTGGCCTGCAGCGGCATAAGCAGCAGGGGTGCGCAATATCAGACCTCAGTTTGTCATTACCACCAGTAGCATATGTAAGAACATAACATCAACTAAAGCAAAAAACACAAACAAATGAAAAAGATGAGACACGAGTGCTGGAAAGCAAAATAATAAAACAATAAAGTTTCTATGATGTACTGGGTTCTGAAAATGTGGTTTAAAAAGGAAGTCAACGGGCCAAATGAGTAAAGAATTAGTAAGTTAAGTTGGCACATTAGAGGGTTATTAATACAGCTGAGGTTGGATTTCCAAAATTGGTCAAAAAACATTAGCCTTTGCCAGGCATGGTGTCATATGCATGAACACAGCCTCAACAAGTGTACAAAGAAAAACCCAAATGGTCCAAAAACGGGTCCATTGTGTTACTGAGGGTTAAAATAAAAAACTGAATAGCTACATCAAAAAGCTATTTCATTATGCACACATTTACACTGTAGTCCTGTTCTTCAAAGCAAGCATTTCAGCATTTATGAACTAGTGGCTATGATAACTGTTTACAGAGCCAGTGGAAGATGAAAGTAGCTCGTGTTCATATGGAGGAGGAAAGGCAGCGGTGTAATGGAGTAAAGAAGGGGGATAAACAAACTTTTATAAAAATGTGAAAATCGGAGTGAAAATGAGAAAATACAGGAAAAAAAGATGAACAAATAATACATGGGGAGATACTTTGACTCACTGCAAATAATGCAGAACCACCGCCCCACCATCCCTGTAATCATCGTCAACATATTAAATTTGGATTAACAATAGCTGAATTACAATACTAGCTGCCAAGGAAATGATTTTCACCTCACTAATGAAATTCATGAAATGATGCCTGCTATGATTCCCACCTCAACATAGACTCACTCGCTTTCTCTCTCACACACACACACGTATGAACCCAAAGGGGTTGATTAGGAAGTAATAATGGAGGTGCTGCTGTGTCATTCATCACTGTATGAAAGCAGAGATGGGTTGCATTGTTTACCAGCAGTGTATATGATAAAATATGGAAATGCAGTAGTAGCTTCTTAGTTATAAACCGATTGCATACAACAATTTGTCATGTTAAGGTTAGAGCATTCAGCTGGGGTGTGCATTTAAGCAGGCCACAAGGGAACCCATGACAACATACCGTTAACAGGAGAAGAAAAACATGTACAGTATAAAGGCAAGGGGTTTTGAGGTAACTAAAGCAACCGAGGCAGACGCAAGAGCTAACTTGGGTGTGTGCGTGTGTGTCTGTGTACGTGAGTGCAAAAATGTGTCTCAGATGTACATGCAGAGAAAGTATCAAGCATTCAAATCCTTTCAATATAAGGTACTCAGGCATAATCCACATTAAATCACATATTCATACGAATGTAATAAAATGTAATTGAATGAGTCCACATCTCTCTCTCTCTCTCTCTCTCTCTCTCTCTCTCATGAGATGAGCCCTCGCTTGGCTACCTCGCACGTTGATGTGCAGAATTATTTCATGAATCGACGGCTTCTCCACAGAGCCGAGCATTCACTGGAATGCTGTGAAATGTTGGGACACCTCACCCTGTGCCCGCTATTCTCCCCCAGGCCCACACCGTGATCCAATAAGACAATGTGTCCGCACGTATGTGTGTGCACAGACGTGTGTGGTCATGGAGTATGTGCATGTGATTATTTATCAGATTATGTTTTTTTTTTTTTGTGATGCTGGGAATACGTTTGTTTATATGTCAATTCATGAACTTGTCTGTTGTGTGTGTGTGTGTGTGTGCCTGTGTGTTTTTTTGATTGCGATTTGATGGTAATCCCTGTGCATTCGCAAGCCAGCTCCAGTCACGGTCAGTTAAGAGGGACTGTCCCTGATGTCGGTACCCCAACAGAGGAAACCTAAATCAGGCTGACACACTCCTGGCACACCCTGCACCGGCGTCAAATTGTCCCTGACAGTATCAAATGCATCCCATTGGGTGTTCGACAGTCCTCCAGTTTACCCTGACCTCTTCCTCTAGCAGTGCAAAGTCCAGGGCAGAGAGACCAGGGATAATATTAGGAGAGAAAATGAATTATTATTGAAATGAGGTTGGTGCAAAGTGTGATTATTTCTCATTCCATTCCGTGTCAAGAAATGAGATAGCGGTAATTGCTGTTTGACTGAAATGAACCAACTTTACAAGGACACAGGGGCATGGAGGTGGAAGACCTTCATGGAGGGTAGCTGTTGGGGATCAACTTTTTTTTTTATGAAAAAAGGCACAGCTTCGAGTGTAAAAATAGAACACCATCTACCTTATGTTTGGTGCAAATGAGGAACACGTGGTAGTTTGAGTTCTTCTGTTGAGTCAGTACACTTTAATAATGAACAATAAGTGAATCATTGTATGCATGTGTTTCCATAGGGCTCCTTCGGCCTCCTGATTCATGCTTCTACTCCAGCCAAAGAGAGGCCAGACATACTCACGCTCTCTAATCTACTGAAAGGTTATTCCTTGATACTTTTATTGAATAAAAAGTATATTGAAATATAAACAGCAAACACTGACATTTGTAGAAAATGCAACAATATGAAATAAAAAAAAATGCTGTAAAGATGGTCACAACATAAGCTAGTGTTTTAGTCAGTCAATTTTCTGTTTCTGATCATTCCATGTGCATTCAAAATGTGAAGACTTAAGTACAATGATTAAGGCAGCAGTGTATGACCTAATAAATCAAACCAATTAAAACAATAATAAATGTATTCAAGTGTTAGTGTGTAAACATAGGGAGCCCAATGTAGCTAGCCACATACCTGTTTAGAGAGCCTAGGATGTGTATTAACACCAACTCGCTGACTCGTTGGACATGACTGGTATGTGACACTTTCCTGTCACTGCGCGTGACTGTCTTCCCTTAGGTCTCCATTGCAAATACAACCCAAACACATTTTAGTCAACTTGCCTAATTAAGTTATGGTTAATTACATGCCGGTCAAGCCAGTGAAGCAGAAAAAGGCATATGAGCTGACATATGACACATGGGTCACCATTCGCCTACAGTCAAAAACAAAGCCCTGACCCTCACTTAATATGTATAGTATGCGTGGATAAGCAGGTTAATGTCATTGTGGCAATCCGAAGGTCAGAGGGGTGACCAACCGGAACATTGAAGTTAGTCGTCAGTTATGAGGGATCCCTCCAAAATACATGCCAGACTAGATGCATATGCACTTACATATTTAACTTTATGTTTTGATGCACATTGGCAAGAAGATGGTAGTAAAACAGCTAGGGGTGCATGGTTCTGTACATTAAAGCTTATTTAAAGTAGAAGTCTGTGCATTCTTGTGAGGCTGTTTTTTTTAAATTGGCTTTTCTATTTTCTGAACCTTGAGTTTAAATGTCCCACCTTTGTTCCACCTATGCTGCTAGGTTTTCACACTTGTTGAATGTTGTTATTATATGTGGTTTGGTAACAATACATAGTCAAATGGAAGCTGTTTGCCGCTGTTGCCAGGGGACAAGGTTAGTGCCCATTATGATGAAAGCAGGGAAAATGTTAAAGAGTGTACTGTACAATATTTTCTATGTCTGCATCACGTTGTGCTTGAATGTTATGTATTATGGGCATTCATCAGGGATTGAGTTCTTCTATTATTTTCATTATTCTGCCAATGGGTGACAATGCTGGAGCGCCATTGTATGATGCAAAGACACCCACACATATTCATGAAATACATTTACATTGGACTGGAACCCATTATTGATGTCTTCATACTGTATAATAAATGGTGAACACAGGTGCAGTTTCTAGGTATGTTTGTCAAAAGCATTATACAACCACATTTACAGAATATCCATCCAGTTAATTCAAGTCAATGTATTTAGTTTGGATGAACTTGGTGGTTATATAAGGGACACATTGGGGTTTCATTTGACTTTACCTTAAAAACTCTTTCAAATCTTAATTTTTTTCTTCACGTTAACTTTTAATATTCAAGACTAATAAGGCAATAATAAATCAGATATCAACCTTTGGTAATGTGAATTAAGCCTTTAAGACATAATATCTCAGCTACTCTGCATCATCGGGATGGCATGTGTGAGGTGTGATCACGGTTTATTTACAGTGGCCTCGCACCATAAGCCAACCAGCCCGCAAACTGTCAACCACTTCATATCAGTGAGGAGTGCACATAAAAAAACATGAATAAGGAAATCTGTCATTTGAAAAAATTGACAAAATATATGTAATAACTTAACAGCAAATATGTGTTCATGCAGATCTCTATTCCTAATAGTAAGAAACCTGATTGAGGAAATATGAATAGAGGACCTTGGACTCCAAACAATTTAACCAAGCTATTCAAGCTATTATAATGTATAGAGCCATGGACCATTCGAACACTATGTACTGACTCCTATTAACCAAGAAACATAATTTAAATTAATATCAAATGAAGTTATGTATAGTGAGTGGCACCTTTCATTTTCATTTCATTTAACTTGTATTTATCCTAGAGAGACCAATTGAGGAGTGACCCTCATTTACAATGATGTCGAGTACAAAAAAATTCAAAGGAAAAACAATACATACAAAATATTCAATGCAAATACATCAAATACACAACAACAGGTGAAGAGAAAAAAACAATTGAAACATTTACACAGTGGTGAAGAGTGGCAGCAATTAAAATTAAATGGGTGAAAGTACAATATAGCCTAATTAAAACAGTTACAGGTAGAGTTTGGCAGATTTAAGATAGTTTGTTTAAATTGGTTAAAGGATATGAAGGTATTAAGTTTAATTTGTTGCTGTGAGTTGTTCCAGGAGTCGGGGGCACTGAAGTTAAAAGCTGTCTTTCCCAGCTCAGACCGGGCTTGTGGGACATAAAGTATAAGCATGTCAGTGGAGCGGGTCTGATAAAGCCCATCTGAAATTTGCAGCATTTATGTTTTTCATTTTTTTTTCATTTAACTTTTATTTATCCTCGAGAGACCAATTGAGGGGTGACCCTCATTTACAATGGTGTCGAGTTCAAACAAATTCAAAGGAAAAACAACAATACATAAACAATATTCAACGCAAATACATCAAATACACAACAACAGGTGAAGAGAAAAACAATTGAAACATTTACACAGTGGTGAAGATTAAGTGGTAGCAATTAAAATTAAATGGGTGAAAGTACAATATAGCCTAATTAAAACAGTTACAGGTAGAGTTTGGCAGATTTAAAATAGTTTGTTTAAATTGGTTAAAGGATATGAAGTTATTTAGTTTAATTTGTTGCTGTAAATTGTTCCAGGAGTTAGGGGCACTGAAGCTAAAAGCTGTCTTTCCTAGCTCAGACCGGGCTTGTGGGACATAAAGCATAAGCATGTCAGTGGAGCGGGTCTGATAAAGCCCATCTGAGATTTGCAGCAATTCAGTTAAATAACGAGGAAGCTTCCCGGTCAAGGCTTTGTAAATAAAAACATGCCAATGTGCGTCACGTCTCTCTTTAAGGGAGGACCACCCAACTTTTTCACACAAAAGTGTGTGTCATAAGCATCTCCTGTGATGAACCTTAAAGCAGAGTAAAACACAGAGTCCAGGAGTTTAAGACATGAATGTGATGCATGCCGGTAAACCACATCACCGTAATCAAGGACAGACATGAAAACTGCCTCAATAATCCTTTTCCTACTAAATAAAGGGAAGGTGGTTTTGTTCCTATAAAAATAGCCAATTTTTTGTCGTAGTCGACGAACAAGATTTTTTATATGAAAATTAAAAGTGAGTTTATCATCTAACCAGATGCCAAGATATTTGTACTCTGTGACTCTTTCAATTAAAAATCCATTATTTGTAAAAATATTAAAATCATTCAAATTTGTAGTTCTTGCTCTGGAGAAACACATATATTTGGTTTTGTCTGTATTTAGAACCAGCCTGAGGTCCACTAGACAGTCCTGCAGGGTGTTAAAAGAGCTTTGTAGGTTCTGAATAGATTGGTGCACCGAATCGGAAATGCAATACAGTACTGTGTCGTCAGCGTATAGATGGGCGTGACAGTTTTTTAGCGATGAAACAATGTTATTTATATAAATTGTGAAAAGAACTGGACCGAGTTTAACTGACTGCTGTCTATCAGAGAGATAATCCCTAAACCAGCTACATGCAGAATGATCAAAGCCAATGTCATGCAGCCTCTGTAAAAGCAAATGGTGGTCAACAGTATCAAAGGCCTTTGAAAGATCAATAAAAAGTGCTGCACAGTGCTTTTTCTTGTCTAATGCTGTAACAATGTTGTCTACAACCAAAGTCACAGCAGAGACAGTACTGTGGCCTGCCCTAAAACCAGATTGGAATGGGCTCAAAATGGAAGCACTAGTTAGAAATGATTTTAACTGATTATTAATAAGTGATTCTAGAATTTTTGCTAGGCATGGGAGTTTGGAAATTGGCCTGTAGTTATTAAGATTATTTTTGTCACCACCTTTATGTAAAGGAATTATGTGAGCTTTTTTCCAAATTTTAGGAACTATTCCAGAGGAGATGGAAAGATTAAACATATGGGTTATTTGTTTTGATATTATATGTGTCGAAAGCTTGATTGAAAACGGGTCCAAATTGTCCTCTCCCATGTACTTCGTGGGGTTGATGGCGAGGAGCGCATCTACAACAACACTTGTAGGAAGAAGATCAAGGCTGAAAATAGAAGTTTGAGAGACAGGCGGTACGTTACTACTGGTTGTAGAAGGTGTACATCCTCCATTCTGAAAGAGTTGACCAGCAGCTACAAAGTGTTTATTAAAAGCTAAGCCAATCTCTTTTTGATCATTGAGAGTGTGACCATTTAATTTGATCTGAGTGGGAACTGTGCTAGAATTGTTCTTATTATAGTTCACAGCTTTCCAAAATAGTGCAGGGTTAGAGTAGCAGTCGGAGATTAATTCAAGGTAGTATTCAGATGTGGCTTTCCTGACCATGGCTGTGCACTTATTCCTAAATTGTCTAAAAATAGTCCAATTGGTATTATCTCCAGAGCGTCTAGCTAGAGACCATGCTTTATTTCTTTCGGAAAATAAATCAGACAGTTCACTTGTAAACCAGGGGTTTGATCTATTTTTTACTCTATGTTTTTTAAGGGGTGCATGCTTGTTTATAATTGAGGTGAAAGTATTGATGAAATAGTCTAAGGCTAACTCAACATCCGGAATTTCCGTAGTCAGTTGAATGTCACTATGACGGAGATCACTTAAAAAGGCTTGCTCATTAAAACCTTTAAAATTACGCTTAATTATGATTTTAGGCTGAGATCTTTTTAAATGAATACTTCTGATACAGGCCACTGGGCAGTGATCACTAATTCCAAGGTCAAAGACACCAGTTGAGACTATTTTATTTATTTTATTTGATAAGATTAAATCGATTAAAGTTGATTTTGCTGGATTTTTTAGATTAGGTCTTGTGGGCTCAGTTATTAATTGTGTAAGATTAACGTTGCTACAGATTTCTTTGAAAGGTTCAGAGGCACTAGAAAGCCAATCAACGTTAAAATTACCCATCACAATGACCTCTATTTACAGAACTGGAGAGCATATGTGCTAGATCGTTTAAGGAGCTAGTTGTAGCTGAAGCCAATTACAACAAAACAATCATTTGCCGATAAAGATAATTCTAGCGCGAGAAATTCAAAGCAATTTGGAACAGAGACAGCATGTAAAAGTGTTACAGAATAACAGGATTTAACATAGACAGCCACTCCCCCACCCGTTGTGATTCTGTCTATTCTGAATAAGTTATAATCATGCATTGCCACAATAGAGTCATCTGTACTCTTCTTTAACCAGGATTCAGTCAGAATCAAGACATCTGGGTCTGCCTGGGACACTAAAATCTTTACATGGTCTAATTTATCATGCTGCAATAAACTTCTAATATTTAAAAGTAGAAAACCCAAGCCCTTTCTTGATTTGAGAATTTGTGGGGAATTTAGCTTACAGCTAGGAAGCATGGCTTGTTTTTCAGGGTCATACAATACAGGTGTGTGCCTGTAGAGGGAGCCAGCGTTAGAAGCAGTAGATGGATGGGTCATTGGAGGTGAGAAAGGACAGTCAGGTGTGATGTCCAGAGCTGGAGGAAGGTTTGCAGCACAGATGGAAGGGGAGTATAATTCATGTTGAGCAGGACTCCCGGGGGGATCTTTTTTAATGGAGGTTCTTCTGATGGGGTCATGCTGTGGTGAATATCAGTCCAAATTAAATGCAATGTGCTGAATGCAGTTATTTGTTAGTTCTCTTACACCTTTGGTGTTGGGATGGAGGCCGTCAGATTTAAAGAGCTTGTGTCTGGTCCAAAAAGAGTCAAAGTTGCTGATGAAGCCCAGCGTGTTTGCAGAGCAGAAAGACTTCAGCCAGTCATGAAGACTCAGGAGGCGACTGAAGCGCTCTGGGCTTTCAGACAGAGTGGTGGGGCCGGAAAAAATGCAGGTTTTCCCCAAACTCTGCAGGGTGATGGACAAACTCTCTAATTGAGCATAGAGTTTGCATGATTGTTTGTTCATAACATCATTTGTCCCAATGTGTAAGATGACAGTGTGGGCTGTAGGGTGGCGGTCGATGAGGGCAGGTGATAGCTCTATGATGTCACATACCTTTCCTCCAGAAAGGCAATAGGTAAAGGCACCAGGAAGTTGTAGGTATCTGATGATGGAATCCCCTATGATCAGAATCTCTGGTTCCTCATCTAAACAGCTCCCTCTGCAGAGTGACAGCTTGGAAGTGAGTGACAGCTTGGATGTGAGGGGCGGGGCATAGCTGCGAGAGTGAGCAGCACCTGTACAGGATACGTCATCGCCAGCTGCAGCGATCTCGTGGACATCATTTTGTAGAGGCTCTGATGGATGAACGCGGGACTCATGTCTGAATGGAGCTGGTGGACGGCGGCGATCCTGGCGCCCGCCTTGGGGAGTGGACTGGGAACTTGAACGCCTCTGAGTCAATATGGAGCGGGTTGGGACTGGTGACTCGGGTCGGGAGAAAGCAGCGTTAGCCGCCGGTTCAGTAGCCCCATCTAGCTCTACCAGCGGAGCAAACAAATTCTGCAACAGCACAGGACCAGGCGAGAGAAGAGGGGGAATTTGTCTGCCCTTTTTGACGACAGATGACCAAGAAGCGTTGGCAGGTGGAGTAGAGACCGGAGCAACAGAAGTGCCACTAGCCGGCGGCTGAGAGCGTTGGAGCGGAAAATGCTCCAGTACAGCTATCCGGGAGATCAGAGAGGACTGCCGCTGGAGGACATCGTGAATAAGGCTCTCTAAAGACTATAGCTCAGCCTTCAGGACAGCAATCTCCGGATCTGCCTGGGTGAGTGGGGTCATCATTTTTGTATTTATTTTTTAAAAGAAAAGAACACTGTTTGGCTAGCGCTTGCGGGGTTAGCACTGGCTAGCATGGAGCAACAGCTTCCATCACTCTGTATCCGAACGGGACGCACTCTGAGGCAGTCACGGAATGCTGGACACACCGCTGAAAGTTCAACTGGCAAAATAATCCGCATTTGCTGTCCATTTCAGTCAGGAACACTTTCAAATGTAAATTGGAGCCTCGGAGTCGAAACTGGACGATTACAACTGGTTAAAACGTCTGAAAAAAAAAACTTTTTTGTAATTTTTAGCTAACTAATGCGTTATAACAAAAAAAAGTTGCGGCCGTTAATTAACCGTTCGAATGATATATGATGATATATCATATATAATGATATATGATGATATATGATGATATATCATATATAATGATATAATACCTACAAGTCATCCAATCCAAAACATATCTAAATATAGTGATATATTTCATCTTTTGACCGCAAACCCTTCACAGTAGGTAGAAAGTCCCCTGGGAGGGAAAAAAGCCTCTATTTCCGTAAAAACAGACACATCATCCTCCATCGGTCTTAAAATACCAAACTCGTGCACACAAACAAAGACGGATTCTCTCTTTCAGTCATAAACACAATAGACTAAACCTGTGGACCTTTACCTTTGGCCACTTCGATATGAACTTTAATCCCCTTAGACAAGAAAGTCAAACCTAATTTCTCTTCTCCCCCCCAAAAAACTGTACATCCTAAGACTGGCCTTGAGATGATTATCTAAAGGTCAGCTGTCCCTCTCTCCATCCCTCCCTCCATCATCCAGGAGTTTTTTCCACCATTAAGTACAGCGGCATAAAGAGCTCAGGCCGCCCTCAACACTGACTGAGTGCCTTTCACGACTCTCCCCGCATCAGCCCTTCGGCCTTGCAGAAACAAGAGTTCTTGCCCGAGAAATGAAGTATGGATTTCTAATTTAGGGGGGATGGTTGGAGATGTGGGTCAAAGTTGCATTTATTTCCAAGACGCCACAGCCCCATCATGCCTTCGATCAAGCCCCTTTAGTGGAGAAATACATATTGGGCCGAGCCTATAATGGATGAGGGAGGCCATCGACGGTCAGGGGAGATGAGAGGTTTGCATTATGTATTAGCTTTATCTCATTGAAGAGTGGCTGTGCAGATAATCACTATCTGATGATCGTCATTTCTTTTGTTCCCAATGTGCCCTCCCGGAATGCTGGTTACGTAAACTGTACACTCACCATCTTTTGTGCAACAGATAATGGGAAAAGAGGGAGAACGGGAGAGGGCAGATATACAGAGAGAGAGAATAAGAGCGAGAGAGAGAGAGTTCGAGAGACATACTTTTAGTTGGATACAGAAAGAGACAGATCTGGTGGAAGATTTAGAGAAAACAATGCATACTTTTGAAAACCAAAATTCATTGGCAATCCTAAATCCATAGACAGTGTATTATTTTTTGCCTGTCAATTCACAACACATTATTTTTGAAAAAGTGTCACATTGTCAGTGCTTCCTTGACTTTGCAGCTGTGTTTGCAGTGGTCATCCTGGACTGTCAGCCATTTCCTCACCGCGGCACAACACAGGATGACATGTGCGATCTGCCCGAGAGGTGTTCTCACACCTGCCTGCTCCAGGAGCGGAGGTCATCCCAGAAGACCACCCTTTTCCTGGTACTACATTTAGCTCTCTGACATGTGTGAAAGTTTCCATCACCCTCTTAGTCATGGCAGCGTACAGTGCCGACCTTCTAGCAAAGTCACGGCCACAGCCGAGTCTCTGGCTTTTCCTTGGGTATGTCTGCGTTGCCCTGTCCACATGTGTCTTTCACGTCTGTTTGGCTGTCTGTCTGTCTGGGGGGTAAATTGCTGTTTTCATCAAGACAAGATATTAGATGGATTAATTGGACAACGATACTTCCCAATATCACAAAGACTGCCCCGATATGACTGATTCGATTCAGTGGCCTGCAATGAACAGGTCTCTCTTGTAAATGAGACCCTGGGTCTCAATGAGATTTTACCTGTATAAATAAAGGTTAATAAAAATAAAAATAAAAATGTGACGCTATCACCCCCATTTGACACAACCTTTTAAAATTAAGATATGATTTAACCATTATATTTCTCAGCTCGTCCAGATATTTAAAATGCAAAACAATTGGTCTCACAGTCACACAACGATGTGCAGAGATAGTCAAAATATAAGTGTCTATCGAAGATGGCGATAAACATCGATGTTTGGGTGTTGCATCAATGAGGTTTGATCTTTTTTCCAATTAATGTTTGGTCACATCCCAAATGCGTGTGTGTGTGTGGATAAGTCGTCCCTGCTTTGCCGCTCACCTGGATCCCGCTTTCCTGCAAAACCATCTTAAATCGACTAATCAGTACACAGCTTATCTAACCCGGCTTCCATCCAGTCATTGCCAGATCGTTGTTCCTGCTGCCATTTTAGCGACACTCAAGCTTTCAAGTTATTTTCTTGTTGAAATCTCAGTGAACTGTGTTCCATGTCCCTGCGCTTGATTTAATGCTTGTTTGTTTCCTGTGCCTCAGGATCCCTGCATGCATGCCTGCCTGCCTGCCTGCCTGCCCACATGCCTGTTAAACTAACCAAGCTTTCCCCATGCTTCCTACTCTGCACCGCATTTTCAATTCTCCATTCCGCCTTGTGTCTGTCGATTCCAGCCATCCTTTCTCCCCGACCATCTCTGCTCGCTAACCTTTGCAATAAACCAGTTGACCTTCATCCATCTACTAGTCGGTGGCTCTGAAAAAAACCCTTTCAAAACCACAGTTGAGGACAATGCTTTTCTTGCTTGTTTCTGAAGCAGTTGAACACTATGCTGCATAGTTGAAGATGACATTCAAACTGGTCTTCAATCAGTCAATGTATCAGGTGTCATGGGAAGTCAGGTCCTTTCATGCCAAGGGTGTTCTGCTGTTGCAAAAACCAACAACAGGGTCATGGAGGAGGAGTTCATGGAGTGAAAACAAGACTGTATAGAAAATATGAAAGCATCGGAAATTGCTGAAGAAGTAAAAGAGTAAAGAATAAGTAAATATGCTGGATTAGGAGATGCAGTCTTTGCACCGAATGGTGATATACGTATAACGACCCATTATACGAAATCCTTATTGCTAACCATTAATATATGCTTACAATAAAGAACAAACCAAATACTTATGAAAAGGTTTCAAACAAGTAATATCAAATATTAAAATGCTGTAGATCTTAAAGCACTAAAGGAAAAAGAACACCTATCAGAAATGTGATCTAGTGATGCTAAAGATTGTTATGTTTGTTTTGCAATTTCTTGCATTGCCTTGGGTATGATATTTTCAGTAATGCACATTGTATACTACTTTTTTTTTTCTTTCCAGCCATTGCAACTTTACTCTCATAAAAGTGGCAAATATAAAAAGGGCATAAAGACAAGAGAGAAGTCCTTTTCTGTCTGAAAAAACACACACACACACACACACACACACACACACACACACACACACACAGGGGGAGACATTATCTTGAGCCGATGGATCATGTAAATGGCATTTCTTATACATTATGAGAATGTGGAAGATGTTTTTCTGCATGACTGAGGCGCTTATCAAGTGGGACTGTCTGTACCACCAACTCAATATATTTCATTTTCACAGATGAGGGCAGGAGGCTGCACAGAGTGAATTTTTCTCTGAGTTTGTTTGTATGTTTGTGTGCCAGCTCTCGGGTATGTGTGCGGTATGGGAAATAAAATATACTCCATAACCTTATCTGCCTCTGAACTCGAAATATGTATTGAATCTAGCAACTATAATGAAATGAATGAATTGCCAGAAAAGTAGAGAGAATTGAAAATGGCATTTATGAATTTTACCAAATAATTTTACAGACAATCAAAGTCATTCAAAACTGCCTTCATTTAAATGATTCAATTCTACGGTGTATCTAATCTGGTTGGGAATAGACCCGAAAATGTCTTCATTCATGCAAGCAGGGAGAACACTGTCTCTTTGAGTAGACTTTACTGCGAGTGGGTACTGCAGACAAAATATGCTGAAATTTAAAAGTGTGAATTTCTACATTAATAGGGGAGAACGGGTTATATGTCACACGGGTTGGTTGTCACAATCATCATCAATATCTCGGAACCAGAAGGCGCTGTCTGTGAAATGTTGGTATGTACATGTCCAGAATTAGGATCAGAGGTCACCTACATAGTCTTCCTTGGCGTTAGACTGCTGAATTTGAGGTGAGAGGACTCTTTGTGTTTTTCATGTCAAATTGAAAATATTTAGCTCCTTATTATTTTTCTTCTAGGCTTTTACACAATGGGTTTATAACAAAACACTTGTTACCCTAAAAAAGTGTGAAGGGTAAACTATAGTTTAGATTGTGGTTAGCAAGCTAATTAGTTGTCAGATGGTTGTTGGCCTTGATGCTAGCAAGAAATTCAAGTTGGGGTTGGTCGTCACATTTGTTGGGTGGTTGGTTGTCACATGTTATCCAAAGGCAGCAGCCAGAAAAGGAACCCAATAACGAAATAAATTGTCAAGCTGTATCATCTCTTGACACCACAGAGAAGGAAATAATAGAGCAACAAAATCAAAACAACCCAGTGCATTTATGTTTAGGTGATGAGCAATTCTCACTAGAGTAAAAAGTGTGCCTACTATCCCCAGTCTCCCCTACGTATCTCAAGGTTATATCATGGCCCAGTGATACATTGTCATACTTTTGGAAAAGTTAATTTTTTCATGTGTTTGTTCATTTGAATTTAGAACCTCAGAACTTTAAAGGTAATTATGGGCATGCAATATAGTGGAATAGGAATTGTAAAATAAACTAAATATACCTAGTAGACGGTTGTGAAAGTAACACACATAGCTTAAAACTACGATTGTTTTGTTACTTAGTCAGGGGCACAGATAAGGTAAAAAATGGCAAAGATTAACAAAAAAAAACATTAAATGCATCTAAAATTACAGCAGCTATGCAATGTTAAATAAATATAAGTCTGACATAAATATAGCAATAAACTTATGTTTGGACACATTGTTAAATTTTGATGGAAGAATTAAATTGTAACTGGTGGATTTTACTACGACTGATACTTGATCAGTGATACCTTCTACTAGATCAGATGTATCTCTACTGAACTCTGTGATGTGCAGAAGCCTGCTGTCCATTCACAGTCATAGAATGATGTTTCAGAATAATGTTTCCACTGATCCTTGGCTGGATGCAGACATTGGCGTGCAAAGAGCACATTACCTGGACACCAGCCAGGTCTCTTCTTGGCCTCCGGTCAAGTTACTAAAGTGTTTAAACTACGTCTGATATAATCTGCTACTGCCAGCAATTGTTTAACTGTTGAAATATGCCATGAAGGTGCCCGCTACCTGTATGTTTGTAACATTGTTTTTAGTAAAAACTACTCCTATAAGAGTTTGCATGGACAAGTTCCAAATACTGTTCATTTACAATGCCACCATATCCATCTATCTATCTATCTATCTATCTATCTATCTATCTATCTATCTATCTATCTATCTATCTATCTATCTATCTATCTATCTATCTATCTATCTATCCATCCAGTGCTGCTTGAAAGTATGTGAACCCCTTGACCGTTTTGGTATTATATTTAGTTCAACCATTAATTAATTTTTATCAATACCAGTATTTTTAACATGAAATAACAGCTGTGTTTATCAATTCCATGTTTTTCTTTTCAGGAAATCAATTGTTAAAACAAACAAAACAAATTATTTCCCAACTTTTGTGTGTGCAAAAGTAAGTGAACCCTGAGCTGCATTGCCTAAATCTTCAGGTTAACAAAATCAGGTAGGACACATTGAGTGATAAAATGGACCAATATAATGAGAGATCTTCAGGAAAGAAATTGGACGACACTAGATAAAACAGAGATCCAACCAGGTCAGTTTATGCTCACCAAAGTGAACCCATACAGGTCAGACATGCCAAGAGGAAAGAAAATATCAGAGGATCTCAGCAATAGAGTTGTGATGTTGCACATTTACCTTAGCCTGGTGCTACCAGACCATCGTACTTCATTTCATTTGTACAGAAGGTCTGGCAGTGCTGTAATTGGCAAACGTTCACTCATGGAGGCGGGTGTCTGTTAAAGTTTAAAACTATTGGATCTGCCCAGTGCCACTCTGGATTAGCCAACCAATCGCATAACGTTTGGTCGTCACGTGTGTCATGAGCCGGCTTCTGGCAACTGAAACTGGAGCGTGACTTCGACGTCATCGTTCTCAGCCACTCGCTCTGTTCGCTGATTGGACCGGCTGTCGAATCTCCGGCAAAACTGGGAAATGGGCTGTACACCCAGACTGACTACTGAAGGGAAAATAAAATTTGGCGGAAGTAGGCGGGCGGGCGGAGCCAGGCTACATTTATCTGGGGACAGCTTTAAATCAATTTTAAAAAAAGTTTGAGCTCCATCGTTCCACTGTGAGGCAAATCATCTACAAATGGAGAGCTTTAAGAGTGACTGAGCATCTGTCTAGAAGTGGACTTCCTTCAAAAATATCCACAAGCGCCACAAGAAAAAATATTTTTCAGGTAAAAGCCAATCCTAACATTACATGGAGGATTCTTTGAAGCCCAAAGCAAATGCCAAGGTACAGTAGTTGCCGATTTAACTATACACGTGTGATGCTTGGTATAAGAATCAGCTTTGTTAAAAAAGAAATGCTGGTTTTTGAGGAGTAGTTCTTCAGTGAACAATATAGGTGGTCATCTATGTCTATTGGGGGGTCATGTGGGGGCTGTTTCTGGGATGATGGAGTGTGAGCTATGTCAGGTGAGAAGAGGTTGGCAGGACAGTATATGAAAATAAGTGTCACATGCCAAAAGATAGAAAAGGTTAAAAATAATAACCTTAAAATGAAACACTATAGTGTTTACAACAGGAACTCATATCTTTGGTGTGATATAGAATCTAAGAATAGACTCACACTGTGGGCAAGAGATGGAGTAGTGACTGAGACCTCTAACACCTTCGCTGACCTTTTCATCTAGACCTTCTAAGCCCGTCTCAGGAAATACCAACCTGCTATTACAGCTTAACTTCACCGCCCATTTATATAGAACAATTACATGAAATAATGCATTCAAGGAGGAGTCAGTAATTCTGGAGTACGCTTGATGTCAAAATCACTTTGTCAAAATCAGTGAATATCTCCTCACGATCTGCTACCTGCAGTCAGTACTTAATACATGACATAGGCTCTGTAAATGGACAGTTAGAGGATCGTAATGAGATATTCATTTTGAGAATAAGTGATTTTGACAACAAGCGGTCTCAATAATAACCGACTCCACCTTTAATGGAGTTTCATTTTTTGTGTTTGATATATTTAATTTTGTTAAGTCAAGAGCAGGAAGTGCTGGTAGCCAGTGCCAGTGAATATTGCTTTTAGAGGAGATAGGAGATCACAAAACATTTTACTATCCGTATTGAGTTAATTTGTTTATGAAACTATCTGATCCATGTCCACTTTCTCCCGAAGAGTTAAAGACATGTCACACAAATGCAAATGCATCAACACAAAAGGGGAGAGTGGAAGAAAGAAATTGAGAAGATAAAAAGCAGAGATTAAACAAAATGACTACTGCATCCTGTAACAAAAGATTTATCAGCAAATAGCTAAGAAGCATGGAACAAAGCCTGTCTCAAACAGACATCTCTTTATGTGACGTGTTTTGATCGTAAACTATGAATCATTGATGTTGTTAAGGTTATTAACCCTCATGTTCTCAATGGATCTTCCCCATTCTTTCTTTGGGTAGAACTTCAGAAGCGAAAGCAGATGGACTTCCATGGCAGATTGCCTGTGCCTATGAATTAAACTGGGAGGTACAATCTTGTGTAGTCTTAAACTTTTAATAACATAACAACATACTGACCATTAGTCAATAACATGTTAAGTGCTGTAAAAGGAAGCAAGCGCAAAAGTAAAATGATGACAATTCGATGTTACCGATGTGGATATGACAATGTGTACTGTAAGAAAAACATACAGCATGTCTGCAACATAAGGTTGAACAAATTAAATATGGTGTTGCGATCTGACTTGCAATGTAATTTTTAAAAGTCAAGCTTTAGTTAAATGTTGACCATGTCAGTGTTATTAGACACCATGTATTTTGCGTGGTAATGCACTATGGTGTTCATTAACTCACGCTGCCCTAATGGTCCCTTTTTGATTCTGTGAGACTTGATTAAGTGCAAGTCTCAAAAGGCCATGAAATAGTAGGGTTTAATAGACTGGACTACAGCGTCAGTACTTTCACTGGACGTAGGACCACCCGGTTTTCCGCACGGACCATTTTTAGTGTGACACAACCCACAGAACGGACAGAGGCGGCATGTTTTGAATTGTTTAGGGGCTAACATTAGCGTGTGCTAAAATGGAAGACATGAGCGAAAATAGTGAGGAAAGCCAAACGGGCAGGAGAAAGCGACAGAGAATGTCCAAGGTTTGGGATCATTTCACGTTGAACATTAATGAGAAGACCGTGGTGTGTGTCCACTGCACGACTTCCATGCTGCAGCATCTCAACAGAAAACACCCATTCCACTCGGCAGACCGCCGACCCGAGACAAGGTAATTTTAAAATCAATGCTGCTATAGTTTACGCAACATTAGTGCAGATGGAGGCTAAGTTGTTGTTTATTATGACTAACGTTATAAGTATAGCTAGTTAATTAAATGTGCCATGGCACTTGCTGCCAACCAGCATGCAAAGCTGAACACTGTTGAAAGTGGAGCATCTACCACAGCACAGGACTCCCCACCAGAAGCACCTGCCAAGAGGGCCACATCATTCATTGACTCAGACTCCACCACCAGTGATGAAGAAGAACAAGATGAGGAGCAGCAGTCCAACGAAGCTGTACAGAAAGAGGGATGTTTTATTTTTTTCCCCATTTTGATTCAATAACAATTTCCACAAGCATTTTACACATAATTATAAATGTTCTACAGAAACTGGAAATTACTTTTTTAAAACAATATTACAATATGTTATGAATAAAATAAAAACCTTTTGTTTCTCTTTTGTCTTGACTATTCTACAGGTCTTGATGTATTTTGGAGAACATCCCCTGTCCAAGAAGGAGAATCCACTGACATGGTGGAAAAAGAATGCAGCACACTATCCAACACTGGCAAACCTGGCAAAGTCCTTGCTGTGTATACCCGCCACATCCACGCCATCAGAGCGTCTTTTTTCAGCAGCGGGTAACATCGTCTCAAGGAAGAGGGCAAGCCTCAGCCCTGGGCATGTTGATATGCTTACCTTCCTTCACTGCAATCACATGCTTCTTTAAAGACTTGTGTGAGCAAGAGACATAAGGAGGTGTAGCCAAGTTATTCTTCACAGCTACACGTTTTAGCCCCCTAAATGCCAAAAAATTTTAAAAGAAGAAGATGGTTATGGCTGTAGTTATGCCTGAAATGTAGATTTTCAAATGTGAAGTTGTACAAATTTAAGAAAGTGTTTATGTTTTTATTGTGTATTTTTATTTTATGTATAACTTATTTTTGATACTAGGAACAGACTTAATAATTGTATTTATCTTTCTTTACATCTCAGGATTTGTTTTTAAAGCCAGAATGTGTGAAACTATGCATGGACTTTTTCCAAGTTTCCAAGATTATGTTGTTCCTGAATTGCAAAGGTAAAAACTTGTAGTTCTAAAAGTGAAATAAATGCTAAGAATGTATGGCACATAAATGCACTTAATTTATCTGTCAACATTGTTATTTCTCATGGTACAAGTGCAGACTAATAAACAATGAGAAAGTATCTAAATTGGTACTTTGGTAGAAAATATGGTTTGCTACTCCATGCATTTTTGAAATAAAAAAATTGGAATTTTCAAAAAAAGGAAACAAATTGGTTATTCATTATTAATTGACATGTGCTATTTTCGCATGTTTATTTATAATTACTTTTCAATTAGGCAATGTATGCTTTTTCCGATTAATCGATGGAATAATCAGTAGAATAATCGATGACTAAAATATTCGATAGCTGCAGCCCTATTACCAACAGTGGAGGCTGAACAGGTATCACTAAGGTTTATACTTCTTCCTCGCCTCTTTCGTCTGTCTCATTTTCAGTTTGTCGCATTTTGTCTTTAGAAAAAAGGGATAATAGGTGTATGCGTTATGATGTTGCTAGCTAAATATAGCTATCTATCTACACTCAACAAAAATATAAACGCAACACTTTTGTTTTTGCTCCCATTTTTCATGAGATGGACTTAAAGATCTAAAGTTCATTCCAGATACACAATATTACCATTTCTCTCAAACATTGTTCACAAATCTGTCTTTGCTGAGATAATCCATCCCACCTCACAGCAAAATGCCACAGATGCCACAAGCATTGAGGGAGCGTGCAATTGGCATGCTGACAGCAGGAATGTCAACCAGATCTGTTGCTCGTGCATTGAATGTTCATTTCTCCACCATAAGCCGTCTCCAAAGGCGTTTCAGAGAATATGGCAGTACATCCAACCGGCCTCACAACCGCAGACCACGTGTAACCACACCAGCCCAGGACCTCCACATCCAGCAGGTTCACCTCCAAGATCGTCTGAGACCAGCCACTGAGACAGCTGCTGAAACAATTGGTTTGCATAACCAAACAATTTCTGCACAAACTGTCAGAAACCGTCTCAGGGAAGCTCAACTGCATGCATCGGGGTCTTGACCTGACTCCAGCTCGTCGCCGTAACAGACTTGAGTGGGCAAATGCTCACATTTGATGGCGTCTGGCACGTTGGAGTGGTGTTCTCTTCACGGATGAATCTCGGTTTACATTGTTCAGGGCAGATGGCAGACAGCGTGTGTGGCGTCGTGTGGGTGAGCGCTTTGCTGATGATGTCAATGTTGTGGATCGAGTGGCCCATGGTGGTGGTGGGGTTATGGTATGGGCAGGCATCTGTTATGGACGAAGAACACAGGTGCATTTTATTGATGGCATTTTGAATGCACAGAGATACCGTGATGAGATCCTGAGGCCCATTGTTGTGCCATACATCCATGAACATCACATCATGTTTCAGCAAGATAATGCACGGCCCCATGTTGCAAGGATCTGTACACAATTCTTGGAAGCTGAAAATGTCCCACTTCTTGCATGGCCAGCATACTCACCGGACATGTCACCCATTGAGCATGTTTGGGATGTGCTTGACCGGCGTATACGACAGCGTGCACCACTTCCCACTAATATCCAGCAACTTCGCACAGCCATTGAAGAGGAGTGGACTAACATTCCACAGGCCACAATTGACAATCTGATAAACTCTATGCGAAGAAGATGTGTTGCACTGCATGAGGCAAATGATGGTCACACCAGATACTGACTGGTTCTGAGTCCCCAGACCCCCAATAAAGCAAAGAAATGCACATTTCAGGGTGGCCTTTTATTGTGGACAGTCTAAGGCACACCTGTGCACTAATCATGATGTCAGATCAGCATCTTGATTTGGCACACCTGTGAGGTGGGATGGATTATCTCAGCAAAGCAGAAGTGTTCACTATCACACAATTAGACAGATTTGTGAACAATGTTTGAGAGAAATGGTAATATTGTGTATCTGGAATGAATTTTAGATCTTTAAGTCCATCTCATGAAAAATGGGAGCAAAAACAAAAGTGTTGCGTTTATATTTTTGTTGAGTGTAGTTAAGTGCATGTTTTTTGGTAGTGCTCATGATTGTAGAATGTCATTTTTTACAAGGGACAACACTGGATCAGTGTAGTGACCATAGATAGTAAATAATATGGATGTAGCATCCGGGCTGACCTCAGTTATTCACACGGCATCCAATAATCCTGGTTTGTGCGCGTCGCCATTTTGAGAGATTTTTACTCCGCCTCACGTCGGGGGGAGGGGGATAGCTGACGTATACCTCCGAGGCAAAGTGAGGGACAACGGGCGGAGAGCTGTCACTCAAGAGATCGCGCCAATACATTTTAACCTCCGATAAAATAAAAACTAGCGTGGTCCAAAAAAATTCTATGGGAAGCAGGAAATTAAAATTGTACAGGCCAAGAACAAGAAGATCTTAACAGCATCAACTGACCCAGTTGCTATCCAAAGAATAGGACAGATACAAGCAACCAAAATGAGTTAATGAGAAAGGGTCCAAGTGATTGACTGCCAAGGAGTGCACCTGGATTGTTGGCATGTTTCCCTTTAATTAAAACTAGACAAGGTGAGTTGGGGTTATACAAATGAAAATGTGTATAAACTGAAAACCAGCATATGGTTATAATTGTATGATCCTTTTTGGACATTAGTTTGGTGTTCTATTCAATACTAAGTGTGCAAGCTAGGGATGGCCATTTAGAATTTTTTCTTTAACCGGTTAACCACCAGAATTAACGGTTATTTACCGGTTAACCTTTAAGATTTAATGTAGCCTAAAATAGTGAAATACATGAAGCATTATAGCAGGGCTCCCGACCTTTTTTGTTCCAAGCACCGGCATATTAATTTAAAAACTATTCAGGGACCAGTAGCCAATTTAAATGCCTACATGTTGACATTCACACGGCACCTTGTCTGTTGTGAGAAGAGGTGTAGTATGCGAATGTAGGAGCAGAAAGTGAAATAACTGACTGAAAAGGCCGGGACATTCACACACACACACACACACACACACACACACACACAGGCTTAGGGCATAGCCTACCGAAACCCGGTGCTAAGTAGTGCTGAGCACGGGGCAACATTTTGAAAGACCGTAATATTGATAAGCTCCGATGTTATCAGTACTGCATAACGATACTTAACGCTTTTGTTGACGGATTTTCGCTGTTGATCCTGGCACACAATCATGGCAGACCTGTGTCTGTGCAGGGGCACTCACTGCCTGTCTGTCACTCCCTCACACACTCACTGAGACGGTGATAGATGCAGGACAGCATCCACCTCAAGAAGGCTAATGCTAGCGCTATGTTAAGCTAGCGGGAGCCCACGCTGTTAATTAAATTATACAAACATATGACACGGGAGCGTTGTGACCATAAGTTGTGACTGGGAGCGTACCATGGACCTATTATAAAGTTGAGCGTAGCCTACACTACTCGTTTCATTCTTTACCGACAGTTGGCATTCTTACATCCGGTTTAGCGATATCAAAATAAGAGTCCGGATTTCAGAGAAATTAAGATATTTTTTTAACCATTTAACCTTTAGTATTAACCGGTTAAAGATCTTCTTAACGGTTAACGGTTAACAATGGACATCCCTAGTGCAAGCTAAAAATACTCAAGAGGACAACATACCAGATATTATGCAACATCCTCAGGATGCATTTGAGAAAGTCACAAGAACATTTTCAATGACTCTCTCTCCAGTGTACAGAACAGAAAATCCATTGTGTTTGTCCATTAGCGCCATTCCTCAGTCTGTATTTTCACTCAAAACAGCTGGAATGTCACAACTGCTAGAACTTCAAATTTCATCATTCACTTCAGATAATTAACGATAATGGATTAGTGTATGTCACTGGATATTTAGGACGGTTGTAAGTTTCAGGCTTTATTGACATTGCTTTAACAGGCTCCTTTTAATAGCGCCCACATTATTGTGTGCATTCAGTACAGATGGATTACTTGAAAGCAACCTTTTTAATTACTGTAGTTAATAAAAACAAGACGACAAAACAAACAATAATAAAGCAATAAAGATTTTATTGTACTATAACATGAGTTGTCCCTGTGCAGACTTGATTGCATTTTTAAATCATTTAGTTTGAATCCTTACACACAGAAAACACATTGAAGGCTATTACTATGTGTTCAACAGTGAATTAAATGTAAGAAAGGGCCGTTATCTTCTTATAGTAGCCTATCAGGATGCCGTATATTTGCACCATGGGATTGTGCTCAACCCAGACAAGAGCAGTATATTCAGCACACTCCAAACCCATTTACAGGCTTTGTTGTGCCATCATTCGTAATGTCTCTGGTTACCAAAACAATAAAAAAATGATTTGGGCCCCACCCATGCGCATCTGGGGCTTGCTCATTGATATATGTTCTCGTCAAGATTCACAAAATCCTGGTGTCTACTATGTCTTTCTCCAAAACTCTACTTATCAGTAGGACAAAGCACCTCTCACATATTAATGGGGACGTAAGAGTTTTGGCTCTTTTGAGTGCTGAACAAGGACAAACCCCAGTACCACCTCTGCTAGATTTTGCAGCACTGCTAGAATTTGTGGTATTATTATGTATGGGCATAATATACTGTATATGGGGAGGGAATGGTAATTTGCAAAAATGACTGCTTACCTGACTTATCAGACAAATGACCACTACGGAAAAAGGAAATTGTATCTGGAATGTATATTTTTTTTCGCAGTACTATTTCATTGAAGGTTCAGAAGGACTTTTTCAGCTTTGTTTTGGCCCATTTTGGACGTAGTAAGGGCAGTAACTCACTTCATACCAAGTTACTACATTAGGTTATAGCATTAAGAACAAACACAATAAAACCACAAGGCCAATTATAGCCTCTCAGAATAATCTGTGAAATGCATTGCTGCCCTGGAGGTAGCCTAAATGAATAGCATTAAAGCTCCCATATTATACACTTTTCGGTACTATTATACGCCATATTATATGGTCTTAGTGTTCCCTAATACATTTTTCTTTAATTGTTTGCTGAAAAAAACTTTCAGATAATGTATTGTACTATGCTGATGTTCAGCTAATCTCACAATGGCCTATTTTTTAAAAAGAGCTGCAGCTCCCCTCGTAAATATACAATCTTTGAGCTGCCCCCGCCCCCTGTCCGGAAGCGAAGCCAGATACGCCTCGCCCTCTGTCTGTCAGGGCCGTGGACCAATAAGAAATAGGGGTGTGGGCTGCACAGTGGAAGCTTCTGGCTTTCCAGTTTGTGAGGTCAGAAAAGGGGAAAATTCTGACTGGAGTATATTGGGGGGGGAGGGGTGGGGGTTTCAGAAAGGGGGAGAGTGAGAACAGGAGAGATTATTATTTGTTTTAATATTTTGGCAGTCTCTAGGCACACCGTGGACCCATGGATATGTTAGAACACATTTAAAAAGTGCATTTAGCATAATATGTGACCTTTAAGGATATTACCAGTTTAAAGCAGAAACAGCAGGTGTGTTGTAATAGATTGGATTAATTTACACTACATTAACAATTCTCTGCGCAACCAATAGCACATATTTAAATATCTATATTTAAGGGTTCATTTACTTAAATCGGCTGATTAATCGGTTACCAGATTTTAGTGCATTAAAATTTCTTCAAGTGTTACATTTTTGACAATGATGGTGAAGGACCTAAATAGGTAGTTGTACATTTTAACATTAGTCCCATTACCACAGGGTCCTCTAAATAGTCAATTTTATTCAGATGACTGACCATCACTTCTTTAAAAGTGGAGCTTCCTGGAGGGCTTTCACGTTGTATTTTGATTGGCTTAAAAAATGCAGATGCAAATGATGGAAATGATTGACTCGACCTGAAAGGCACACAACCAGGCACAATTTCAAAAGCACTTTAAAAAAGGCAGTAGTCTAATACCCTAATGGAGTCTGGTTAGAGTGCAAGAAATATGTATTTTTGTATAATACAAAAAAAAATGGCAGCAGATCAATAAATGAAAGTAAATTAATAATATGGTGAGAGTTTCTATGCAACATACACAGTACAGTCTACACAGACAGACAGACAGACAGACAGACACACACACACACACCTACTGTTAACATCTGACAATGATTAACTGACCAGCGCTTCCTCCTCGTGGTCACATTTCCCCTGCACACATGTCTCCTATTTAAAGTCCCCTCTAATATTTCTTCTCCATACTGTATCATATTTCTCCTCCCCGTTTTCCCTCCGATTCTGTGACGGAGGAGTATGTGTTTTTGAAACTAGATGTCAGCAAGAGGGACGTCTGGATTTAATAGAGATTCATTATTTTGATTGATGCTGTGCGAATCTGCCACTCTTGGCAGACATAAGAAGATTCGGCTACATGCTTTATGGTTGATGAAAACCTCAAAGGAACCTTTAAGTCCCTTTATAGGTCTCCCTGGTGCTTTCTCTTGTCTTTCAACTCGATCCTGACAAATGGCCCAGAATAGTTTTTCCCTGCAAATAAAGTTAGAGGCAGGCTTTCTGGAATACTCTCGCTCCTCTTTATTGGCTGTGTTGTACTGCGAGGCATGATCGATAGGATCAATATTGCAACGGGGATATATCTGGCTCTTTAATCTCCCAGATGGAGAGGCGTGAGAGGAATATGAGACTCCTGTAGGCAGAGTTAAGCTAAATATGTTTGAGAGATTAGAGAAATGATTTGTGTTTGGGTAAATATATGATTGCTCTGAGCGGTAATCGAGCCGTCATTGGGAAAGACACAGGGTTGCAAAATACAAGAGAAGCAATCAGAATTAGGATTGAATTTGTCAGCTTTGTTTTCTTGAACGTGCAGAGGTTTACTTTCATAAATCTCAACCGTGTTGCCTGTGGTCATGCTTTATATGCAGGGAATTTAATAACAACATAGCCTATTTGCTTTGATAAGGCTCTATGAGCAATACCGTTCTATTCCGACAACAAATCGGAATTAATGAAATGGCTTACTGTGGGCATCATGCATATGGTTCAGGGGCAGAATAACAGAGTATAGTTTTTCCACTTGGGAACCGTAATAGTGTAACCCTTAGGCATGACAATGAGTCATAACACTTCCTGAACTACATATCATGGGCAGGATGTCCCTGGCACCTGAAAAAGGAAAGAATCTCAGAAAAAACACCCTGCAAAAAAAATAAAAAATCGTTTCTCATCTGCAGTAATTTTTTCTCACCAGCTATTCAATTTGCTGGCATAAATTCAGGAGGAAAGTGCACAGGGACTGATTAGAAGCACAGGTGATATGTTATACTTCAGTGGGAAATATTATTATGTCCTCTTCTTTGGGGAAAAATGGACTCACCCAATTGATAACCAAAGCCATTTTTTTTTGCGAGACGAATGAAGGAAATTCCTCCCACCATCTGTGCTATAATGCAGTGGATGTTAAATTAAATTATGATCCGATAACTTTAAAAAGTATTACAATTATTCATCAAATTGTAATTAATGTTGATCGTACCATGTACGAAATCCCACATAATATATCTTCTGCTTTCACTAGTAATAAGTCTTAAAGCCACACTATTCAATATTATTTTTTTAAATAAAGAATGAAAAATGTCTCAAAAGCATATGTGGATATCAAAGGGTGACGGCATATCTGACTTGCCTTCGGTTTTACAAAGCTTTTAAGCGATTTTCAGCTTAATGTTCAATTATAAATTGTCTTAAGTGACTTGTGCATAATGTCTTAAGTATTCCTGTATTGTAATTCAGTCGTCAACACACAGGGTGAAAATACACACAGTACGGTAGTACTGTTCTTTCCACAACCACACACACACATAGAACTATGCATGAGAGATCTATATAGCATTGTGTTATGCTCTGTGATGAAATAAAAAGAAGAAACAAAAAATGTGTTTGCCATTGCAGAGACACGAGAGCCGGTGGCAAAGTGGTGTCCTCTACATAAAAAGGAGTGGAGTACACGGCTACAGTTACAACTGCTGTCTCTGCCTGAATATACTCACAGCAGTGGGCGCTGCTAAATGATTCATGAAAGTGTGCTATCTGCCTTAGTTATAAAAAAAACATCCCCTTTGTTGTATCCGTACAGTCGGCTTGCAAATGGTCACTGCGTATGGACTTAATGTCATTATGCTGATAGAATACTGTGGACGGAGCGGTTGGGTTCTGGCATTAACAAAGACTCTGCCTTTTGCTTTCATTCAATGCTGGTAGAAAAAAAAATACAAATGTAGGCCAGATGCCCTATAGTGTTTCAACTTTGTATAACTAGAACACATGATTGATACTATGTTTAGCCATGCTAGTGGTATAGCTCTGTGGATGACAGCCAGCCAGTCCATCACTTTGGTCTACACTGAAATGTCTTGGCTATTAGATGAATAGCCGTGTAATTTTGTACAGACAAATACAGCTATGAGAGGTTGTCTTGACACTGACTCTAGTGATCTCCTGACTGGTCTGACTTAGACATTATGTAGCTAACATTCTTTTTTAATTTTAATTTTTTACACAGTGATTTAGTATAACAAAAATGGTAAAGTAAAAATCCGGAAAAAGAAGGCATGCAGTTAAGAACTGTGTGTTATCCCACCTGCTAGAATTTGTTCGGTCACTGAGGGTCTAGTATGTTCATAATCTCAACATCACACCCAGTCACACACATACACACACACACACCATTTTCTGACAGCACATTGTGTGACATCTTGGCAGGAGACAACGTGATTCCCATTGCTTTGAGCTTAGCTGTAGGTGACTGTCTTCTGCTAAATCATGACTGACTCCCATCACACGGCCCCAAAAGACTAACATGCACAGGCATATGAATATGTGCACGCGCCCAACCACACACGTACCTCCAATGTCACAAGTGCAGAGCAGAGCGCCACAGGCACTGAAAGGGGGAGCTCAGGGCCCTCGATGAGCAACAGAGCGCAACGGACAGAGTGAGGGAGAGAGAGAGATGCAAAGAGAGAGAGGGAGAAAGCGCTCTGAGCCACAGTGCAGTCACAAGCAACGAGTGATGAGAGAGGACAAGGTCACAGATCATAGACAAGGGAGATATGGGCAGTCATGTATGGCAACATACCTCCTCACCATGACTCCCTGCAGCATGCACTCCACAGAAAGTAGAACACGTAACCCCAACCCTGTGACGCACACCTGTACACATGCTTATAGCCCAACATGGATCAAAGGAGGAAACCGACACCCAAAAGACAACAAACCCTTACACAAATAGTTTGATCATGTATCTTTCCTCAGGACACAACAAACCTGTATTGATAGACCACGCTAATTTATGCATGTACATATTAGCAACTATTCAAGATTTCTGTTTTAGCTTATCGCCCGTTATTGTATTTTTTTTTCTTTAACTTTTTTTGCATGGGAATGGAGGAATAATTGCTGATTCCAGGTCTGTTTACCTTAACCTCGCCGGTGCCCCTGACAGGCAAAAGTAATATGCAAGAGCTGATCTGAGAGCAGCGCCTGCAGGCAGTTTGTTAAGCTCCCTCCCTGGTGAGTGCTTTGCCGATGGGTATTGCCCAGAGTTGAAGTCTATTAGTTGGGAGTTTATTTACAGCCAAATGCCCAGAGACCCGCCTCTGTAATGTTGTTTGTGGGGGAGGGGGGATAAGAGCCGAAATTGAATGAAAAGCAATGCGCCACATGCATAATTCATAAATATATCATTATCAAGCGCATGCAGACACACAGATGAGCACACGCATAAAACAGCACAGTGAACACATACTCGCCCAATACAAGCAGAGGAAAAAAAAACACCAACTACATATGCACACAGGTCATTATGTGTGTTTATTATGAGGCCTTTTCAGTCATTCATCCAGCATGGGTCCTATTTAGGCGTAATAACACAACAACAACATCACAGACAGAGTTAAGGACTTATACTCCGACCAGAAGCAAGGAGAAGGAAGAACAATAAAAGTGGTAATTTAGCAAAATCAAAACTAGCACCGGTGCTGCAAATTGTCTTTTGGTTTCCCCCCCGGAGGCGCATACAGTATACGGGTGACCTCGCATGGCTGGGATTATGTTGGTGTGTGTGAACCAGTGTGTACAAAGCTTCAGAAGAATCAGGAAGGAGGGTAATAATGAAAAAGGCCAGTTGAAATCAGTGAAAGATGCAGTGAGAGCCTGAGAGGAAAATAAATAGACAGCGCAAGAGGTGAAATTAGTGTATCCGTTTGTCTGCGTTTACTGGCATCGTCTCGCTCTCCTGGGCCCCTTTGACCTTAAACTGTCTTTGATGTACTTCTACCAACCACAAGTAGCTTGTAACATACAGACACACACAAAAACACGTGCAGTTTTAGAGTAAATGTACTTTAATACTGGTTTTCGCGCCAGCACACCTATACCACAAAATGTTTCGGGTTATACCATTAGGAGTGCTTACTGGAGCAGTACACCGGTGGTGAGAGAATTCAGCAGGATTCTCCTGTGAATAGAGAGAGATTCTGGTCTCATTCAGCAGACAAATGAAGTGTGAGCAGTCTGAAGGGCGCACACCCACACTTACACACACACAATGTCTACACAAACTCCTTAAAAAGCTAGAAGTACACACACACACACGCCATTGCACTGTGACACCCAGCCAAGGAATGGAGCTGCAGAACACTTCTTAATTATTACGAGGCAGCCAGCTGTGTTAGCCAGGGCAAAAGGAGGAAGGAAGACGAGGCCAGAGCATGGGCCTGACATGATCCAACACACACACACACACACACACACACACACACACACACAAAAAATCAGGGCATGTCTTGAAGGCAAACTGTAGGCTAGTTGTTAAGTCCTTGAAACTCCACCCAGAAAATGTTTACTGATTGATTGGGAATATACACTTCACACACGGCTTTGGAAGCTGGTTAAATAACAGCTGAGTGAGTGGAAGCGGAAAAAGGAAAGCTCCAGAAAGGAGGAGGTATTAAAAAGAGATGAGAGATGAAAGTGAATGGAGACGGCGCTCTAATGCTTTTCCGACTTCCCTCCTGAGATCCGGGTAGCGATTGTGTGTGTGTGTGTGTGTGTGTGTGTGTGTGTGTGTGTGTGTGTGTGTGTGTGTGTGTGTGTGTGTGTGTGTGTGTGTGTGTGTGTGTGTGTGTGTGTGTGTGCAAAGACTATCGGAAAGCACTCGAAGAGATTTGGAGCATTGTTTGAGACGGGCTTCTGTTATGTTGCGCGCCACATTGGTAGACTTCTCACAATTGCCGAAAACTCCCAAGCCGCTTTCAAACCTAATTGAAGCCCACGTGCCGAGACGCTGCCAAGCGGGATGTGATCAAAAAGTGAACTCACAAGGGAAGAATGACACACAATTCATAAATTGCTCCAATATTATGTTTTTTTTGCCATCTTCACAATGTAATTTAAAAAAAAAATGCAGCATCACTCAAGACTAGCATATGAAGTTATAAATAAGAGATCAAGTGTCGCTTTTAGGGATCCTTTTAAACTTTTGAGGCGACATTTTTGTTAAACATAATTTGCTTGGATATCAATAGCCACTTTGTTTATTCTGATCTTACATACTGTAGAAGTTCTCCCCAGTGGTCGTTAGTGTGCAAGGCACACATACTCGAATGCCCTTTATGTTTCACTCATGAAGCAGGAACAAAAATGACAAAAAATACGAGGAGGGGGAAATAGTTCATTTTGATAGTAGATGCTGAATGGAGCAAGGCATTTCTTTTTACGTCCATGTTTCATTCGTTCAGCTGCCATTATTTAAGAGTTAACTTCTACTACTCGTAGCCTTGGTGGACCCCTTCAAATCAATCTGAAGACCTATAATAAAGCTGTCTCATCCTGCCTTGAACTCTGCATGCGTGTGTGGCTGTGTGTATGTCATTGTAGTTGCAGGAAAAAGCTTGATCGGCCTGTCTGAGTTAAAGGAAGAGACAGAGAGGGAAAGCAAGACAGGTGAAGATGAGAGAGAGAGGGAGAAAGAGAGGGAGAAAGAGAGAGCAAGAGAGAGAGAATCCCCCTTCGGCTCCAACAAACCTTTATCCTCGGTGCTTTATCCTCAAATACTACCTTTTTCAAAGTTCACACACCTAGCAGTGATTCTTACTTTCTGATTTATTCCTCCTCCATGTTTCCACCTTGGTCTCATCCTCTCTTTCATCCCTTATGCTTTCCTTTATTTACTTATTTCCTTCATTCCTTCTCTCTGACCACTTTCCATTATTGCGTTATTGTTCTTTCAGCAGTCTCTCTGTTCCTCTGCTCAATAATAATGAGTTTTTGTCCACTTTTGTTTTCTTTCTCTAACCGTAGAACCCTCTCCTCCCTTTTCCTTCGCTCCGTTCTCCCTTTTAGGAAAGCCAATATTGTTACATTGACATCCGAATGCGGTCGAAACCCCAGAAGCTCAACCCTCTTTATCACCCTGCCTTTTTTTATGTCTTCTGCCGATTGTGTTTTTTTATTTTATAAAAAAAAAAATGTTTAATCAACTTAGCAGCTGCTAATCAAGATGAAGCTGTTAGGTTGGGAGACCAGGGCATGCACACATAAACACAGTCGCACACACACACCCTTGTTGGATGCTCACTCAAACAAGACACAGAGAGAGCCAGTGCCTAGGGGTTGCCTCGAGCTGTTTCCCAATCAACGCCACTGGGGAGAACAAGAGAGACCTTCGGTGTCTACAGTAGGAACTCTGAGTGGGCTTCAGATGCACACATAAAGAAACAGACACACCTCCTCCCTCTATGAATAGATTCCTCTCCTTAGGAAACCCATTCAAAACCTTTCTGACATCTGAGGGCGTCGCTGATCAAACGGGCGACAGTCTGTAGTGACTCACGCACATTCAAACACCTGGAACAGCCTCTACCTCCCCGTTTGAAATGTACAGATTTGCATTACACACAGTGCGATGAGGCTTTGAGCAGATGAAACACGAAAATGGTCGATGTAAATGTTGAAAAGGAAACTCTAGAACGTCAAACCACTTTCTCGATTAAGTTAAAGCTACTACGAGTAAGTCGGCACGTTGGCGACACCTTTGAACGAAAGCGGTAGTATTATTACGACGCCAGCTGTCGTGAAGCTGTTTTGTAGCTCGTGCAGGGAGAGCAAGATTCAAATAATCAGGAAGCAATATGGTGCGTGGCGTGTCCGTGTGTTGAAAGTGTGAGGGCACCGGACTCTTTTCGGCTCCGTGAGTCTATGGGTGACACAGCATCAACTAATGCCAGTAAGTGCTAAACACACCTGATTGCAATGAGTTGATGCATTGTCACCTCTCACGGAGCTGAACGAGTCCCCGTGTCCTCACACAAAGCGAATGAACGAGAGATGGCAGTTAGTTAGTATGGATCACGATGAGGTAATGTGTTTATGTTGTAAATAATGACTATTTCCGATGAATAATGGTCATCTGATGATGCTGGTGAGGCAAAGTAAACTTTGTTTTAGTAGGCTACCGCTCATTCATTTAGGAGTAAACACTGCAGTCGAGTTTCGCTGCGTGAAATTGTGTATACGTTGCTTGGCAAAGCCCTCCCGCCCGACTATCACTCTCCCTTTTAGCTTTTCTTCATTGCATTTTCTTTTTTTTCTTTTATGGTTCAGCCCCGTTATCAGTCATTATGACGACAAACAACTGTCTCAAACAAGGCTCCCGCTCCCCTTCCCTCACCTGGAGGGATAGGCTTCTCAATTCACGTTCCTGCGCCACACTGAAATCTGCGACCAATACGGATATGTGACCATAGAGCATGCACGCGTGAATCGAAAATCGGACTAGGTGTACGACCAGATCAAATGCAGTAATAAAAACTATTTAAAAACGTCTTTCTTTGCACTGATGGTCTGGTTTGCTGTTAAAGGTAATTTATGATTATGAGAGGAAACATGAGGCTGTTTAAAAGATATTTAAATGTTACTCGTAGCCGCTTTAATTGTTCAAAAAAATATATACAACACGTTTTTCAGGAATAACTTCAGGGCTTTTCTGCTGCTGAGACCCGTGACTAAGCTCTCTCCCTAGCTTTCTCTCAAACAAACTGCCGGTCGTCCCTTTAAATCGCCAATAGGTGTGTGTTAATAGTGTTCTTTTCAAAACGAGTGTCATAGTCGAGGCTTTGTCCTTTACTGACATGCTCGATGGTGTTTTGTATCCTTCAAGGCAGCTCTGCCTGGAAGGCACTGCCCGCCCCCAACAGTTAGGGTAAGGGCCTTCCAGGTAGCACCATCAAGCCACTGACATTGGAAGACAGTAAAAAAAAAATAAAAATATTATATATATATATATATATATATATATATATATATATATATATATATATATATATATATATATATATATATATATATATATATATATATATATATATATATATATATATATATATATATATATATATATATATATATATATATATATATATATATATATATATATATATATATATATATATATATATATATATATATATATATATTTTTTATATTATTATTATTATTTATTTATTTATTTATTTATTTATTTATTATGTATAAACCAGGGTACAGTGCTGCACACGACAGAGACATTTAGCCTTTGTCATTATACACATCCAAGCAGTATGTAACACAGTATTGTTGCAGCTGCAGAGGCAGATGGTGAGTGTGCAGGGTTCACTGAAGCATTGCACCATGAGGTAGTTATACTGAGTAGGATCAGATGGAAAAATAAATCATGAGCATTAAGGAGCACGGACCAAATCCCAAGGTGAAAGTGGCATAGGATTCAAACACGTTTTGCGGACTGTGCAAACAACGCCAGTTCATAATAAATGAGTGGGATAAAGAGTTGGGGACAGTATGGCAGTTTATTATGTAGTGGAGTTGTGTGAGAGCTGATGAGGACAGCAGAGTCAGAAAGGTTGTGAAAGGAGGTCAGTACTTAGAAAACCACTGAAACCACACAGTGTCTTATGCTACGACTTGGAACAAAACCACTATGCAATATATCCAAGTGCTATAAGAGGTTGTCTCGAGACGATGGGCGGGAATTGTCAATCATGTCACCTGTCAAAACAGAAACTGCTTCTTTTATTATCGTGTTCTGTGAAAAGGTGACAGCTAGATATCTGAGACATAAAAAAGGGTAGTAAAGCTGCAGAGAAGTGGAGGACTGATTGAAAAAAGACTCAAACTGCTTTGACGTTAATAGCGTGCTAGCTAAGGCGTACAATCTTTATTAACAGATGTCAGCGACCACTCAAACATAAACTGCTGGTTCAGTTTGGAGTAGGTGAGCAGCCTTCAATGGGGACCAATTGAGAAACGTAATGGCCCAAGTATTCTGAAATACAGAAAATGTCTTTCTACAGTTAAAAGGTGCTGTAAGC